>CM065590.1:445161658-445598072 GCA_033119425.1 Bufotes viridis | reverse complement strand
AAAGCAGTGAAATCTGTAGCGACTAAAGCGCGCGTAAAACGCGCGTTTCAAGAACGCTCAGGTCTGAACCCAGGGTTAGGGCTGGATCCACAATGACTTGCTCTGCTTATACCGAAACTTATCCTGTTCATGACTCCAAATTATAATGGCCAGGTTTGGGGTGGCCCCAAATCTATACTGGGTCCCAGGATACCGTTGAGGTGTCACCATGTGTGCTGTTCTCCAGAAAGGATGTAAGACGTGGTGCACCCCAATGGGAATAAGTCCAGAGAATCAGGGTCTGCAATAAACCAGTGCGCTTCTGTACTCCACTCAAGTGGAAAACAATACAGGCAGTGCACTGAGCTGGCTTCTTCAGTCTCCTGCTGGGCAAAAGATGGTTTTGTGCTGAGCAAAGAAGCTGTCCCTCTCTGAGAAAGCTAGTACCTAGGCCAAAGTCTGGTTTTTCCGGATGGATCTGTGAGGAGAAGGCATAGGACACATCCAGCATAGTGATGGACTATGTCTTAGGCTTCCAGGATGGCCTAGATATTTATGCAGATGACCTGACCAGTGTTCAGCCCGAAGCGGAGTGGAGGAAATCTGTGAAGAGAATACTTCGATATTGGCCTCTCCTCATGGACTACACATTTGGCTTCCTCCCTGGTTTAGCATCTTCTCCAGCTGTCCTACTGCTTGTGAGTTGGAGTTCTGCAGGTATCCCCACAGATTATACCTGGTCAACCGAGCCGCCTCATTCGCAGCCCCAATCCTAAAAGAGTGCCCCGTATAACCCTTCTCACTAATACCTAACCCCTTCAAGCACTTCTTGAAAACTGCCAAGAATTAAAACTGTGACAGAAACAAACCGTCCTCGTGTCTAAGAAAAGGAGTAGTGACCCTAACAACCGCCCCCCTGTAACCCTCCACACATCTACCTGGACAAAGAATACAACCTGGAACTTCAAACCAGGTCAACTGCCTGCCCTTCCCCTCCGGGTCTGTCTTAGACTTCGTTATTCGCACCACCACCCTATCCGAATATAATTCTACATCTTCCAGCCTCAACCCCCCAGCCCGATTGATGCTGCCACTCACCAACTCCCTTAACCCAAAAGGCCAAAAAACGCCAATGCAAAAGCAGCCTAGACAACCCCACCTCTCAAGTCGAACTATAAATTACGACCATCTGTTCCCCCATTTCCAACAAGAGGATATGTCTCTGGTCCTCAACCTTCTTGCCCCTTTGCCACAGCTACATGCTGGAGGTAACCGGGGAGTTTGCTGCGAGTCAGCCTTTACACTCCTGTAATTTGCCCACTGACCCCTGGAATTGCCCATATGGCACAGGTAGGTGAGTGTTAGGTCCCGAGCTACTTGAGAAACCTTGGCGCGGTGCTCAGGCAAAGACATGTCCTCCATAGTAGGATATGTTGGCCAATCTCTCAATTTTAACATCAGTATGAGGGTTTAGTAAGACCACGGAGTGCACCTGTCTTGTCATTTGTTATTGCTATACTGTTAAATGTTATATATGCTTAAAAGTATGTCACACGTACGCCAATAAATTAAACTAGGTATTTGGGATGCGCACACTTTACACAGGAGATATAGTCCTGATAATGTCACAGAGTATCATACACCGTCTTCGGAAAAAGTACAGTATATGTCAGTGATGTGTATGAAATGCAAACACACTAGATGTTGCACGAATAATGTAGATTTCCCCAAAATACACTGGTTTCACCTGTGGTACAGTATTTGGCACAGACAGGCACATGCTGTGGACACTAAATGTTGCACAAATAATGTAAATTTTCCCAAAATAGACTGGTTTCACCTGTGGTACAGTATTTGGCACAGAGAGGCACACGGTATGGACACTAAATGTTGCACAAATATTGTACATTTCCCCAAAATATACTGGTTTCACCTGTGGTACAGTATTTGACACAGAGATACATATGCTAAGGACACTAAATTTGGCACAAATAATGTACATTTCCTCAAAATACACTGGATTCACCTGTGGTACAGTATGTGGCACAGAGAGGCACATGCTGTGGACACTAAATGTTGCACAAATAATGTAAATTTTCCCAAAATAGACTGCTTTCACCTGTGGTACAGTGTTTGACAGAGAGGCACATGCTGTGGACCCTAAATGTTGCACAAATAATGTACATTTCACCAAAATACACTGGTTTCACCTATGGTACAGTATTTGACACAGAGAGGCACACCGTATGGACACTAAATGTTGCACAAATATTGTACATTTCCCCAAAATACACTGGTTTGACATGTTGTACAGTATTTGGCACAGAGAGGCAAATGCTATGGATACTAAATGTTGCACAAATAGTGTACATTTCCCCAAAATACACTGGATTCACCTGTGGTACAGTATTTGACACAGAGAGCCACATGCTGTGGACATTAAATGTTGCACAAATGTACATTTCCCCAAAATACACTGGTTTCAACACTGGTTTTACACAGTATTTTACAGAGAAAGGCACACACTGAGGACAATAGATAACGCCCAGATTATTTAGATTTGCGCATCAAACACTCTTTTCGGATGATGGACAGTATATGTCCCATAAAAACACAGAATATGGACACTATATTAGGCCCAGATTATTGCAATTTGAAATACAGACACTTTTTTCATATGCCGGATGGTATATGCCACATAAACCCACAGAATAGACACTATATTATGCCCAGATTAATGTAATTTTAAATATAGAAACTGTTTGGGAAGGCCGGACACTATCTGTCACATAAATCCACAGAATATGGACACTATTAGACCCAGATTAATGGAATTTGCGCTGCAGACACTTTATTTAGGACTGATGTAGGACTGTATTTTTTACACAAAGCCACACACTATGGTCACTAGATGTGAGCCAGATTATTAAAGACACAGTCTACGGATGATGTACACGATATGTCACTAATAGGTACAAAATAAAATAATCTTGCTGCTGTGAAACACGCCCAGTAGTCATCAAAAGGCATTGTGGGGTCTTTGAAAAGCTTTTGGTATTAAATACAGCAAATTTCTTTCCCTGCACTATCTGTCCCTTCCTTAGCACGGCTGTCAAATATATTGTTGATCTAACACACACACACACAGTAGTCCTTAAAAAGCCTTTTGGATCTTTGAAAAGCTTTCTCTAACTAAAATCGCTGAAATTCGCTCCCTGCTCTATCTTTCCCTTCCTACCCGATGCTCTCCCTGACATGACTGATCCGAGCATGTGTTACCGGGTGCTATATAACCTCTGATGGACTCGTTCCGGCCAGCCAATCACTGTAATACCAGCAGCTAACAAGGCTACTGGCATTACAGTGAGGACAGTACTTACCTGCACCTTTATTGGCTGCTTAAAAACCGTCAAACGTGCAGGGCGGAGACTTGAGCATTTTGCCCGAGCACATATGTATGACAGCTTCCCCAGCACACCCAGCTCTGCTACATCTATACACATAACAGCTGCCCCAGCACACCCAGCTCTGCTACATCTATACACATAAAAGCTGCCCCAGCACACTCAGCACTGCTATATCACTATATATGACATCTGCCCCAGCACACTCAGCTCTGCTATATCTCTATATGTATGACAGCTGCCCCAGCACACTCAGCTCTGCAACATCTATACACATCATAGCTGCCACAGCACACTCAGCACTGCCATATCTATACACATGACAGCTGCCACAGCACACCCAGCCCTGCTACATCTATACACATGACAGTTGCCCAAGCACACTCATCTCTGCTATATCTCTATATATGACAGCTGCCCCAGCACACTCAGCTCTGCTATATCACTATATATGACAGCTGCCCAAGCACACTCAGCTTTGCTATATATTTATATATGACAGCTGCCCCAGCACACTCAGCTCTGTTACATCTGTACACATGACAGTTGCCCCAGCATACTCAGCACTACTACATCCATACACATGACAGCTGCCCCAGCACAGCTAAATCTCTATATATGATAGCGAGCTCAGCACACTAACCTCTGCTACATCTATACACATGACAGCTGCCCCAGCACACTCATCTCTGCTATATCTCTATATATTACAGCTTCCCCAGCACACCCAGCTATCCTACATCCATACACTTCTACTGTAGACTCTGTTATAGCTGTTATAGCCAGAGTCCATCCATACACGACAGCTACCGCAGCACACTTACTTCTGCTATATCTCTATATATGATAGCTGACCCAGTACACCCAGCCCTGCTACATCCATACACATGGTAGCTGCCCCAGGACACTCAGCTCTGCTATATCACTATATATGACAGCTGCCCCAGCACACTCAGCTTTGATATATCTCTATATATGACAGCTGCCCCAGCACACTCAGCGCTACTACATCCATAAGCATGACAGCTGCCCCAGCACACTCAGCTCTGCTAAATCTCTATATATTATAGCTGCCCCAGCACACCCAGATCTGCTACATCTATACACATGACAGCTGCCCAGCACACTCAGCCTGCTATATCTCTATATATGACAGCTGCCCCAGCACCCTCAGCTCTGCTATATCTCAATATATGACAGTTGCCCCAGCACACTCAGCTCTGCTATATATCTATACAGGACAGCTGCTCCTGCACACTTAGCTCTGCTTATCTCTATATATGACAGCTGCCCCAGCACACTCATCTCTGCTATATCTCTATATATGACAGCTGCCCCAGCACATTCAGCTCTGCTATATCTCTATATATGACAGCTGCCCCAGCACACTCAGCTCTGCTTATCTTAATATATGAAAGCTGCCACAGCACACTAATCTCTGATATATCACTATATATGACAGCTGCCCCAGCACTCAGCTCTGCTATATCTCTTTATATGACAGTGGCCTCAGCACACTCAACCCTGCTATATTTCTATGTATGACAGCTGCCCCAGTACACTCAGCCCTGCTACATTCATACACATGACAGCTGTCCCATCACACTTAGCCTGCTAGATTTCTATATATAACAGCTGCCCCAGCACACTATGCTTTGCTATATCTTCATATATGACAGCTGCCCCATCACATTCAGCTCTGCTACATCTATACACTTGACAGCATCCCCAGAACACTCATCTCTGCTATATCTCTATATATTACATATTACAGCTGCCCCAGCACACCCAGCTCTGCTACATCTATACACTTCTACTGCAAACTCTGTTATATCTCCTATAGCCAGAGTCCATCCATACACATGACAACTACCACAGCACACTCAGCTCTGCTAAATCTCTATATATGATAGCGTCCTCAGCACACTTTGCTCTGCTACATCTATACACATGATAGCTGCCCAGCACACTCAGCCTGCTATACCTCTATATATGACACCTGCCCCAGCACACTCAGCTCTGCTATATCACTATATATGACAGCTGCCCAGCACCTTAAGCTCTGCTATATCTCTATATATGACAGCTGCCCCAGCACACTCAGCGTTAGGGATGAGCGAACCCGACACGGACCCGGACATTTTCAAAAAAGTTCAGGTTCAGGTCCGTTGTTCGGCGATTTCTTCCCGCTTTCTGAAGGGCTGCACAGCAGCCAATCAGCTAGCGTTTTACTTCTAAGTAGCCATCATAGCCATGTCTACTAATGGCATGGCTGTGATTGGCCAAGTGCAGCATGTGACCCAGCCTCTATTTAAGCTGGAGTCACGTAGCGCCGCTCGTCACACTGCTCTGATTAGTGTAGGGAGAGGACACAGCTTCTGTGAGGGCGAGATTAGGCAGGGAAAACTCAGCAAAAACACCTAATGAAGTAATCGATCTACAGCTGTGAATCATTCAACGCCTGCTAGTTAATTGCTTACTGGTTTTGAGGCTGCACAGAGCGTTTTTCTGTCACTTTTTTTTTAGGTGATTGGCGGCCATTTTGTCTTGTGGTGCACCAGCACAAGCTGCCACCAAGTCCATCAATTCATCAATACTAGTTTTTTTTTTCTGCTATATCCTGCATCAGGGGCTTGGCTGTGCTTATTGTCACGCCTAGAAACTCAGGATAGAAATTTCTATATTTTATTAAGGGGTTAAATTCAATTGCCAAAATAGCAATCCCCTAAATCTGATGTTCCAGCTGTGGCTAGCCAAGTGTAATACTGTCTGCTGTCTGGCAAAGGATAGATTTTTTTCTGTAGTGAAATTCAATTGCCAAAATAGCAATCCCATAAATCTGGTGTCTCAGCGGTGGCTGACAAAGTTTAAAAGTGTCCAGCAAAGGATAGATAATTTTCTGGGGTGAAATTCAATTGCCAAAATAGCAATACCGTAAATCTGGTGTTCCAGCTGTGACTGGACAAGTTTCATAGTGTCCGTCATAGGATATATTATTTTCTGGGGTGAAATACAATTGCAAAAATAGAAATACCGTAAATCTGGTGTTCCAGCTGTGGCTGGACAAGTTTAATAGTGTCTGGCAAAGGATATATTTTTTTCTGGGGTGAAATTCAATTGCCAAAATAGCAATACCATAAATCAGTGGTTTCAGCTGTGGCTGGCCAAGCTTAATAGTGTCCGTCACAGGATAGATTTTGTTCTGGGGTGAAATTTAATTGCCAAACTAGCAATACCCTGAATCTGGTGTTCCAGCTGTGACTGGACAATTTCCCTAGTGTCCGTCAAAGGATATATTATTTTCTGTGAAAGTCAGTAGCAAAAATAGAAATACAGTAAATCTGGTGTTCCAACTGTTGCAGGCCTAGTTTAAATCTGTCCGTAAAAGGGTATATTTTTTTCCGGGGTGAAATTTAATTGCCAAAATAGCAATACCCTGAATCTTGTGTTCCAGCTGTTGCAGGCCTAGTTTAAATCTGTCCGTAAAAGGGTATATTTTTTTCTGGGGTGAAATTTAATTGCCAAAATAGCAATACCCTGAATCTGGTGTTCCAGCTGTTGCAGGCCTAGTTTAATAGTGTCCGGCAAAGGATATATTTTTTTCTGGGGTGAAATTCAATTGCCAAAATAGCAATACCGTAAATCTGGTGTCCCAGCAGTGGCTGACAAAGTTTAATAGTATCTGTCAAAAGAGAAATTTTGTTCTGGGGTGAAATTCACTTGCCAATATAGCAATACCCTGAATCTGGTGTTCCAGCTGTTGCAGGCCAATTGTTAATCTGTCCATAAAAGGTAAAATTACACTCAGCGTGCATCTCCAAGTATCTCTCTTTCCGTAAAAGGGTATATTACAAAAAGTGTTACATTACAATTGATGTAAGCATAATCATGTAGATCTGCATGCACTATTATGCATCTCATAGTGTATTTCTGTCCGTAAAAGGGTATATTACACTCAAGGTGTATATACAAGTGCTGAGAGGCTCATCCTCAACAACTTCACACGCTACCGTGCATCTCCAAGTGTATTTCTGTCCATTAAAGGGTTTATTACACAAAGTGTTAAAATACAATTGCTGAAGGCATAATCCTACATATTTTTTCACACGCTACTCTGGAACTCCAAGTGTAAATCTGTCCATAGAAGGATACCTTTCATCCAGAGCCTAAATACTAGGCCTACAATTGATATTCCCCTAAATCAGTGGTTAATGCTGTGCCTGGATTAGTGTAATATGGTACATAAATAAATAGACAGATAGTGTTAGGTGCCTGTAAAAAAAGGCCTGAATTCGAAATCAATACATTGGGCCAAATATTTTTTTTCTTATTGTGGTGCTTGGTGAACAGTAACAATGAGGAAAACATCTAGTAAGGGACGTGGACGCGGTCGTGGTGGTGTTAGTGTACCCTCTGGTGCTGGGAGAGGACGTGGCCATTCTGCCACAGCCACACGTCCTAGTGAACCAACTACCTCAGGTTCAAGTACCCGCCAGAATTTACAGCGATATTTGGTGGAGCCCAATGCCGTTCTAAGGATGGTAAGGCCTGAGCAGGTACAGGCGCTAGTCAATTGGGTGGCCAACAGTGGATCCAGCACGTTCACAACATTATCTCCCACCCTGTCTTCTGCAGAAAGCGCACAGGTGGCGCCTGAAAACCAAGCCCATCAGTCTGTTACATCACCCCCATGCATATCAGGGAAACTGTCTGAGCCTCAAGCTATGCAGCAGTCTCTTATGCTGTTTGAAGACTCTGCTGGCAGGGTTTCCCAAGGGAATACACCTATCCCTTCCCCAGCGGTGGAAGACATCGAATGCACTGATGCACATCCACTAATGTGTCCTGATGATGAGGACATGGGAATACCACCTCATCGGAGTCCACATGTCTCTGATGATGACGAAACACAAGTGCCAACTGCTGCGTCTTTCTGCAGTGTGCAGACCGAACAGGAGGTCAGGGAGGAAGACTGTGTGGAAGACGATGCAGGGGACGATGAGTTCCTAGACCCCACATGGAATGAAGGTCGTGCCACTGACTTTCATAGTTCAGAGGAAGAGGCAGCGGTGAGACCGAGCCAACAGCGTAGCAAAAGAGGGAGCAGGGGGCAAAAGCAGAACAGCCGTCGCCAAGAGAGTTCTCCTGCTACTAGCCACCGCCACCAGGGACCGAGCACCCCAAAGGCAGCTTCAAGGAGTTCCCTGGCATGGCACTTCTTTAAACAATGTGCTGACGACAAGACGAGTGGTTTGCACGCTGTACCATCAGAGCCTGAAGCGAGGCATTAACGTTCTGAACCTTAGCACAACCTGCATGACCAGGCATCTACATGCAAAGCATGAACTGCAGTGGAGTAAACACCTTAAAAGCAAGGAACTCACTCAGGCTCCCCCTGCTCCCTCTTCCACTGCTGCCTCAGCCTCTTCCTCCGCCTCGGGAGGAATGTTGGCACCTGCCGCCCACCAAACAGAGGATGTGCCACCGACACCACCACCTGCGTCACCAAGCATTTCCACCATGTCACACGGCAGCGTTCAGCTCTCCATCTCACAAACCTTGGAGAGAAAGCGTAAATTCCCACCTAGCCACCCTCGAGCCCTGGGCCTGAATGCCAGCATTTCTAAACTACTGGCATTTGGAAATGCTGTCATTCAGGCTGGTGGACACAGACAGCTTCAAACAGCTGATGGCGATGGCTGTCCCACAGTATGTTGTTCCCAGCCGCCACTACTTCTCCAAGGGAGCCGTGCCTTTCCTGCACAACCAAGTATCCGATAAAATGAAGTGTGCACTGCGCAACGCCATGAGTGGCAAGGTCCCCCTAACCACAGATACGTGGACCAGTAAGCACGGCCAGGGATGCTATATCTCCCTAACTGCACACTGGGTAAATGTAGTGGCGACTGGGCCACTTCACCACCAATGACTGGGCCTCCATGCGAGACCTGTGTGCCCTGTTACGCTGTTTCGAGTACTCCAGCAATATGGCCAGTGGCGATGACGCCGTTATCAGTGTTACAATACCACTTCTATGTCTCCTTGAGAAAACACTTAGGGCGATGATGGAAGAGGAGGTGGCCCAGGAGGAGGAGGAGGAGGAGGGGTCATTTTTAGCACTTTCAGGCCAGTCTGTTAGAAGTGCCTCAGAGGGAGGTTTTTTGCAACAGCAGAGGCCAGGTACAAATGTGGCCAGCCAGGGCCCACTACTGGAGGACGAGGAGGAGGAGGTGGTGGAGGATGAGGATGAAGCAGGTTCACAGCGGGGTGGCACCCAACACAGCTCAGGCCCATCACTGGTGCGTGGCTGGGGGATACGGAGGACGATGACGATATGCCTCCCACAGAGGACAGCTTGTCCTTACCTCTGGGAAGCCTGGCACACATGAGCGACTACATGCTGCAGTGCCTGCGCAACCACAGCAGAGTTGCCCACATTTTAACGTGTTCGGACTACTCGGTTGCCACCCTGCTGGATCCCCGGTACAAAGACAATGTGCCCACCTTACTTCTTGCACTGGAGCGTAATAGGAAGATGAGCGAGTACAAGCGCACGCTGGTAGACGCGCTCCTGTGAGCATTCCCAAATGTTACAGGGGAACAAGTGGAAGCCCAAGGTGAAGGCAGAGGAGGAGCAAGAGGTCGCTAACGCAGCTGTGTCACAGCCAGCTCTTCTGAGGGCAGGGTTAGCATGGCAGAAATGTAAAAAAATTGTCCACGTGGCCAGAGTTAGCATTTTATGCCTTGGAGGTGCTGGCCTGCCCGGCGGCCAGCGTTTTGTCTGAACGTGTATTCAGCACGGCAGGGGGTGTCATTACTGACAAACGCAGCCGCCTGTCCACAGCCAACGTGGACAAGCTGACATTCATAAAAATGAACCAGGGATGGGGACAAGGGCGCTCTGTCCAGGATGTATGGCCTTCTGCTCTCCTCTACACCTTCAAGCATGTCCCACATTAAAGCTTGGGAATCTGAACTGAGCACTACTTTTACTGAACCTGAACGTGCGGCTATTTTGTGCCATTCGCATGGTTTCTCAAGGTGTATCCTACTTCAGGAAAATTCCTATAAGCTGACAACCAGATGGTACAAGACCCCAGTATTCTTGCACAAATTAAATCCCAGTGTCCCGATGGAGTGCTGGAGGTGTGGAGAAGAATCGGGAACGCTTTCTCATATTTGGTGGAATTGTGTCCGTATTCGCCATTTTTGGACACAGGTGGAAAGCTACATAAATAAGATTTGTACTCCTAGAGTCCACATAATCTTAGACCCCAAGTTAGTCTTATTGTGGTGCCCAAATCAGTCTTTCGCACCTTCCAAGAAGAACCTTCCCACATGGATGCTGATGGCCGCTAGGCTCTTGATTCCGCTCATGTGGAAAGAAACTGCGCCTCCTTCGATCCACTCCTGGTTTGATAAGATAGATCAGTTGATGAGATTCGAAGAACTGTCTGCTTGGGAGACACAAACTAGACGAAGTTTCCTTCAGCTCTGGCTACCCTGGAGAGGGTTCCGTGGCTTTGGGTGATTGGTGAGGCTAAGTGACCTGGTTGGTTTTATCCACCTCCTCCCATCCTTTCCCCCTTTCCTTTCCTCATGTCCTGTGTCTTGTCACTGTCTTCATGTTTCGTGTTGCTGTACTTGATGTAGTCATTATCTGGGGTAAGATGGGAACTTTGATTGTTAACTGCTCACTATCTCCTGGGAATGTTGCGGTCATGAGACCCTGTTCCCGCTCTAGAGACTTCACAGATGTTTTTTATTCACTCTGCATCATCTGCTATGTACTATGTAACATACCTGTGATCTGACTTACTGTATTACCTGATTGTGGAGGAGATATCTCTTTACTCTTATACTTACCAATATGACATTTAGTATATTGACTATATGTTATTCTTCAATAAAAAGAAATTTGGCAAAAAAAAAAATGAACCAGGGATGGATCCCACAGGACCTGTCCATCCCTTGTGCAGAATAGACATTTATAACTGCCTCCCCCTCAACCATATATTCTTGTACTCCGGGGCACTTCTTTATTGAATCCTTTTTTTTTTAATTTTACTATTAGATTGCGGTGCAACCAAAAGTTGAATGAACCGCTCCTCCGTCTAGGTGCCAGGGGCCTAATTATCTGAAAGTGGCCTGTTCCAGTGGTGGGTGACATGAAGCCTGATTCTCTGCTATGCGACCTCTGTCCTCTGTCTGGGTGCCATGGGCTAAATATCTGGAAGTGGCCTTCTCTATTGCTGGGTGACATGAAGCCTGATTCTCTGCTATGCGACCTCTCTCCTCCGTCTGGGTGCCAGGGGCCTAATTATCTAAAAGTGCCCTTCTCCATTGGTGGGTGACTTGACGCCTGATTCTCTGCTATGCGACCTCTGCCCTCTGTCTGGGTGCTGGGGCCTAAATAACAGAAAGTGGCCTTCTCCATTGGTGGCTGACTTGAAGCCTGATTCTCTGCTATGGGACCTCTCTCTAATTCATATTGCTTAATTTTTATTTATTTTATTTTAATTCATTTACCTATCCACATTTGTTTGCAGGGGATTTACCTACATTTGCTGCCTTTTGCAGACCTCTAGCCCTTTCCTGGACTATTTTACAGCCTTTTTAATGCCCAAAAGTTTGGGTCCCCATTGACTTTAATGGGGTTCGGGTTCGGGATGAAGTTCGGGTCGAGTTCGGATCCCGATCACATCCAGGTTTTGCTCAACTCTACTCAGCGCTACTACATCCATACACATGACAGATGCCCCAGCACACTCAGCTCTGTTAAATCTCTATATATGATAGCGGCCTCACCATACTCAGCTCTGCAACATCTATACACATGACAGCTGCCTGGAACACTCAGCCTGCTATATCTTTAAATATGACAGCTGCCCCAACACACGCAGCACTGCTACATCTATACACATTACAGCTGCCCCAGCTCACTCAGCTTTGCTATATCTATACACATAATAGCTGCCCCAGCACACTCAGCACTGCTATATCTCTATATATAGCAGCTGCCCCAGCACACTCTGCTCTGCTATATTTTAATATATGACAGCTGCCCCAGCACACTTAGCACAGCTACATCTATACACATGACAGCTGCCCCAGCTCACTCCGCTTTGCTACATCTATACACATGAGAGCTGCCCCAGCACACTCAGCTCTGCTATTTCTCTATATATGGCAGCTGCCCCAGCACACTCAGCTCTGCTACACCTATACACATGAAATCTACCTAGCACACTCAGACTGCTATAGCTCTATATATGACAACTGCCCCAGCACACTCAGCTCTACTATATATCTATATATGACAGCTGCCCTAGCACACTCAGCTCTGCTATATCTCTATATATGACAGCTGCCCCAGCACACTCAGCTCTGCTTATCTCTATATATGACAGCTGCCCCAGCACACTCAACCCTGCTATTTCTCTATATATGACAGCTGCCCCAGCACACTCAGCTCTGCTATATCTCTATATATGCAGAATAAATGTGGAGCCCCAGTATTAGATCTACAACACAATGAAAGCCAGATATCCCTCAAAGGAAGGAAAACCGAGCAAAGGGGTGTCTCCATTACAGAGATCGCCAAATCCACCATATTAAGTGGCCCCTATGTCAAGATCCTGCTTAAGCTTATATTTATGTGCGCCAACAGGTTCTGTACCAAAAGGAGAAACTACCAGGGTCTTGGGAACTGCATCGATGCCTGGGAGGGAATCTGGCCTCCGGTTGGCAGTTTGACCTGTCCCACCTGAAGTACCTCTGGGTTAAGATGTCAGTTCCAAAATATCTCAAAATGGTGGAATTGTGAGGGATAAGAATCCGTTTTGTACAAGTATTTCCTCCATCTTGTGCATATGTGGAAAATGAATGAGCCAGCTGTGAGAATGTAGGAGTCTCTGTGTATAGACTAAGGCAGGGTTCACACCTGCGCGTCCCGCTTTGCGCGTACGACGCTCTATCTTTACTTTTATTTTCGCATTGTGAAAATGAAAGTAAAAATCGCACGTCGTGCGCGCGTTTGCGCTATATATCCCTATGGGGACGGCGCGACAATATACCCCAAAGAAGCTCCTGTACTTCTTTGGGCGTAGGGCGTTTTACAGCGCGTTCGTATGCGCTGTAAAACGCTCAGGTAAGAACCATGCCCATAGGGAAACATGGGTTTTCGCCTGTTGAGCATTTTACAGCGCGTAGGAACGCGCTGTAAAACGCTCAAGTCTGAACCCAGCCTAAATTTTCTAGCTGACAAGGCCAAGGTAGCCGCTCCCTTATCAGAGTTTGACGTGCAAGAGAGTTATGTTCTCTCTGTGTTTCGGGATGCGCTGCTGGAGAATGCTAACCTTGAGATAAGATGCTGCAGAAACTTTTTAATTTTAAAATTCTGTTAGTATAGTGCAGAAGTATTGCCTTATACGAATAACTAATCAAATCACTAGTTTCGATTCTCACCCCCTTGGCGGGGTGCCTGATTTGTCTATGTTTATCTGTAGTGTTATAAAGATGTATGCTTGTGTGTAATAAAGTAGAGAGAATCTGATTCAGCTGTGTGTTTGTGTCAGCTCTCTGAGCGCTTATATATCCACATCAATTGGGACACCGACAATTATAGAGGTAGGTGGTTTTGCCCCACCAAGGAGAAAACTAGCTGCAGCAGGAAGGGGTTAAAAAAAGGTGATTGCATGATACAAAAGTAATTATACATAAAAAGACATAAATTTCATATTTATCAAATGGCACCATAATCATACTGACCCACAGAATAAAGTTAAAATATCATTTATACCGAATAATGAACCCCGTAAAAAAAAAAAAAAAAAAAAAACAATTACATGATTGCTTAATTTTTGGCTGACTGTAAAAAAAACTGTAATAAAAAGTTATTAATAAGTCATATGTGCCCCCTAAAGCAGTATTAAAATGTGAAGCCTTTTTCTACTGACAACCTATCCTCAGGATAGGACATCAACAGCTGATCAGCTGTTTGAAGAGGCAGTGGCACTTCTGTGAGCACCACTTCCTTCTTTACACTGCACGTCGTCTCTCCTGTAGTGGTAACATAGAATAATTACAAGTAGCCACTCTATTCAAGTAAATGGAGCGAGTACTTGTAATTACATTACGCTTCTGAGACAACATGCTGTAAAAGGAAGAGGAAGTAGTGCTTGCATGGAGTGCTACCTTCTTTTCTAACAGCTGATCAGTAGGGGTTCCCCCACCAATCAGGTATTGACATATCCTGAGGATAGGTCAACAATATAAACAGACTGCACAACCCCTTTAATAAATACTACAGCTCCTCTAACAAAAAAATCCATCATGCAGCATGACCAATGGTAAAATAAATATGCAATGGGCCAGATTTATCATTACACTTACATCTTACTCCACTTTTACATCTGCCCAAAGTCACTTTTAGTTAGTCAGATTTATTAATGGCCCTTTAATACTGTGATAAATGTGGTTTGATGGTAGCAGTTTATCCTTCAGTAAGCGGCTTTACAAAAGTCGCACGTCTTTACAAAAAAGTCGCATGTTCTATTAAAAAGTCACATAAGATAAGCATGGTCCCCCCTGGAGTGAAATTGCGCATTTTTTGCGACTTTTTTTGCGACTTTTTAAATGGTTGCAATAGTAAATCTGTCTAGAGATTCATTTACAGAAGACAACACGCCCACTTTCACAAAACTGGAGAGCTTAATGCAGAGCTTGAAAAAGTCGCAAAAAAATGAGCAATTTTACCGATTGCACATTTTTTTGCGACTTTTTCACTCCATTAAAGTGACTTTAGCTAATGATAAATCTGGCCCAATGTGTTTTAGAATTTGGCAACACAAAATAGGGGAAATAAGTGATTGTATGGTGCAAAAGTAGTAAAACATTAAAAAATGATATAATTTGATATCACTGTATTTGTGGTGACCCACAGAATAAAGTTAAATTATCAATAATACTGCATGGCGAACCCCATAAAAAAAGGACCACAGAGTTACTATTTTTGGGCCATCTTGCCTCTCAAAAAAAATGGAAGAACAATTGATCAAAAAACCATGAGTACCTCATAATGGTACCAATAAGAACTATAAAAAAAATAAGCCTTTAAACTGGCTCTTAGGATATCATTCTAACAAAATTCATACTCCAATAGTCAAATGGCACTCCTTCCCTTCTGAGCCTTGCCATGTGCCCGTATGGCTATTTATGATGACATATGGGGTGTTGTCATACTTAAAGAAATTGTGTAACAAGTTGTGGGGTGCTTTTTCTTCTGGTGGTCCATGTGAAATTTTATTTTAATCACCCAATTTCAATAAATTCTATGGAACATCTTTGGGGTCAAAATGCTCACTATACACTTTGATTAATTCCTTAAGGGTATAGATTAAAATTGGGTTCTTTTGCCAGCCTGAAAAAGTTCCTTAAAACATCCTAAAAATGGAGATCCCAAAATCTACAAGGTGCACCTTTATTTCTAAGGATGGTATTTGAGTCAAGTCCACATATGGGAAATTTCTAAAAACCAAAAGAACAGAATCAAATATTGAGTTTTTTTTTGTCTGTTAACACCTTTTATGTCAAAATATACAGCATATAAAATTTGCAAAAAGTTAAATCTTTAAAGATTTTTTTTTCTCAGCCTATATAGTGTAGGATAGCCCATTATTAATGCCTTAAGTATCAGCACATTTTTGGTTTTGCAATTTAGTTTTTTTCCTCCATTCGCTCCAATCGCCATAACTTTTTAAATTTTCTGTACATTTTTTACAGGATAAGTTGTATTTTTAATGGCACCATTTAATTTACCATGTCTTGTATTGGAAAACAAGAAAGAAAAAAATTATTTGTGTGGTCAAATTGAAAAAAAAAAACACGACTCTGCCAAGGTTTTCTGGGTTTTGATATTCCGGCTTTCACTTTGCACAAAAAATTACATGATGTCCTCATTCTGCACCTCAATATGATTATGGCGATACCAAATTTGTATGTTTTTTTGTTTTAATACTTTAAAAAAAATAAAAACCTTTTTAAAAAAAATCAACATTTTTATATTTTGAGCTACAGAGGTGTATGAGGGCTTGATATTTGCAGAACGAACTGCAGTTTTTATTGGCGCCATTTTACGGTAAGTATTACTTTTTGATTACTGTTCAATTTTTTTGGGGGGGGCAAGGTGACTAAAATATGGCAAATGGTGTTTTTCTTTTTTTTCTGTTATGGCGTTCACTGCACAGGAAAATATGTTAATAGTTTAGACATTTGCGGACACGGGGATATCTCAAATGTTTATTATTTTTATTGTATTTTTTTTTTTTTTATATCTAAAATGTAACTAACTTTTAGCCCCCTAAGGGGACTAGAACCTGGGATCTTTTGATCCCTAGTCCCATTCACCCTAGTAAAGATCTATTAGGGTGAATTACATTTTGACACTCTTCTTGCTGACCTGTGCAAGAAGCATGTCAAAATGCCAAACAATCCCGCCATACATTCCCTCAGCCACTGTGACTTACTGGTATGGCATGGTGGCTGAAGAGGTTAAAGAATATGATAGAGGCTCTTGTGTATACCTGTTTTATTTTATGTGTAATTTGTGGCTTGTCATCCATCTTGATCCTTTCTCTCCTCATATATGGTTTTCCAAATGAGTCCTACATTTTCCATCATGCCTGGCTTTGCAGAGAAAGAGGGGATCGAGTCTCGCCACACTGCACTGCCCTCTCTCCTGAGGGCAGCCATGACATATACACAGCTGCTATCCCCTCACACTGCAGGGTCTCCATGTTTTCCCATGTGATATAGCTTGAGCCTCTTGGCCCTGTCTTTCTTTCTCCCCTGTCAGCTCTTATATGCAGAAAGCAAGGAGACCTGTGTGAAGCTACATCCCATAGGACTACACTGGAGAGTGAGCACACACAGAGAGTACAGGCAGTGTTAGTCAGGAGGTTTATAAAACTGCAGCTAATCACTGTATATTCTAACCTACTATATATCTGCACTCTTGGGCTTTTAGATTTAGGGAGACATTATATCTTAACCCCCCAAAGCATAATACCATACATGTAAGGCATTATGTGCCCGCAATTGTATGGAGCGGGCTGTTGCGGTGAGTTCACTCCATATGTCCATATGCAGCGGGTGCCAGCTGTATAATACACAATGCCACAATGACTGGGAATGGGAATCATGCCAAAACCCATCATATAACACCTTGGATACTATGTTCAACACCGATCGTGGCATCTGTGAGGTAAGGCAGATGGACACAAATATTACGAATTTAAATCCTCCTCCTATTCCAGTTTTACATCTAAGAACATATAAGCAATAAAAAATAAATGTATCTGGTATCTCCGGGCCTGAAAATGTCTGAACTATTAAAATATTTATTTACATTTTCTGTGCGGTGAATGCCACACGATTTATAGTCACCTTGTCCCTCTGAAAAACTTGAATACCAGTGATGAAATATTTTTACATACCACAAAACCAGTACCAATAAAAACTACAGTTCGTTCGGCAAACAACAAGCCCAATAAAGCTCTGGAGACCGAAATATAAAAAAGTTATGGCTGTCAGAAAATGGCAATGCAAAAAGTTTTTTCTTTTAAAGGTTTTTTTTTTTTTTTTGTAATAGAAAAAAAAAACATACAAGTGTGCCATCACCGTAATCATGCTGAGCTGCAGAATAAGGACGTCATGTCATTTTTGGAATTGTAGTTTATTTTTTCAATTTTACCCCACAAAGATTTTTTTTTCAGTTTTCCAATACAAGACATGGTAAATTAAATGTTGCCATTAAAAATGCATCTTGTCCCACAAAAAATAAGCCCTCATATGGCTATGTGAACGGAAAAATAAAAAAGTTATGGCTATTAGAATCTGAGGAGGAAAAAAAATAAAATACAAATAAAAATAGGCCCGATCTTTAAAGGGGTTGTCTCACTTCAGCAAGTGACATTTATCATGTAGAGAAAGTTAATACAAGGCACTTACTAATGTATTGTGGTTGTCCATATTGCTTCCTTTACTGACTGGATTCATTTTTCTATCACATTATATACTGCTCGTTTCCATGGTTACAACCACCCTGCAATCCAGCAGCAGTGGCCGTACTTGCACATTATAGGAAAAAGCACTGGCCTCTCTAGTGGCCAGGACCATAGGTGTGCACAGCACATAGGCAAGTGATTTTTTATGTAGTGTGCAAGCACAGGCACCAGTGCTGGATTGCAGGGTGGTCGTAACCATGGAAACGAGCAGTGTATAATGCGATGGAAAAATGAATCCGGCCAGCAAAAGAAGCCATATGGATAATCACAATACATTAGTAAGTTGCTTGTATTAACCTTCACTACATAATATTTGCTGAAGTGAGACAATTATTTTAACCCCTTAAGGACACGGCCCTATTTCACTTTAAGGACCAGGCCATTTTTCAAAATCTGACCACTGTCACTTTAAGTGTGAATAACTTTAAAACGCTTTTACTTACCCAGGCCCTTCTGAGATTGTTTTTTCGTCACATATTGCACTTCATGACACTACTAAAATTGGGTCAAAAAAGTTAATTTTTTTGTGTAAAAAAATACAAATTTTACAAAAAATTTGGAAAATTTAGCAACTTTTAAAGTTTCAGTTTCTCTACTTCTATAATACATAGTAATACCCCCCAAAAAAGTGATGACTTTATATTCCCCATATGTCTACTTCATGTTTGGAGCATTTTGGGAATACCATTTTATTTTTTTGGGGATGTTACACAGCTTAGAAGTTTAGAAGCAAATTTTGAAATTGTTCTGAAATTTTCCAAATCCCACTTTTTATGGACCAGTACAGGTCTGCAGTCACTTTGTGAGGCTTACATAATAGATGACCCCATTTTAGAAACTACACCTCTCAAGGTATTCAAACCTGTGTTTACAAACTTTGTTAACCCTTTAGGTGTTCCACAACAGTTAATGGAAAATGGAGATAAAATTTTAGAATTTTGATTTTTTAGAAAATTTTCTAATAAAATCAATTTTTTCCAGTAATAAAGCAAGGGTTAACAGCCAAACAAAACTCAATATGGGTTGCCCTGATCCTCTAGTTTGCAAAAACACTCCATATGTGGTCCTAAACTACTGTTTGGCCAAACCGCAGGACATAGAAGGAGGGGAACGCCATATGGGTTTCGGATGGCAGATTTTGCAGAACAGTTTTTTTTACACCATGTCCTATTGCAAGCCCCCCTGATGCACCCAAGAAAAGAAATTCCAAAAAAGTGACTCCATCTAAGAAAGTACACCCCTCAAGGTATTCAAAACTGGGTTTACAAACTTTGTTAACCCTTTAGGTGTTCCACAACAGTTAATGGCAGATGGAGAAACGATTTTGGAATTTCAATTTTTTGGAAAATTTTCCAATAAAATAAATTTTTTCCAGTAATAAAGTAAGGGTTAACTGCCAAACAAAACTCAGTATGGGTTGCCCTGATTCTCTAGTTTGCAAAAACACCCCATATGTGGTCCTAAACTACTGTTTGGCCAAACCGCAGGACATAGAAGGAGGGGAGCGCCATATGGGTTTCGGATGGCAGATTTTGCAGGACTGTTTTTTTTTACACCATGTCCTATTGCAAGCCCGCCTGATCCACCCAAGAACAGAAATTCCAAAAAAGTGACTCCATCTAAGAAAGTACACCCCTCAAGGTATTCAAAACTGGGTTTACAAACTTTGTTAACCCTTTAGGTGTTCCACAACAGTTAATGGCAAATGGAGAAACAATTTTGGAATTTTGATTTTTTGGAACATTTTCCAATAAAATCCATTTTTCCAGTAATAAAGTAAGGGTTAACTGCCAAACAAAACTCAATATGGGTTGCCCTGATTCTCTAGTTTGCAGAAACACCCCATATGTGGTCCTAAACTACTGTTTGGCCAAACCGGAGGACATAGAAGGAGGGAAGCGCCATATGGGTTTCGGATGGCAGATTTTGCAGGACTGTTTTTTTTTTACACCATGTCCTATTGCAAGCCCCCCTGATGCACCCAAGAGCAGAAATTCCAAAAAAGTGACTCCATCTAAGAAAGTACACACCTCAAAGTATTCAAAACTGGGTTTACAAACTTTGTTAACCCTCCACAACAGTTAATGGCAGATAGAGAAACAATTTTGGAATTTCAACTGTTTGGAAAATTTTCCATTTTACGCCTTACTTTATTACTGGAAAAAATGGGTTAACAGCCAAACAAAACTCAATATGGGTTGTCCTGATTCTCTAGTTTGCAGAAACACCCCATATGTGGTCCTAAACTACTATTTGGCGAAACGGCAGGATATAGAAGAAGGGGAGCACCATATGGTTTTTGGAAGGCAGATTTTGCTGGACTGGTTTATTTACACCATGTACCCTTTCAAGCCCCCTGTTGCACCTCTTGAGTAGAAACTCCATAAAAGTGACCCCATCTAGGAAACTACAGGATACGGTGGTGGTTGTTTTTGGTACTATTTTAGGGTAAATATGATTTTTGGTTGCTCTATATTACACGTTTTTGAGGCAAGGTGACAAAAAATGTAATTCTAAAATTGTTTCTCCTTTCGCCATTAAGTTTTATGGAACAACTAAAGGGTTAATAAAGTTTGTAAAGTAATTTTTGAATACCTTGAGGGGTGTAGTTTCTTAGATGGGGTCACTTTTTTGGAGTTTCTAGTCTAGGCTACATCAGGGGGGCTTCTAATGGGCCATGGTGTAAATTAACCTGTCCATCAAAATCTGCCTTCCAGAAACCATATTGCGTTCCCTTCGTTCTATGCCCTGCCGTGTGGCTATATAGCCATTTACGACCACCTATGGGGTGTTTCTGCAAACTACAGAAACAGGGCAATAAATATTTAGTTCTGTTTGACTGTTAACCCTTGCTTTATTATCGGAAAAAATAGATTAAAATGGAAATTTTGCCTAAAAATGAGTGTTTTGGCGCTTTTTTTTTATCCGAGGGGTTGGGTCAAATGTTATCTTTATAGGGCAGATTGTTACAGACGCGGTGATACCTAATATGTCTACTTTATATAATTTGTTTAGATTTTATACTATATTATCATTTTAGGAACAAAAATTAAATAATTTTACTATCTCCATAGTCTGGGAGCTACAATTTTTTTTTTGGTTGGGCGACTGTCTAATGTAGGGGCTAATTTTTTGCGGGATGAGATGGCGGTTTTATTGGCACTATTTGTGGGTGCATATGACTTTTTGATCGCTCGCTATTACACTTTTTGTGACGTAATTTGACAAAAAATGGCTTTTTGACATAGTTTTATTTTTTTTTTTGTTTATCCGAGGAGTTGGGTCAAATTTTATTTTTATAGGGCAGATTTTTACGCACGCGGCGATGCCCAATATGTATGGCTCTCAGACTTTGGAGACACTAAAACAGGCATCCTCAAACTGCAGCCCTCCAGATGTTGTAAAACTACAACTCCCACCATGCCCTGCTGTAGGTTGTCTGGACATGCTGGAAGTTGTAGTTTTACAACATCTGGAGGGCCGCAGTTTGAGCACTAAAACTAGTAACATTTTAGGGGAAAAAAAAAGTTGTTTCTGTGTCTCCAAAGTCTGAGAGTCATAGTTTTTTATATATTTGTAGGGGGCTATAGGGAATTATAAAAATTTAGAACTCCCTGAAGCAACCAATAACGAAGAGGCCCGGATGATCGGGGCAAGTGTCACATTGAGTGGTGGTGTCCTTCCGTATCCCCCTCTTGTGACACACTCTGCATCTTTTTTAGGTTCGTCCCTTCTTTCCAGTATGGGGGACCACACCTGGAAAATGTTGGCCAGGGACGATCCAGGCCCCTCTAATTCCCGACGTTCTCCAACCTGCTCTTTCCCGGTCTGAAAAAATCAGGTCCTTGAGGACTGCCTCATAGAACTGGAGGAATGTCCCTGTGCTGCCAGCGCTTCGGGATAGTACAAAAGCGTTGTACATGGAAACCTGCACCATATAGACCGCAACCTTTTCGTACCATGCCCGGGTTTTCCGCATGGCATTATATGGTTGGAGGACTTGATCAGATAGATCAACTCCACCCATATACCGATTGTAGTCGACGATACAATCGGGCTTGAGGACCGTTGTCGTGGTACCTCGCACAGAGACGGGGGTGGTGCTGTTACCGTGGATTGTGGTCAGCATAAGGACATCCCTCTTGGCCTTATACCTGTCCAGCAACAGGTTTCCACTGGTAAGGGCACGGGTCTCACCCCTGGGGATAGGTACCTGGAGGGGGTGGGTAGGGAGGCCACGATGATTTTTCTGCACGGTCCCACAAGCGAACGTGGATCTGGCGTAGAGGGCCTGATACAAGGGAATACTAGTGTAAAAGTTATCCACGTACAGGTGGTAACCCTTATCTAGTAGTGGGTACATAAGGTCCCACACGAGTTTCCCGCTAACACCCAGAGTGGGGGGACATTCTGGGGGTTCAATACGGGAATCTCGCCCGTCGTATACACGAAATTTGTAAGTGTACCCTGAGGTACTCTCATAAATTTTGTACATTTTGACGCTGTACCTCGCCCGCTTAGTGGGAATGTATTGGCGGAAACTGAGTCTCCCCTTGAAAGCAACGAGAGACTCATCAACCGCGACCTCCCTTCCAGGTACGTAGGCCTGCGCAAATTTGGCCCCAAAATGATCGATGACCGGCCGTATCTTATACAGACGGTCATAGGCAGGATCACTGCGGGGGGGACATGCTGCATTATTTGCATAATGCAGGCATTTTTGATGGCCTAAACCTTGAGCGCGTTATGGCCATACTGTACAGTGGGGTCTGGTAGAGGATGTCCCCACTCCAGTATTGCCTGACGCTCGGTTTTTGCCCCATATGCAGCACGAGGCCCCAAAACGTCCTCATCTTGGCTGTACTGACCGGGGTCCAGCCACCGGGTCTAGCCAAAAAGGAGCCGGGTGCTGAGCAACGAACTGTTGGGCGTACAGGTTCGTCTGCTCCACCATCAGATTCACCAATGGGTCACTGAAAAAAAAACTAAAAAAGTCTATTTCAGTGAACCCCACTGTGTGAATATGGATTCCAGGATTGCCAACAAAATCAAGTAGCAGCACCCCTGGGTGGGTTTAGGGTCTCACAGCTAAGTGCTGTGGACCCCAACCACCAGATTTGGGTGCTGCACACAAACAGTTAAATTTTTTTTTCCTAAACTATTCTGTCCCTTCTATCCCTGCCTAAATCGCGCCTCTCCCTCACTGACCCTGACTTATCTTGAGGGTGATGGGTGCAGATTGGTGATGGGGGTGTCACGATGTGTCTCACAGCGCCCTCACAGCAGCAGCAGCAGGAGCAGGAAGAGGAGGGGAGACAGGAGTGCCGGGAGTTTGAATCTCCCGCCTCTCTCCCTGCAAGAATCAGGACCAAGGACAGCATCGGGGCGGCGAATCAGCGCCAAGGACAGCTTCGCCGCCCCCCGATGCTCGGATTGTGATTGGTGGTGTGTAATCATACCACCGATCACTGTCCTTTTCCGGTTCATTGGGTCACCGGAGACCCGAATGGACCGGATACGAAGCAAACCGCAGGTCTGAATTGACCTGCGTTTTTTTGTGATCGCCGATACGGGGGGGGGTCACATGACCCCCCTCGGCGTTGTGACAGGATGCCTGCTGAATGATTTCAGCAAGCATCATGTCCCCATTAACCCCTGCAGCGCCGCAATCTTAGTTCATTCACATGACGTACCGGTACGTTATGTGTCCTTAAGGACTCGGGAAACATGCTGTAATGTTAAGTCATGTGTCCTGAAGGGGTTAAGGGGTTAATGGGGAGGGTGCAGCTGTGCTGGGGGAACAAAAGATTAGGGCTCTTTTACATGAGCGGATCCCGTGCGTGGAATCCACTGCGTTATAGAGTGCCAAGCAGAGACACGGAGCATTAACATGATTGAATGCTCTTTACCTCTCTGTGACCTTTTTACTACAAAATCACAGTGACAACTTTATCTCACAGTGATTTTGTAGTAAAAAGATCACAGAGAGGCATGGACCATTATTAATCATGTTACTGCTCCGTGTCTCTGCTGTCTGGAGAGGGGCTTGGCTCTCTTTCACGCAGCAGATTACCCGCACGGCAACCACTTGTGTGAAAGAGCCCTTAGGGTCCATTCACACGTCCGCAATTCTGTTCCGCATTTGCGGAAAGGAATTGTGGACCCATTAATTTCAATGGGGACAGACGATGTCTTGGCCGGGTCCGCAATTGCGGATCCGCATTTCCGGGTCCGCAACCGCGTTCCCGAAAAAAATAGAACATGTCCTATTCTTGTCCGCAATTGCGGACAAGAAAAGGCATTTTCTGTGAGAGTGCCAGCGATGTGCGGTCCGCAAACTGCGGAACGCACATTGCCGGTTTCCGTGTTTTGCGGATCCGTGGATCCGCAAAACACACACGGACATGTGATTGTAGGGGGGGTGGGGGTCATACCAAAAAGGGGTAGAAAGAGTAGATAGAGAGTGAGCTATAGGAGCTACAATATACCAAGGTGTCCAAAAAAAACTTAAACATTCACTTTCCAGGAACTCAATGTGGGAAATAAAATAGTAACTTAAAATGGATGTTCACAAATGTCAATTTTATTAACGGAACACATAGATGTAGTTGGTTTGACTGAGACATGGGTGGAGTCTTCACATGACTGGGATGTTAATATTCAGGATTTTACACTCTTTGAGAAAAACAGGGCCAATAGAAAAGGCAGTGGCATGTGCCTGGATGTTAAGAGTGATATGAAGGTGGGTGTGAAAGAGGCAATTGAGGATGTTGAAACCTTATGGGTGAAAGAGAAATAAACTCTGAAAAAAATAATAACTGTTGTAATTTATAGACCCCTAACATCACAGAAGAGATAGAAGTTCCGCTGTATAACCAAATAGAGCGGGCTACACAGGCACAGTGGTCATAATGAGAGATTTTTACCCCCCCCCCCCTAGCTTAAACCCCCTTAATGACCAGACCACTTTTTACAATTCTGCACTACACTACTTTCACCGTTTATTGCTCAGTCATACAACTTACCACCCAAATGAATTTTACCTCCTTTTCTTCTCACTAATAGAGCTTTCATTTGGTGGTATTTCATTGCTGCTGACATTTTTACTTTTTTTCATATTAATCAAAAATGACCGAAATTTTTTCAAAAAAATGAAATTTTTCACTTTCTGTTGTCAAATTTTTCAAATAAAACTACATTTCTATATTTTTCTCTAAATTTATTGTTCTACATGTCTTTGATTAAAAAAAATGCAATAAGTGTATATTTATTGGTTTGGGTAAAAGTTATAGCTTGCCCTACAATGCCCAGACAGTAGAAACACCCCACAAATCACCCCATTTCGCAAAGTAGACACCCTAAGGTATTCGCTGATGGGCATAGTGAGTTCATGGAAGTTTTTATTTTTTGTCACAAGTTAGCGGAAATGGAATTTTTTTTATTTTCTTACAAAGTCTCATATTCCACTAACCTGTGACAAAAATAAATTTTACATGAACTCACCATACCCCTCACGGAATACCTTGGGGTGTCTGATTTCTAAAATGGGGCACTTGTGGGGTATTTATACTGCCCTGGCATTTTAGGGGTCTCTAAAGTGTGAGAAGTAGTTTGGAATCCAAATGCGTAAAAATGCCCTGTGAAATCCTAAAGGTACTCATGGGAATTTGGGCCCCTTTGCGCATCTTGGTTGCAAAAAAGTGTCACTCATGTGGTATCGCCGTACTCAGGAGAAGTAGGGCAATGAGTTTTGGGGTGTATTTTTACATATACCCATACTGTGTGTGAAAAATATCTCTGTAAATGACAACTTTTTCCATTTTTATATACAAAGTTGTCAATTTACAGAGATATTCTCACCCAGCATGGGTATATGTAAAAATACACCCCAAAACACATTGCCCTACTTCTCCTGAGTACGGCGATACCACATGTGTGACACTTTTTTGCAGCAAAGATGCACAAAGGGGCCCGAATTCCAATGAGTACCTTTAGGATTTCACAGGACATTTTTACACATTTGGATTCCAGACTTCTTCTCACGCTTTAAGGGCCCCTAAAATGCCAGGGCAGTATAAATACTCCACAAGTGACCCCATTTTAGAAAGAAGACACCCCAAGGTATTCCGTGAGGGGTATGGTGAGTTCATGTAAATTTTAATTTTTTGTCACAAGTTAGTGGAATATAATACTTTGTAAGAAAAAAAAATACAATTTCCGCTAACTTGTGCCCAAAAAATTTTTTTCTATGAACTCGCCATGTCCCCCACGAAATACCCTGGAGTGTCTTCTTTCTAAAATAGGGTCACTTGTGGGGTATTTATACTGCACTGGCATTTTAAGGGCCCCTAAATCGTGAGAAGTAGTAATATGACCGCAATTCATGCTTTTTTGTCCGGCCCATGTTGAGGAGAAGGCCCAGAAAAGTCTTAAATTCGGAAACTTGGACGGGTTCCCACCGGAAAGACTGGGCATAATAGTTTACCGGTTTGGCGGCTATAAATTGGGTGGCATACCGGTTTGTTTCTGCCACGACTAAGTCAAAGAGCTCCGCAGTGAAGAACAGCTCAAAAAACCCCAGTGCCGATCCGATCTGAGCTGTCTCAACCCAAACTCCAGACTGGGCGCTGAAAGGGGGAACTACTGGTGCGGCTGAACATGGGGGCTGCCAATCAGGGTTTGCCAGCACCTCCGGGACTCTAGGGGCTCTACGGGCCTGTCTGTGCGGTGGCTGCGACGGGGGATCTACTGCACGTGCCACCGTACCAGCTTCAACTGCCCTTCTGGTGCTCGCCACTTCACAATGTTCTACGGCAGTGCTTGTACTAGGTCCAGGATGGGCTGCGCTGCTGGTGTATGCCTCACCACGTAATCCGACAGCGCCAGCCCCACTCTGCTGCCCTTGAAGCGGATCCTGCGCAACCTGTGGTCTAGCAACACGGGGCCGGGTACTCCTGGTGGCATCAGGAACTTCAACCTCATCGTCTGAACTTTGGGTCAGACTACCACTGCTTTCTACAGGTTCGTATTCTGACCCACTGGATTTGTCAGATGAGGGTTCCCATTCCTCATCCGACTGGGTCAGAAGCCTGTAGGCCTCTTCAGAAGAATACCCCTTCCTTGCCATTTGGTCAACTAAATTTAGGAAACTAAATTCCCTTAGACTACCCAAGAAAAAAAGCAAGCCTGTCTTACAAATAGGAGGCTAGCGAAGTACAGAAAGCCGCTGCGATTGATAAAAAATATATTTTTTATCGCCGCAACGCTTGTGTAGTGATTGTGCAGTGATAAAAAAATAATAAAAATGTTATCACTGCGGCGGGGCGGGCGTGGGTGAAGGCACGTGTGGTCGACCGATCAGGCCTGATCGGGCAAACACTGCATTTTGGGTGAAGGGCGAGCTAAGGGGACACTAATACTATTATTCTGATCACTTACAGATATTATAAAGTACCAATGCTGATTAGCGATACGCTAATCAGCGAATCAGTGACTGCGGTGCGGTGGGCTGGGCGCTAACTGAAGCTAACTACCTACCAAAGGGGCCTAAACTAACCTAAACCTAACAGTCAATAGTGGTGAAAAAAAAAGTGACAGTTTACACTGATCACTTTTTTCCCTTTCACTAGTGATTGACAGGGGTGATCAAGGGGTTAATTGGGGTGATCGGGGGGGTGATCTGGGGCTAATTGTCTAGTGCTTGGTGTACTCACTGTGATCTGTGCACTATGCTGGGACCAACCGACGAAAAGGACCCAGCAGAGAGCACAGGAGCCATTTAACACATTATATTTATAAATATAATGTGTTATATGGCTGGTGATTCGATTTTTTTAAAGTCACCAACCTGCCAGTGCTGATAATTGGCTGGCAGGCTGGTGACCAACTCCTTGTGCGCTTTTTGAAACCCGCACTGCCTGCCGTTAGGCAGTCGGGAGGTGGTTAAAGAGGTTATCCCATGACAAATTAAAAAAATGAAAATCAGACTTCATATAGTACATGACAATATCCATAAGGGTACTTTCACACTTGCGGCATGGCTATCCGGCAGGCTTCTCCGGCGGGTGAACAGCCTGCCGCATCCGCCATGCCGCAAGTACCCGTGTGCTGCCGCTCCGTCCCCATTGACTATAATGGGGGCGGGGGGTAGAGCTACGGCACCGCACGTCAGTGATCGCTGGACTAAAAAGTCGGACCTGCAGTACTTTTAGTCCGGCGATCTCCGGCCGTGCACTGCCGTAGTTCCACCCCTCCAGACCCGGAGCGGCAGCATACGGGTACTTGCGGCATGGCGGATCCACAAGTGTGATCAAAGCTAGAACCAGCCCTGTACCTCACATGGATCCAGAGATCTCCCCATTCATTGCTCTGCTAGATTTATATCAAGCTGACAGCAGTGTCTTTTCTGCTGCAGCTAAGGGGGCATGTCCATGCTCTCCCTATCACAGCACAGGGGGAGTGCCCATGCTCTCCCTATCACAGCACAGGAGGCAGATGAAGGATGAAACTGAGTATGTGCAGCCTTCTCAGTGAGCAGGACAAAGAAATAAGAAAAAGAACAAACAGTAGGTGGCGCTGTGCAGATACATTTTATTGAATAATTCAGTGTCTCTGCTACATTTTTAATGATATGCAATTACAAAAGTATTCAGATCGAGGTGCTGGTTCGAAAACAGTATAATATTTTTTGTGGGAAAGTCCCTTTAACTTCTGTGGGGATTTGCTCTGGTAGGCAGAGTGAGTGGACGCAGTACAGAGGCACAAAACAGTTCTTAAAGGGGTTGTCCGAGCAGCTGCTGTGGTTCAGGGGGATTGCCCTTGCTAAAATCATAATAGTGAAGTATTGGGGTTCGGCTAAATACCCAACTTTCCAGAAATGGAAGGGGTATATGGATAAGGTAAAGGAATATGAATATATTCTTGGTCAGACAGAAAAGAGAAGATTTACCTGGTCAATAATCTGGGGTAATTGGAACTCGAAGGTATATGGACTGTGATAGTGGCTTCAGCGGAAACAGGGTTTTTTGGGGAGGGATTTGGGGTTTAAAGATAAGGAAACTGTGAATGTTATTAAATGCCACGCCACATTGGTGTATAATATTTTTTAATGTATTTGTATACTTTGGCCTTTTTTGAAAAAATAAAGAATTAGTTATAAAAAAAAGGGGGGGGGGGGTTGCCAGAGTTATGAGAAAAAAAATATAGCACTGTAAATCTGATGGTCAGCAATATATAACTAAGCTAAGCAAAAATATCTATTTTCTCATTTCCCTGGTTCTCTTCTGGCCCTTTGTTTACAACAATCTCTGCCACGCCCCCTGCTCTGCAAAGGTAGTGAATACAAGTGCTGCCCTGAGTGACATGTCTGCCTGCTGGGAGATTTAGCAGTATGTTGTATGTGTAGGACTACAAGTCCTAGCTGTATAATGACACTGCTGATACACACAGGATCTTCCCCCTACCTGTTCTTGTGCAATGCTCTACAGAACTCCTTTGTCAGCTCCTGTGCCCAGCATTTGTCTCCTCATTGCCTGCAGCTACTCAGTAAAGCCTTTATCCCTGAGTCTGTGAAGCTGAAGGGGTTAAGAATCCACGGAGAGAGCAGGCAGCAGCAGACAGCAGTGCAGGGGGGCCTGACCAGCACATTGACGTCTTGTGTACAGACTCATATCTGAGAAACATCATCAGAGCAGGGAGAGAAGCTGACATCACAGGTCATGTGACCCTCTGAGAAAGCAACAACTGGAGATAAAGTTAGTGAACTGTCCTTACATTTGCCTAGTTAGAAATATACAAAGAACAAAAAAAAAACTCAGACAACCCCTTTAACCAAAAGTTCAGTGTTTATTCACACATGGCAGGTTAACAAAACAAACAAACAAACTCACCTTAGGTTTTAAGTTCTGGTGTTCAATTCACACCACATAAGAAAGTCAAGTCCTGGTGCTCAGTTTACACTGTGCTGCGGGTACCACGTAAGAAGGTCAAATCCTGGATTTCGTGGACCTGTCCTCCCAGACAGGTCGCAGGCATGCATCAAGCCACAAGCCTCATCCACAGACCCTACTGCCACCCAGGCAAAGCCCGGACCGGTATTATGAGATCCAGTCCGGTGCTTGACCTGACCTGGCTGTCAATCAGTCCAGCAGCACATGCTGGGAGGAAAGTATCTGCAATCTATTAAGCAACACCTCACTATGTCACACTTCCCAGATATTGACTGAAGTCATGGTTCTCCCTCAACTGCAAAAGGGAGAAGATTCCTCACCTTGTTGCAGAACCGCTTTATGGGCCAGTTTATAGAAGATCCCATGAGAGGCAATGCTCTGTTGGATCTGGTAATTTCAAACGAAGCAGAGCTTGTTGGAAATGTTACTGTTCGAGAAATACTAGATAATAGTGACCAAAATATAATTATATTCCCCCTGCCTGAACTATAAAAAGCAAATATGGGAGAGCAAATACACTGAATTTAAAAAAGGCCAGTTTACCCCGATGGCAGCATTTTAGGGCATGGACTGGGAGCAGCTACTGTCAATTTATAATACTGAGGATAAGGTCTCATGCACACGGCCGTTGTTGTGGTCCGTGTCCGAGCCGCATATTTTGCGGCTCGGGCGTGGACCCATTCACTTCAATGGGGCCGCAAAAGATGCGGACAGCACTCCGTGTGCTGTCCGCATCTGTTGCGGACAAGAATAGGCATTTCTATAATGGCCCGCGTTCCGTAAATTGCGGAACGGAATGCGGAGCAGCTTCCGTGTTTTGCGGATCCGCGGTTTGCGGACCGCAAAATACATACGGTCGTGTGCATGAGGCCTAAATAGGAGAGCTTTAAAGTATAAACAGACAAAATTAAACCCCACATTGCTTATAGCTACTATAAAAAGAGCAATAAATTACAAAAAAGGGCATTTAAAAAATAAAAATCTGAGGGGTCATCTGTAGCCTTTGAAATTTACAAAGGTCTTAATAAAATCTGTAAAAAAAGAGATAACAACTGCAAAAATAAATAATGAATAGCAAGTAACGAAATAGCAAAACAAATCCCTAAAAATTCTTTAAATATATAAGTGGTAAAAAAAACAAGGTTAGAGCCAATAACGGAAAAGGGGGGGGGGGGGTTTCACTGAAGATAATATACAGTAATATACTCAATTGGCTAACTGTAGATACGGTCCAAGATAAGTTAAATATAGATGTGAACAAAACTCTGGGTCCAGATGGGCTAGGTATGGGACGACCGAGGTACTCGGTGCAAACACATAGCGATATTCGTGCTCTCGGCCGAGCACCGGAGTATAATGGAAGTCAATGGGAGACAACCAGGCACCCCCTGCTCGGATGAAGGGAGGGTGCCTGGATCATAGGAAAAGGTCTGAAAGTGATGGTAACACGTCTGAAATCGATCAGGAACAAAAAAAAAAATAAATAACCTTTTTAGAAGAAAAATTGTTAGGAAACATTCTTTTCTGTATATTCAATTATATATACAGTGCAAGTGCTACCAAAAATTACAAGGAAGAAGCACTCCGATACAGCCTGTATATCACATAAAGGAGGGCCTCATTCACATGGTGCTACAATTGTTCAGGTACACTGCTACACTCATAAAGCCTATGCAGTATGCACTAAGTAAAAGGGCTGGCAAAAATTACCAGCACTCCAATACACCCTTTTTTACACATAAAGGAGGGCATCATACACACCCTTGAAAAATTATGATTGATGGCCTGCTGTTGACCCTCAAAAACATTTGGAGCAAGGGCGTGCTGGTTACCCTCTGAAACATTATAGTTGAGGGCCTGAAGGTGAGCGGACCCAATAAAAAATTGTAGTGAGGGCCTGAAGGTGAGCGAACCCCATAAAACATTGCAGTGATAGCCTACAGGTGAGCAGACCGTATAAAACATTGGAGGTGAGGGCCTGAAGGTGAGCAAACCCCATAAAACATTGCAGTAATGGCCTGCAGGTGAGCAGACCGTATAAAACATTGGAGGTGAGGGCTTGAAGGTGGGCATACCCCATAAAACATTGCAGTTATGGCCTACAGGTGAGCAGACCATATAAAACATTGGAGGTGAGGGCCTGAAGATGATCAGACCTTATAAAACATTGGAGGTGAGGGCCTGAAGGTGAGCGAACCCCATAAAACATTGCAGTGATAACCTACAGGTTAGAAGACCGTATAAAACATTGGAGGTGAGGGCCTGAAGGTGAGCGAACCCTACAAAACATTGTAGTGAGGGAATATATACACTATGGGAGAGGATGAGACAACAAGATTAAACATATACCCTTTTTTTTGTTGTGAATCTTGTGGATTGAGTACCTTATAAAGCATACAGTTAAATTGCGTTTTGTTTTTTTTCGTTAGCTCAGCTTTCCTCTGGTGGAGTGGAGAAGTCAGGGGCAATCCAGGTCTTTTTCATTTTTATGTGAGTCAACCTGTCAGCATTGTCAGTGGATAAGCGGATACGCTTATCTGTTATAATGCCACCAGCAGCACTAAATGCACGCTCAGACAATATGCTGGCGGCAGGACAGGCCAGCACCTCCAAGGTATAGAGCGCAAGTTTGTGCCACGTGTCCAGCTTGGACACCCAGTAGTTGTAAGGCAATGAGGGATCATTTAGGACGCAGACACTTTCTGCAATGTATTCCTTCACCATTTTCCAAAACTTTTCCCTCCTTGTAGCACTAGGCCGCGCTTCAGGGTGAGGTTGCTGGCGGGGTGTCTTGAAAGTGTCCCGTGCCTCGGAAAGTGTTGCCCTGCCTCTGTTGGAACTGCTGTGTGTTCCCCTTGTCTCCCTTCCTCAGTTGCCTAAGAAAGTACGGACTCTGCCGGCCGCATTGTCAGATGGAAAATTTTGGAGCAATCTCTCAGCAGGTACCTTCTGGTATTGCACCATTTTACTCGTCCTCTCCCCCACAGGAATGAGAGATGAGAAATTCTTTTTATAGCGTGGGTTGACAAGGGTGAACACCCAGTAATCTGTGTTATCTAAAATGTGTATAACACGAGGGTCGCGGGAAAGGCAGCCTAACATGAAGTCAGCCATGTGTGCCAGAGTACCAACAGGCAAGACGTCGATGTCAACATCAGGGTGACTCTCCATCCCCTGATCCTCCTCTTCTGCCCATCCACGCTGAACAGATGGAATTAAAGTTCCATGGGTACTAGCCTCTGCAGAAGACAAGTGTCTCCATCTCCTCCTCTTCATGGCCCAATTCGCGCTGAGAAAACGAACTGTGGGTGGTATGGCTATCACCCTGTGTAATGTTCTCCCCCATTTCCTCATCTGCCACATTCAGAGCGTCCGCCTCAATTTTAAGCAGCCATCGTTTGAGTAGACACAGCAGTGGGATGGTTATGTTGATAATAGCGTTATCACCACTAACCATCTGTGCGGATTCATCAAAGTTTTTTACGGGTGCGACTCACTCCCGGCCACCACAACATTCACCCAGTGTGCGGTCAGGGAAATGTAGCGTCCCTGGCCACCAGCACTTGTCCATGTGTCCGTGGTGAGGTGGACCTTCCCATTAAGAGCGTTGGTCAGGGTACGGATGATGTTCTGGGACACATGCTGGTGTAAGGTGGGCACGGCACACCGTGAAAAATAGTGGCGGCTGGGGACTGCATACCGAAGGACGGCCACCGACGTCAGGCTGCGGAAGGCCCCAGTGTCCACAAGCCTAGATGGCAACATTTCAAGGGCCAATAATTTTGAAAGTTGTGCATTTAGTGCTATGGTCTGTGGGTGGGTATTTGCGCTTGTGTTCAAATGCCTGTGTTATCAACATTTGGATGCTGCGCTGGGACAGGGAAGTGGATGTTGTTGCTGACGATTCATGCGCAGGTCCAGGTGCAGGGCGAGGGGCATACGGGCCTCCGCCTTCGACAGGTGATTGGCCAGCAGTGCGTAACACAGGGGAAGAGGAGGCAGTGGTGTGACCCGCAGAGCCCGATTCTGTACCCAGGCGTTCGGCCCACTTATTAGGGTGCTTGGATGCCATGTGGCGGATCATGCTGGTGGTGGTGAGGTTGCTAGTGGTCACACCCCGGCTCATTTTGGTATGGCACAGGTTGCAAAACACCACTCTTTTGTCGTCTGCACTTTACTCAAAAAAACGCCATACTGCTGAACACCTACCCCTTGGCAAGGTAGATTTACGCATGGGGTTGCTCAGTGTAGCAGTTGCGGGCCTGTTTGGTGTTGGCCCACGTCTCCCTTTTGCAAGACAACTGCCTCTTTCAGACTGTTGCGGTGCTGCGGATCTCTCTCCTCTGTACTGCTGTCATCACTCGGCTTTTCACCTTCCCATGTTGGGTCAGTGACCTCATCATCCACCATCTCCTCTTCCACTACCTCACTCTGCTCATCCTCCTGACTTGACCTAACCGCAACCTGAGTGTTTGGCAACTGTGTCTCATCATCATCCTACTTGTGAACGAATGATTGCCGATCATGACCGTTATCTTCTTGCAACTGCGAAGGCTAAAGAGGTTGGGAATCAGGGCACAATATCTCAGGTCCCTCTTCAAACGTGCTGAGCGAGAGGGCAAATTCTAGTAGTGGCGCTGGAAAGAGCTCCTCGGAATATCCGAGTGTGGGATCCACGTTTGGCAAGCCTCTACATGGTGGGAGGAAGGATGGTGGGAGGAAGGATGATCAGAGTGAGGATTTGGTTGGCCAGATTCTTGGCTACAGAGACTGGACCTGGAGGAAGAGAGGTGGTGTTTCATTGACTAGAAGCATTATCTTCAGCAATCCAACCGACCAACTGTTCGCACTGGTCCGACTTTGACAATGTAGTACTGCACCGCCCACCTAATTTTGACATGAAGCTCGGTACATTATTATTATTATTTTTTTTCAGGTGCACTGGCAGCAGGCACAGTTTCATTGTTCCCAGGGCCACTGCCTCTGTGCGCACCATCAGCATCACGCCCACTTCCCCGTCCCTCTGATGCAGTACAGTATTGGATGCAAAATACAACAGATTTTGGCCAGTATACTAGGCCCAAAAAATGGAATTTGTAATATACACACTGTATTCAGATATAGTTCAGTATTGGAAGCAAAATACAACAGATGTCGGCTAGTATACTAGGCCCAAGGTAATGGAATTTGTAATATACACACTGTATTCAGATGTAGTTTGGTATTGGAAGCAAAATACAACAGTATTTCGGCCAGTAAACTAGGCCCAAGATAATGGAATTTGTAATATACACACTGTATTCAGATGTAGTTCGGTATTGGAAGCAAAATACAACAGATGTCAGCCAGTAAACTAGGCCCACGTTAATGGAATGTGCAATTTACACACTGTATTCAGATGTAGTTTGGTATTGGAAGAAAAATACAACAGATGTCGGCCAGTAAACTAGGCCCAAGATAATGGAATTTGTAATATACACACTGTATTCAGATATAGTTCGGTATTGGAAGAAAAATACAACAGATTTCGGCCAGTATACTAGTCCCAAGATAATGGAATTTGTAATGTACACACTGTATCCAGATGTAGTTCGGTATTGGAAGCAAAATACAACAGATTTCGGCAGGTAAAGTAGGCCCAAGATAATGGAATTTGTAATATACACACTGTATTCAGATGTCGTTTAGTATTGGAAGCAAAATACAACAGATGTCGGCCAGTAAACTAGGCCCAAGATAATGGAATTTGTAATATACACACTGTATTCAGATGTAGTTCGGTATTGGAAGCAAAATACAACAGATATCGGCCAGTATACTAGGCCAAAGATAATGGAATTTGTAATATACACACTGTATTCAGATGTAGTTCAGTATTGGAAGCAAAATACAACAGATTTTAGCCAGTAAACTAGGCCCAAGATAATAGAATTTGTAATATACACACTGTATTCAGATATAGTTCAGTATTGGAAGCAAAATACAACAGATGTCGGCCAGTAAACTAGGCCCAAGTTAATTGAATTTGTAATATACACACTGTATTCAGATGAAGTTCGGTATTGGAAGCAAAATACAACAGTATTTCGGCCTGTAAACTAGGCCCAAGATAATGGAATTTGTAATATACACACTGTATTAGTAACATAGTAACATAGTATATAAGACCGAAAAAAGACATTTGTCCATCCAGTTCGGCCTGTTTTCTACAAGTTGATCCAGAGGAAGGCAAAAAACCCCTGTGAGGCAGAAGCCAATTTTCCTCACTTATGGGGAAAAAAATTCCTTCCCGACTCCAATCAGGCAATCAGAATAACTCCCTGGATCAACGACCCCTCTCTAGTAGCTGTAGCCTGTAATATTATTACACTCCAGAAATAAATCCAGTCCCCTCTTGAATTCCTTTATTGTACTTACCATCACCACCTCCTCAGGCAGAGAGTTCCATAGTCTCACTGCTCTTACAGTGAAGAATCCTTTTCTATGTTTGTGTACAAACCTTCTTTCCTCCAGATGCAGAGGATGTCCCCTTGTCACAGTCACAGTCCTGGGGATAAATAGATGATGGGACAGATCTCTGTACTGACCCCTGATATATTTATACATAGTTATTAGGTCTCCCCTCAGTCGTCTTTTTTCTAAAGTGAATAACCCTAATTTTGATAACCTTTCAGGGTACTGTAGATCCCTCATTCCAGTTATTACTTTAGTTGCCCTCCTCTGAACCCTCTCCAGCTCTGCTATGTCTGTCTTGTTCACAGGAGCCCAGAACTGTACACTGTACTCCATGTGTGGTCTGACTAGTGATTTGTAAAGTGGTAGGACTATGTTCTCATCACGGGCATCTATGCCCCTTTTCATGCAACCCATTATCTTATTGGCCTTGGCAGTAGCTGCCTGACACTGGTTTTTGCAGCTTAATTTGCTGTTTAGTAAAATTCCTAAACATGTAGTTTAGTATTTGAAGCAAAATACAACAGATGTCGGCCAGTATACTAGTAACATAGTAACATAGTATATAAGGCCGAAAAAAGACATTTGTCCATCCAGTTCGACCTGTTTCCTGCAAGTTGATCCAGAGGAAGGCAAAAAACCCCTGTGAGGCAGAGCCAATTTTCCCCACTTAAGGGGAAAAAATTCCTTCCCGACTCCAATCAGGCAGTTAGAACAACTCCCTGGATCAACGACCTAACTACTAGGCCAAAGATAATGGAATTTGTAATATACACACTGTATTCAGATGTAGTTCAGTATTGGAAGCAAAATACAACAGAAGTCAGCCAGTATACTAGGCCCAAGATAATGGGATTTAATATACACATTGTATTCAGATATAGTTTGGTATTGGAATCAAAATACAACAGATGTCGACCAGTATACTAGGCCCAAGATAATGGAATTTGTAATATACACACTGTGACAAACTGCCATGTATCCCTGGGCATTGGAGAGGCATGCTTGCTAGCCTCTTACCCTGCGACTATGGCCCCAATGACAGTTGGCATTCACAATGGACATTGCTGTGACCTAATCAACAGTCACAATGGACATTGCTGTGACCTAATCAACATTCACAATGGACATTACCTGTGACCTAATCACCATTCACAATGGACATCGCTGTGACCTAATCAGCACCCACAATGGACCAGCCATGTGGGATTGTGATATATCTGGCTGTATGTGGATTGGTCGCTGTATTTTGTGTGGGAGTGTCTGTGTTTCAAACCCCTGTGGGCCGTACTATGTTTGTGGAGTGTAAATAAAAGAGGCTGTATGCCCCAGGAGAGAGTTCCTGTTTAACCCTCAAAGTGAAGTGTCGTCTCATTATTGGGGAGGAGTTATTGGATGCTGTTCCAGTCTGACTGCTAGGAGTGCAAACCTATTCGTATGGTTCCTATTCAACTGTCTACAGCATTCAGAGGCTTGAGAGGATTCGTATGCTTCTCAGGTTCGGTGGTTGTGGTGTCGGCTAGAGCGCTTGGAGTCCTCAGGAAACGCTAGGAGCATCTTTCAACGGAGGTACCCAGTCGGGGTGCCAGGCGATCCGTTACATTGGTTGGCAGCGCTGGGATCCAGACTCACAGGAGAACAAGCATGGCACCCAGCTACACGCAGGAGGAATTTGACAGAGAGCTGAGATCACGGCTGATTTTCTTCGGACCCAACCCCCGGAGAAATCTGTACAGTTCGTGAGGAGGATAACAGCAGAGTACCTGCAGTTCATGGCAGATGGTATCGTCCGCCCTCCCCAGCGGCTGAGTGCGCTCCGGAGAGCTGAAGGTGCCGTCCTTCCTCCACAGCGGCAGTGTGTACCCCAGGGAGCTGAAGGTGTCGTCCTTCCTCCCCAGCGGCCGTGTGAGTTACAGAGGGCCGAAGGTGTCGTCCTTTCCCCCAGCGGCAGTGTGAAGTCCAGGGGGCCGAAGGTGTCGTCCTTTCCCCCAGCGGCAGTGTGTCCTACAGGGAGCAGAGACAGTTGGTCTCTCTCTCCAGCAGCAGGACAATGTTACGGGAGTGGAGACAGGCGGTCTCCCACTCCAGCAGCAGCCTGTGTTTCAGGGAGAGGAACACAGCACCCCCTCTCCCCAGCGGCAGCTTACCCTAACAAGGGAGACACCAATCTCCCAGACGGCGCAGATGGGACCGTGGTCTCTGTGCCTGACCTACAGGGATGCTGGACAGCCTGTCCAGATCCCCAACTACCCGCACCGGGACAACAGGAGGAGGGGTAAGTACAAACTCTCCTCCCCAGCTAACACCTAACTTGGCCCCAGGGTTAACAGAGGCGATGTTAACCCCCACTGGCGCCCATGTTCCCCTGGCTACTAAGCCGGACTATGTTCCCAGCCCCCAGCAGAAGAGCTGGCAGCTGGGCAGAGTGCAGTCGGCCTCTGCCCTCCCTTTGTCCCCTGTCCAGAGCCTGAGGTCCTGCAGGTTATACCAGTAGAAGAGCTGGCAGCTGGGCAGAGTGCAGTCGGCCTCTGCCCTCCCTTTGTCCCCTGTCCAGAGCCTGAGGTCCTGCAGGTTATACCAGTAGAAGAGCTGGCAGCTGGGCAGAGTGCAGTCGGCCTCTGCCCTCCCTTTGTCCCCTGTCCAGAGCCTGAGGTCCTGCAGGTTATACCAGTAGAAGAGCTGGCAGCTGGGCAGAGTGCAGTCGGCCTCTGCCCTCCCTTTGTCCCCTGTCCAGAGCCTGAGGTCCTGCAGGTTATACCAGTAGGAGAGCTGGCAGCTGGGCAGAGTGCAGTCGGCCTCTGCCCTCCCTCAAGTCCCCACAGCATGTTGCCCCAGCACCCCAGAGGAATATCCGGGTGCAGTAACTGCTTCTTGTGGGTGGGTCACTCTTGTACCTGTTTGTTGTGGGTGGGCTATTCTGGCATTTGTCTATTGTGGGTTGGTGGATCGACTAACGTAGGCACTGACCGACAGGAGGTCAGGTGCCTGGTTAGTCTTCCCCCAAAGGGGAGATATGTGACAAACTGCCATGTATCCCTGGGCATTGGAGAGGCATGCTTGCTAGCCTCTTACCCTGCGACTATGGCCCCAATGACAGTTGGCATTCACAATGGACATTGCTGTGACCTAATCAACAGTCACAATGGACATTGCTGTGACCTAATCAACATTCACAATGGACATTACCTGTGACCTAATCACCATTCACAATGGACATCGCTGTGACCTAATCAGCACCCACAATGGACCAGCCATGTGGGATTGTGATATATCTGGCTGTATGTTGATTGGTCGCTGTATTTTGTGTGGGAGTGTCTGTGTTTCAAACCCCTGTGGATCGTACTATGTTTGTGGAGTGTAAATAAAAGAGGCTGTATGCCCCAGGAGAGAGTTCCTGTTTAACCCTCAAAGTGAAGTGTCGTCTCATTATTGGGGGAGGAGTTATTGGATGCTGTTCCAGTCTGACTGCTAGGAGTGCAAACCTATTCGTATGGTTCCTATTCAACTGTCTACAGCATTCAGAGGCTTGAGAGGATTCGTATGCTTCTCAGGTTCGGTGGTTGTGGTGTCGGCTAGAGCGCTTGGAGTCCTCAGGAAACGCTAGGAGCATCTTTCAACGGAGGTACCCAGTCGGGGTGCCAGGCGATCCGTTACACACACTGTATTCTGATGTAGTTTAGTATTGGAAGCAAAATACAACAGATTTCGGCCAGTAAACTAGGCCTAAGATAATGGAATTTGTAATATACACACTGTATTCAGATATAGTTCTATTTTGGATAAAAATTTGTCCCAAATAAAATGTATTCTCTGCTGGAATACTGTATATACGGTTGCGGCCTAAACACACACGCAGATGTGCTCAAAACTAGTTAACTATGGACAAAATATAAATTACTCTCTGCTGGAGTAATTAATATATGTAACAATGGCAGTTGGCAGCCACCAGCGCGCAGCGCACCCTGCTATGTACCTCAGTCGAACTGCACACAAGGCTCCTCCTCTCCGCTGCAGGCTCCGGACCCGCTTTCCTGCACTGTCGCAGGCGGCGACAGCTTCAGTTGCACCTTGCAGGAGCTGCATGCGTCCTGGTTCTTTGTTTGTTTTGAAACTCTTTTTATTATTTATCACCAATAAACGATGCAGTGACTAGTTAACACGATGAAAAACGGGACTGTCCGCAGGATAGACAAGTGCAGAGAAGATATTGCAATGTACATAGTTACACACATTTAAATTATGTATACAGCTTGTCTACATGACAGGGTGTTACAGACTGAATACAGATTGACATATGGCATAGTCCAACAAATGCTGATTTCAGACCCGCGGATGAATAAGAACAGGTCAAAACATACAAGAAAATATAAAAAGTAAACAAAAAGTAAACAAAAAAAGGAGGGGAAAGGGGGAGTCAGAGGGAAAGAAGGGGGGGAGTGGTTACCTAGTACTTAGTTTTAGATAATCAGATTGCCCATTACCGATTCTTTAAGGACGATGGACACCATGTAGATATATCCTATCCTTACAGTCTCATCAGAATATTTCCAGAACTGCTCATCAATATACACATAAGAGGATCATATTCCCAAAGTAAAATACTATCTCAGGTTATATCGTTATAAAGCGTCTGTAAGCTCTCCACGGGTTCCATATGGCTTCAAATTGTAATGGAGACCTGAAGTCCCAATGCACTATCTGCTCAAGTCGACACAGTTGGTCACATTTATTTAACCAGTGCTGTATTGCGGGAGTTGCTTGTTGTTTCCAGTGTGTAGCTATAGTGAGTCTAGCTGCTGCTATTAAAATGGAGCATAATTTACGCATATTTTTGGAACCTCGAAAACCATTGCTTAACCCAAAGAGGCATAATTTCGGGTTTGCTTGTATACACGAACCACTCACTTTCGTCAAGGTTTGACAAACTGCTTGCCAGAAAGGAGTAATTTTGTCACAGTGCCACCAAATATGTGCATGAGTACCCAATTCTTTATTACATCTCCAGCACCAAGGGCTAGTGGTCGGAAACATACGATGAAGCTTCTGAGGTGTGAAGTACCACCGTGTTAGTATTTTATAACTGTTCTCCTGTAATTTCACACACCTGGACACCCTAGTCGGAGAGATCAGTGCATATCTCTTTTCCGCTGGAAAGAACTTGATCTGCAGATCCTCTTCCCATTGTTGTAGGAAGGATGGATTGGATGTGTTAGTGAGAGTTAGTAACGTTTCATATAGCTTGGATATTTTCCCTTTGGGCTCCTTGATTTGTAAGGCTAATTTTTCGAATGAAGAGTGTGTAATTGGGGAAGGCAGAGGGATCAGGGTCTTCCGTAGTTGTTGAATGCAAAAATGTATATGTAATGGTGAGCATGGTGCCATCAGTGGGTGATTGTGCAAATCTGAAAACGATGGTATATCAGTGTCAGCGCATATAGTAGATATTGGAGAAGTACATTTTCTCATCTCTTCTGGGAGGGTTTGGAGGAAATCTTGAGATGCTTGGAAGAAAATGTCTCTGATTTGCATCAGAATGGGGTAATTCGGTGCTAAAATGGACCTCCACTTAGAATCTACCCATGTATGTATCGTGTACTTTGTAATTGAGCTGAGTGTATTAATATTTTTGGGGTTTTGGGTATTGTTCATAAATAGGAAAGTGCGTAATGGTATATTCGCCATCTCTTGCTCTACAGTGAGGTCTAGGCGGGTGGTGTATGATCTCAGCCATTCCAAACATCTGAGACTAATCACTGCTCTATGATATAATTGAAGATCTGGTATTCCCAGACCCCCTTAGTAGGATGTTGTATTGCCTGTTGGAAAGACAAACGTGCTCTCTTCCCTCCCCACAAAAATCGTTGAAAGACATCTTGTAGTTTTTTAAAAATGCCTTGGGAATAGGTATAGGCAGTATTTGTATATAATAGAGTGTCGTAGGAAGAAGAATGGTCTTTATTAAAGTCCGGCGTCCGAACCAGGAGACATAGGGAACATCCCAAGAACTAATGAGATCTATTAGGCGTTTCGGAAGTGGCGCAAAGTTTTCATGAAATAAGCGGGAGAAAACAGGTGTGAGTTTGATCCCCAGAAACGTGATAGATTGTGTCGTCCAATGAAAAGGCGTGCTCGCTTTAGCGTCTCCAGGTCGCGCGTCGGTAGGGACATATGTAACAAAACTGATTTGGATAATTTTACTGGAAAATTGGACATGTCAGAAAAAATGGCAAGAAGTGACATGATCGCCGGGAAAGCCTCGACAGGGTTAGATATCAATAGCAAAACATCGTCCGCAAAGGCTGCCGTCTGATGGGTCGAGGTTCCTACTGACAATCCCATTATCTCCTCATGTTGACGAAAAGATTGAAGAAGAGTTTCAATTACTAACACAAACAACAATGGAGAGAGAGGGCAACCCTGTCTCGTACCATTGGAGATCGAAAACATGAGGGACAATGTACCATTCACCAGGATCCTAGCTGTTGGTCGTTTATACATAGCCATGACTGAATCAATAAAGGAATCAGGTATTCCATATTTATTCAGCGTTCTGGTCATAAATAGCCAATCTACCCTATCGAACGCTTTCTCTGCGTCCATGCTTAAGATCGCTAGGGGATATTCTTTTCTTGGCCCATTGCATAAGATGTATGATCCGTATTATGTTGTTTTTACCTTCTCTAGTGGGGATAAATCCTACTTGTTCTGGGGAGATCAATTCTGGTAAGAATTGTTTTAGTCTATTTGCAAGTACTTTTGCGTATAATTTTAGATCATTATTAAGCAAGGAGATAGGTCTGTAGCTACCGCATAAAGAATGGTCCTTACCTGGCTTAGGTATGATGGTAACCTGGGCTGACAGCATATCTCTTGTAAAAGCCGACCCCTCTCTAACGGCATTACAGACCTTTAATAAGTATGGAGATAGTATATCCTTAAATGTAGTGTAGTAGGTGACTGGCAGTCCATCTGGGCCAGGGCTTTTATGAAGCGGGCATTGTTTCAGCGCTGCCTGAAGTTCCCCTAGTGTGAAAGCTGAATTTAAAGCCTCAACTTTTTCAGGGCTAAGAGATGGTATTTGAATCTTTTCTAGCCATTTGTCTATTTTGGATGTCCTTTCTGCTAACTGTTCTGCGGTCATAGGGTCCCGTAAGTTATAGAGCTGACTATAAAGGTACAAAATTGTTCTGCTATCTGTTCCGTTTTGCTAACAATTTGTGTATTGGAGGATTGGATATGTGAAATATATGACATAGTTTTCCGTTTTTTGTTTGAGAGAATAGCAGTTTAGATGCTTTGTTGCCATGCGCATAATACTTACTTTGCGTAGCCAAGAATAACCTGGCTGTATTCGCATTCAGTATATTTTTCATCTCCGAACGCAGGGTGTCCAGGCGTGCCAAAACATCCTCCTTAAGTTGGGTTTTGTGTTGTCTTTCTAATCTAGTGATCTCAGCTGCTAGATCTGCTATCTTATTTTGTTTTTGTTTTTTGATGTATGATCCCAGTGCTATCAGCTGTCCCCTAATCACCGTCTTATGAGCATCCCATAGGAGTATTGGTGATATGTCATCTTTATCATTTAGTCTAAAGTATTCTTCCAGGACATCTTTCATCTTCGGGATAGTAGTGCTATTTAATAAGGTCTCATTCAGTCTTCATCTAAATTCGCCCTTGGGCATGCTCGTCATGTTGTAAGTCAGTAAGGCTGGGGCGTGATCTGACAGAAGAATAGATTCAATATTCGTGGATACACAATTCTGCAATGTTCTTGTGTCCAAAAAAATGTAATCTAAACGCTGATACGATTTATGCGCTACCGAATAAAATGTATAGTCTTTTTCTTTTGCATGCATCATGCGCCATGAGTCAAGCAAACCCTGGGTGGAAAGTGCCGATTTTATCCTCAACAGGGACATCCTAGGGACCGCGGACATACCCGACGAGGAGTCTAAAGCGGGGTTTAAAGTAACGTTGAAGTCACCTCCCAGAAATCTCACTCCTTCAGCATATGTACCAAATTTAGCCAAGGTATCCACTAACCAGTCGGCCTGTGCTGAATTTGGGGTATAAACATTCCCAAAAGTAAATCTCTGGGATCCAATTAGGCCCTTAATAAAGAGGTACCGGCCATCCGCGTCTACCAGAGTGTCCTGACAAACGAATGGCATACTTTTATGTACTGCGATGCTGACCCCTTTAGATGCTGAGGACATAGATGGACTGTGAAACCATTGATTGAATAACATATGTGACAAACGCGGGATATGTTGCTTACGGAAATGGGTTTCTTGTAGTAGCACTATGTGGACTCTTAACTTGTGCAGATAGTGACATATTTGGGTTCTCTTAGTAGGAGCATTTAATCCTCTTACATTGAATGAGCATATCTGCAAATCAGCCATATATGATGAGACTTACCGTTTCTCTAGCTGGGGCTTCCCGGTACCACACGGCAATCTGTATTGTTCGCGGAGGGGGTGGGGTAAGTTCTGGAAAGGAGGGGTGGGTAAGGGGAGTAACTGTAGGGTGAAAAAACAAATAAACAATTAAAGGCCATCGTGTAATAAATGCCCAACTTGTAGATAGTGGACTATCTGGCCACATTTATAGAACAGAGGAGATGGGTCAACCATAAATGGCCCATGGCCTTCTGAGCACGCTTTACGGGCTATTTGAGGTTATGTAGGGTAAACCCCAGGTAGAGGGAAAGGGGAGGAGAGAGGCCGTGGAGGGGGAGAGAAAGACAAACCACCACACGTGTGCGACGGCATAAAGGACAGGGGAAAACAAAAAATGATAGAAAACCGTGAAATAGGTGTAATAAATGGTGCTTCCACCGGGTGTCACTCTCGATTCACAAGTACAACCTATAGTATTGCAGATTATACATCCAGTGTAATACTACAATTTTTTAAGAACCATGCTAATCATATACAGTATGTTTCACACACGTTACAGTTAAAACCAGAACATAGTTGTATGTGGAGCACTGAGGGAATAAAGAGAAGTGTAGGGTTAATTGCAGAGTGAAAAGTGAGTAATGAGGAAATTAAAAAGAGAGACATATAGATAGGGGACCAGCTGGGATATCATTATAGGTATGGATCCCAACCCCTAAGAGGCATCATAGTACTTAACGGTACTTATAGAGGATCGGCCATTTTAGTTAATGTTCATTCTTTCATGTGGGGAGTCTTCTGGATCTTTGAATCCTTTGCTTCTTTGGTTCAACAACTTGCCATGAATCCTGGGATGGTAAAGCAGGTAAGTTCGCCAGGTTTTGAGCAGGACACCAGTCAGTTATTTCCAACCCTTGAATGTCCATTGCTTCACAGACACGTATAAGGTCAGCGTGGCTCCTTATAACTTGCTTGCGCAGTGGCGTATTAATGAGCAGTCCAAACGGATGAAGCCAGCGATACGTTATTTTCTTCTGTGACAGAATCTCCAATAACGGTTTCAGGAGCCTTCTTTTTTCGGAGGGTCATAGGTGATAAGTCCTGAAATAGAGTCACTGTGGACCCTTCTATTTCTGCGGTCTTATTATTGCGTGCTGCCGCGAGGATGCTTTCTTTGATTGGAAACTTGTTAAGTCGACACACTACATCTCTGGGGGGCTCCTGCGGTTTTGGCGCTGGACGCAGGGCCCTATGAATTCTGTCCAATTCAAAGTCCTCCGGCTGGCAGTCTGGCAACAGGCGCTGAAATAATTGCACCACTTCTTGTTTCAAGATTTCTGTGGCGACTGATTCAGGGATGCCTTTTAAGCGAATATTGTTCCGTCTCCCCCTGTTGTCCTGGTCTTCTACCAGGGAGTAAATGTAATTAATATATGCTTGAGCGTCATCTAGGTTATGGGAGACTTGCTCATTGAAGGAAATAAGCGTGTGCTGGTTGTTCTCCAGTACTTCCACTTTGCTACTTAGCTGACGCATGTCTCGTTTTATCTCGAGCAGATCCTGCCGGAGCGGTTCCAAGGCGTCCTGCAGTAGACCCCTCATAAAGTCTCTGGACAAAGGTACTGTAAGTCTTCTTCCAGTGCGGTCTCCTCTGGATCGCTGTCGTTGTCTCTCTCTGAGTCTACCTCTCTCTCCTCCACAGCGCCTGCACGGCGCGCGGGCGCCATCTTGGATTCGGCCCTGGGGTCGGATCTTTTAAGATATTTGTCCATTTCACTCTGGCTAGCAGAGGTTTTGGATCTGCCTGGTGTGTCTTTAGGCTTGTCTTTGCCCAGTTTGCCCATTGTCCGCAGTGATAATCGCTTTGATCAGCTCAGAAAGGCACGGCCAGCAGCAGAGCTCTTCACATGTGCTGCATGTGGCTCGGCTGCTTGACTCCGCCCCCCGCGTCCTGGTTCTTTAAGGGTTCGTGCACGTCCCTGATTCCGCCCTCTCTCCAATTCTGGCCAGGCACCACCTTTATAAGGGTGCTTCCCCCTTCCTGTGATGCCTGAGCAATATTGTAGTTTTCTACAGCGAAGGTTCCAGCTTGTTCCTGTGTTGTTATCCTGCTTCCGACGTTAGCCTGTATCCTGACCTCATCTCTGTCTGATCCTCCTGTACCTCGCTGCTCTCAAGTATACGACCCAGATTGTCGACCATGCCTCTGTCTGCTGTGCAGCTTGTCTCACCCGCTGCACCTGAGCTATTCAGCGCTGCTGTTCTAACAGCTTCAGCTCTGCCTAACCACCTACTCAGCTCTGCTTCATCCTGCGAGAATTGCTCCACCAGCCTGTATCCCGATGCTTACATCAGGGCATTCTGGCCAGCCTGGCCAACTGCCACTTAACCGGGACCACTCTTGCGGTAGCGACCTGGTGTCTCCCCTGCAGCTGAGACCAACTTCCGCATCCAGGAGCGGGATAAAGGGTGAAGAAGGGAGGGGGCACTTAGATTCCGCTCCCAAGTTTGGCCCAAAGTCAAACCGGTAAGTGGCACAGCGGGTCAACACCCGTTGAAGCGCTACAATATAATGGTTGCGGATTGAACGCACACACAGATGTGACACAAATTAGGTTAATTTCCCCAGAAAAAATAATTTCTCTGATGGTGCTGTGTATATCTCACTAGCAGGCACACTGTAGTGAATAAGCCCCTTTTTATAATGTCAGCCCAACACACTGCTTTCTAAAGGTGCAGTGTATATCTCACTAGCAGGCACACTGTAGTAAATAAGCCCCTTTTTATAATGTCTGCCCAACACACTGCTTTATGATGGTGCAGTGTATATCTCACTAGAAGGCACACTGTAGTGAATAAGCTCCTTTTTATAATGTCTGCCCAACACACTGCTTTATGATAGTGCAGTGTATATCTTATCTCACTAGCAGGCACACTGTAGTGAATAAGCCCCTTTTTATAATGTCTGCTTCACACACTGCTTTCTAATGGCTTACTGTGGATGTCACTAATCTGAAATCTTTCTGTCTTTTAGAAGTTTGGGTACTTAAAAAAGAGATTTTCAAGCCCTGCACTATCTGTCCCTTCCTGAGGACGCCTGTCCCTGATAGTGCTGAATTAAACCCCTTCTTAAAAAAAAAAAAGGGGCTGCACTGCTGTCAAACACACACTGTAGTACTTAAAAGGACTGTTAGGTCTTTCGATAAGGTTATTGGAGTAAAATCAGTACGTTTACAGCAAAACGCTATTTGTCCCTGCCTACTGTCTGCTCTCCCTGATGTTGAATGATCCGAGCTCTGGACTTCAGCTCCTATATCAACTTGTATCACATGTTGTGGCCAGCCAATCAGTATAAGGCTTACAGCTAACATGGCTAAGGCCTTACACTGAAGGGAATTACTTACCTGGACCTTAATTGGCTGCTTAGGAGGCGCAAAACGTGCAGGGAGGAGATTCGAGCAATGTGACGAACACACGTGGTGCTTGGCCAAGTTAAGCTGAGCGCAGAGCATAACGATGCTCGAGCCAAACCAATATTTGGCCGAGCATGCTCGCTCATCACTAGCTACATCCAAGAGTTCTTTAAGAACTCAGTTCAGTTATTGCTATGCCCCTGTTCACAATTTTTAAAGATTCTCTAGGGACTAGTATAGTGCCAAGTGACTGACACAAGTCAAATTTGTTGTCCATATTTAAAAATGGCTCTAGGTCTTCCATAGGTAATTATAGACCAGTAAGCTCAACTTCTGTTGTGAGCAAACTGTTTGAAGGACTCTTAAAGGTCTTGTCTCACTTCAGCCTCCATCATGTAGAGAAAGTTAATACAATGCACTTATTAATGTATTGTTATTATCCATATTGCTTCCTTTCCTGGCTGGATTCATTTTTCTATCACATTATATACTGCTCGTTTCCATGGTTACATCCACCCTGCAGTCCTTCTGAGGTGGCCGCGCTGCACACTAAAGGAAAAAGCGCTAGCCTCTCTGATAGGCGGGACCGTGGGAGTGTACATTGGCTAATGAATTTCCCTATAGTGTGTACGCACGACCACTGCTGCTGGATTGCAGGGTTGTCGTAACCATGGAAACGATGCAGTTTGTAATGTGATGTAAAAATGAATCAAGCCAGCAAAGGAAGCAATATGGACAATCATAATACATTAGAAACGGCATCAATATTCTCTACATGATAAATGCTACTTGCTAAAGTGAGACATCCCCTTTAACCACCTCAGCCCCCTAGCTTAAACACCCTTAATGACCAGACCACTTTTTACAATTCCGCACTACACTACTTTCACCGTTTATTGCTCCGTCATACAACTTACCACCCAAATGAATTTTACCTCCTTTTCTTCTCACTAATAGAGCTTTCATTTGGTGGTATTTCATTGTTGCTGACATTTTTACTTTTTTTGATATTAATAAAAAATTACCGAAATTTTTGCAAAAAAATTACATTTTTCGCTTTCTGTTGTAAAATTTTTTTAAAAAAACTACATTTCTATATAAATTTTTCTCTAAATTTATTGTTCTACATGTGTTTGATAAAAATAAAATGCAATAAGTGTATATTTATTTGTTTGGGTAAAAATTATAGCGTTTACAAACTATGGTGCAAAAAAGTGAATTTCGGCCTTTTGAAGCAGCTCTGACTTTCTGAGCACCTGTCATGTTTCTTCAGGTGCTAGAATGCCAGGATAGTATAAATACCCCCCAAATGACACCATTTTAGAAAGAAGACACCCCAAAGTATTCACGGAGGGGCATGGTGAGTTCATGTATGATTTCATTTTTCTTCACAAGTTAGCGGAAAATGACACTTTCTGAGGAAAAAAATAATAATAATAAAGTTTCCATTTCTGCTAACTTCTGGCAAAAAAAAAAAAAAATCTCAGACGGACTCACTATGCCCCTCAGTGAATACCTTGGGGTGTCTACTTTCCGAAATGGGGTCATTTGTGGGGTGTGTTTACTGTTCTGGCATTTTGGGCGGGGCTAAATTGTGAGCAACCTTGTAAAGCCTAAAGGTAGTCGATGGACTTTACGCCTCTAGTCTGCAAAAAAGTGTCACTCATGTGGCATCGCCGTACTCATAAGAAGTAGGGCAATGTGTTTTGGGGTGTATTTTTACATATATCAATGCTGGGTGTGAGAAATATCTCTGTAAATGACAACTTTTTAAAAAAAATTATACAAAGTTGTCAATTTACAGAGATATTTCTCACACCGAGCATGGGTATATGTAAAAATACACGCCAAAACACATTGCCCTACTTCTCCTGAGTACGGCGATACCACATGTGTGACACTTTTTGCAGCCTGGGTGCGCAAAGGGCCCAAATTCCAATGAGTACCTTTTAGGAGGGCATTTTTACGCATTTGGATTCCAGACTTCTTCTCACGCTTTAGGGCCCCTAAAATGCCAGGACAGTATAAATACCCCACATGTGACCCCATTTTGGAAAGAAGACACCCCAAGGTATTCTGTGAGGGGCATGGCGAGTTCATAGAAGATTTTATTTTTGGCACAAGTTAGCGGAAATTGACTTTTTTTGTTTTTCTTACAAAGTCTCATATTCCACTAACTTGTGACAAAAAATAAAATTTTACATGAACTCACGATACCCCTCACGGAATACCTTGGGGTGTTTTCTTTCCAAAATGGGGTCACATGTGGGGTATTTATACTGCCCTGGTATTTGAGGGTCTCCACAATCATTACATGTATGGCCAGCATTAGGAATTTCTGCTATTCTCCTTATATTGAGCATATGGGTAATGAGTTTTTTTTTTTTCCGTTCAGCCTCTGGGCTGAAAAAAAAATAATTAACAGCACAGATTTCTTCATTTGCATCAATCAATGGCCCTTACAGGGGGGTGATTAGTGACGGGGGGGTGACAGGGGGTGATCAGTGGGGTGACATGGGGTGATCAGGGGTTAATCACTGACGGGGGTTCGTGTGTGGTGATTGGTGCACTTACATAGCTGCCTGTGTCCTCTGGTGGTCCCAAGCAAAAGGGACCACCAGAGGAGCAGGCAGCAGGCATATCAGACATGCGATTTAGATGGCGTTTTTTTAACATCTACAGCCTGCCAGCGCATGATCAGCGCTGGCAGGCTGTAGTTAAACTTCCTGCCGCCGCGATCCTGTGAACGTGAAATCTCGCCTCTCTCGAGATGACGCACCGATGCATCAAGGAGGAACATCCCGGGCGCCCACAGGACACATCCCTGTGTTAGGCGGTCGGGAGGTGGTTAAAGAGGCTCTGTCACCAGGATCAACCCTATTAAACAAGACATACTGCCTGGTAGGGCTCACCATGCTGATTAAAACTATACCTTTCTTTTGTCTGAAAGAATGAGATGTCCAGCTCCAAAAATAGTGGTAGAAAAATCTTGTATCTTTATTCTGCGGTAATAAAAACTTCCATACAGGATGCTAAAGTCAACATGTTTCAGACCATCACATATTCAAGGTCCTTCCTCATGACTTTCTTTTGTCTGTATGATAAACAGTTACAGAGATATCAGTGTTTTTTTCATTTGCAATTGAGAATTTTGAGCACTCAGAGGCAGGGCTAAATCATCTAAGCACTTCTATATAACACGCCCTGAGCTCTGCACACTCCCCCCTCCCCTTGATTGACAGGGCTAGACAGCAGGCTGAGGGCAGAACCCTGTCCTAGAGCCAGGGCCGGACTGGGGATAAAAACCAGCCCTGGAAAAAGTTGCATACCAGCCCCGGAAAAAGTTGCATACCAGCCTCAAACACACACGCCGCGAAGGCAGGTATGTATGTGTGTATATATATATATATATATATATATATATATATATAATTATATACACACACACAGGTCGGGCCTTACCCTAGCGTTGCCGTGACTTGGCCTCTGCGCAGTGGCAACTCTAGGAACAATATATGGGAGGCACATAAGATACCACAGTCAAAATGGGGGGGCACTAATAATTTTCCCACTTAAATTCATACAACTGAAAAAACGAAATAAGTATATATAAATTCAAAATACGAGAGTATTGCGGTATGCAGGGATACATTTATAATAAAATAATTTACTTACAAAAGAACCTATTCCATCTTCTGCTGTGCTGTCCTCTGCTTGCTTCCACGGATCTTCCCCTTTTCAATCTGTCCTCAGTGCGCAGGGCAGGCACACTGCTATGGGGATCTGTGGATGACACACTGTTATGGGGGATCTGTGGATGACACACTGTTATGGGGGATCTGTGGATGATACACTGCTATGGGGATCTGTGGATGACACACTTTTATGGGGGATCTGTGGATGACACACTGTTGTGGGGATCTGTGGATGACACACTTTTATGGGGGATCTGTGGATGACACACTGTTATGGGGATCTGTGGATGACACTGTTATGGGGATCTGTGGATGACACACTGTTATGGGGATCTGTGGATGACACACTTATGGGGATCTGTGGATGACACACTTATGGGGGATCTGTGGATGACACACTTATGGGGGATCTGTGGATGACACTGTTATGGCGGAATCTATGGATGACACTGTTATGGGGAATCTGTGGATGACATACAGCTATGGGGGTATGCACTGCGTGCATGGCTATCCGATCTGTCCGGCTAGTCACCTCTGATCCGCCATGCCGCAGTACTCAGCACTGCCGTAGCTGCTGCTCTGTCCCCATTGACTATAATAGGGGTAGGGGCGGAGCTATGGTGCAGCATGGCAGAGATCGCCGGACTAAAAAGTCGGACATGCAGTACTTTTTAGTCCGCGATCTCTGCCGTGCTGCGCCATAGCTCCGTCACCTGCCCCTATTATAGTCAATGGGGACAGAGCAGCAGCACGGCAGTGCACGGGTACTTGCGGCATGGCGGATCAGGAGGGTGAACAGCCCGATAGGTCGGATAGCCATGCCGCAGGTGTGAAAGTACCCCCATAACAGTATGTCATCCACAGATCCCCATAACAGTGACATCCACAGCGCCCCATAACAGTGACATCCACAGCGCCCCATAACAGTGACATCCACAGATTCCCCATAACAGTGTCATCCACAGATTCCCCATAACAGTGTCATCCACAGATTCCCCATAACAGTGTCATCCATAGATTCTGCCATAACAGTGTCATCCACAGATCCCCCCATAACAGTGACATCCACAGTGCCCCCATAACAGTGTGCCAGTAGCCGTCCCCTTTAGTGCCAGTAGCCCCTTTATGTGCCAGTAGCCCCTTTAGTATCAGTAGCCGTCCCTTTATGTGCCAGTAGCCGCCCTTTATGTGCCAGTAGCCGCCCCTTTATGTGCCAGTAGCCGTCCCTTTAGTGCCAGTAGCCCCTTTATGTGCCAGTAGCTCCCTTTATGTGCCAGTAGCCGTCCCTTTATGTGCCAGTAGCCGTCCCTTTAGTGCCAGTAGCCCCCTTTAGTGCCAGTAGCCCCCTTTAGTGCCAGTAGCCCCCTTTATGTGCCAGTAGCCATCCCTTTATGTGCCAGTAGCCCCTTTATGTGCCAGTAGCCCCCTTTAGTGCCAGTAGCCCCTTTAGTGCCAGTAGCCCCTTTTATGTGCCAGTAGCCTCCTTTATGTGCCAGTAGCCCCTTTATGTGCCAGTAGCCCCTTTATGTGCCAGTAGCCCCTTTATGTGTCAGTAGCCCCTTTATGTGCCAGTAGCCCCTTTATGTGCCAGTAGCCCCTTTAGTGCCAGTAGCGCCCTTTATGTGCCAGTAGCCCCTGTTTGGTGCCAGTAGCCCCTTTAGTGGCAGTAGCCCCTTTAGTGGCAGTAGCCCCTTTAAGTGGCAGTAGCCCGCTTAAGTGGCAGTAGCCCCTTTATCTGCCAGTAGCCCCTTTTATCTGCCAGTAGCCCCTTTAGTGCTGCCAGTAGCCCCTTTAGTGCTGCCAGTAGCCCCTTTAGTGCTGCCAGTAGCCCCTTTAGTGCTGCCAGTAGCCCCCTTTAGTGCTGCCAGTAGCCCCCTTTAGTGCTGCCAGTAGCCCCTTTAGTGCTGCCAGTAGCCCCAAGAAAAAAAAAAAAAAAGAACACTTATACTTACCTCCAGCGATGCGATGCAGGCCTCTTCCGGCCTGTGTCTCGAAGTTGTACGGCTCGGGCGGCGCGATGATGTCATCGCGCCGCTGAGCCGGTCTTCTGATAGGCTGCCAGCCTAGTGCTGGCAGCCTATCAGGAGGAACAGGGAGAGGTCACGCCTCTCCCTCCTCTGCTGCTGCTCCGCACGGAGATGAGCGCAATGCAAGCGCTCATCTCCGTCGCCACTGGAGCCCAGGGTGCCTGCGGCCGCCGGCCGGCCGTGCGGCAGTCAGGGCTACCGGCCTACCGGGAATTTTCCCAGTATCCCGGTAGGCCAGTCCGGCCCTGCCTAGAGCTATGTGTTAGTATGAAAATATCACATACACTATAGCTTCACCACACTGAGATCTGCTCAGACAGCTAATCTACATGTTACTGCTGTACAGGCACAAAATATGATTATAAACACCAGTACTATATGATGGCTGATGAGCATAGAAAAAACAGACATCTTTATGTGTTAATGTTGTAACTAACTAAGTGGTTAAGTGATTGATTTTGTATGTAGTAAACGGGTAGATGAAGGCAGCACACACTGTCTTATCGGGTCACCGGAATGCAACAGCTGCAGAACAGGCCACGGATCCCCAGTGGTCAAGACGAACAGCAAAAGTAAAAAAGGCTTCTTTCCTTTTATTCAGAGGACTTCACAGCATAGATACAAGTAAAGTGCAGATGCAACGTTTCGGCTGTAACCAGCCTTTGTCAAGCATAGTTACAAAGTGATACAAACCAACATTAAGTAGGGAGTTCAACTCAAACCTCCTGACAGTCCTACCAATCAGGGTAGTTGACCTGTTAAGGTCAACCAATCATGGCCATCACTATTCCAAACCCCACTTTGCATATATTTTATCTAACCAGCTCACCTGAGTGTATCCACACCTGTTGGCACGTCCATCGCCGCTTTCAGCGTCTCATATGTCCAAGTGCGCATGGTCATGGACTTGTCTATGTACCTACATCACCGCGGCAACCAGGAAATGAGATCTCGCAGGCATATCTTCGTGACGAGCGCTGAGAAGATCACGCGATATGTCCGCGAGAGCATGCGCACTTGGACATATGAGACGCTGAAAGCGGCGATGGATGTGCCAACAGGTGTGGATACACTCAGGTGAGCTGGTTAGATAAAATATATGCAAAGTGGGGTTTGGAATAGTGATGGCCATGATTGGTTGACCTTAACAGGTCCACTACCCTGATTGGTAGGACTGTCAGGAGGTGTGAGTTGAACTCCCTACTTAATGTTGGTTTGTATCACCTTGTAACTATGCTTGACAAAGGCTGGTTACAGCCGAAACGTTGCATCTGCACTTTACTTGTATCTATGCTGTGAAGTCCTCTGAATAAAAGGAAAGAAACCGGACATGCTGCTGCTACTTTTTTACTTTTGCTGATTTTGTATGTAGAGATCCCAGGTTTGAATTTTGGGAGAGACATCAAATTTTTTCTTCTTCCACATTTATCCCATAAGAAAAGTCTATGTCCTTATCATATTGAGAATAATGTTGTTGTTTTTTTTTAAAAAAAAGCTAATAAATATTAATGGCTTCTTTATAATCATATATTATGTCTGTGAATAAACCAGTAATAGGATTTAGCAAAAAAAATATATGATTATATATTATAGTATAGCCTTTTAATATGGTTTTTAATATGATATTTGCTTGCTAGCACACAGCTCTAGGACACAGCTCTGCCCTCAGCCTGTCAGTCAAGGGGAGGGGGGGGGGGGGGCTGGTGCAGAGCTCAGGGGGTGTTATATAGCAGTGCTCAGAATATTTAGCCCCGCCTCTGAGTGCTCGAATTGCTCATTTGCATGTGAGCAAAAACATAGATTTGTCTACAGCTATTTATCATACAGATAAAAGAAAGATATAGTTTTAATTTGCATGATGAGCCCTACAAGCCAGTATGTCTGGTTTAGTACAGTTGATCCTGGTGACAGAGCCGCTTTAACCCCCTAAGGAGCGGGCTCATTTTCACCTTAAGGACTAAGCCATTTTTTGCATATCTAAGCAGTGTCACTTTATGTGTGAATAACTATAAAATGCTTTTACTTATCCAGGCCATTCTGAGATAGTTTTTTCATCACATATTGTACTTCACGACACTGGTAAAATGGAGTAAAAAAAAATCATTTTTATGTATAAAAAATACCAAATTTACCAAACATTTGGAAAAATATGCAAATTTCCAAGTTTCAATTTCTCTGCTTCTATAATACATAGTAATACCTCCAAAAATAGTTAATAATTTTACATTCCCCATATGTCTACTTCATGTATCGATCACTTTGGGAATGCCATTTCATTTTTGGGGGACGTTACAAGGCTTAGAAGTTTAGGAGCAAATCTTGAAATTTTTTAGAAATGTTCACAAACCCACTTTTTAGGGACCATTTCAGGTCTGAAGTCACTTTGTGAGGCTTACATATTAGAAACCACCCAAAAATGACCACATTCTAGAAACTACACCCCTCAAGGTATTCAAAACTGATTTTACAAACTTTGTTAACCCTTTAGGTGTTCCACAAGAGTTAATGGCAAATGGAGATAACATTTCAGAATTTAGAGTTTTTGGCACATTTTCAATTTTAATCCATTTTTTCAAGTAACAAAGCAAGGGTTAACAGCCAAACAGAACTCAATATTTATTGCACTTATTCTGTAGTTTATAGAAACACCCCATATGTGGTCGTAAACTACTGTACGGGCACACGGCAGGGCGCAGAAGGAAAGGAACGCCATGTGGTTTTTTGGAAGGCAGATTTTGCTGGACTGGTTTATTTACACCATGTCCCATTTGAAGCCCCCCGATGCACCCCTAGAGTAGAAACTCCATAAAAGTGACCCCATCTAAGAAATGACACCCCTTAAGGTATTCAAAACTGGTTTTACAAACATTGTTAATCATTTAGGTGTTCCACAAGAGTTATTGGCAAATGGAGTTGAAATTTCATAATTTAGATTTTTTGCAACTTTTCCATTTTAATCAATTTTGTCAAGTAGTCGTAAACTGCTGTATGGTCAAACGGCAGGGCGTAGAAGGAAGGGAACGCCATATGGTTTTTGGAAGGCAGATTTTGCTGGACTGGTTTTTAGATCCCATGTCCCATTTGGTGGCAGTTTTGTTGGTACTATTTTAGGGTAAATATGATTTTTGGTTGCTCTATATTACACTTTTTTTGAGGCAAGGTAACAAAAAATAGAAATTCTGAAATATCTCAACCACTGAGGAAGGGGTCATATAATACACCGAAACGCGTTTGGTATTCCCCAATAACATCAAGTGAACATTGGCTACTGTCAACTAAGGACATTTAATCCAAGGACGATTCGGATGTAGACCGCAGTGACCCCATACACAATATCTCGTCTGCTGCACGAGCAACGGCTCTCCTGCAAGATATACGCCAGCGTGGTGTATGTTCAGACGGCATCGATTTTGGGGACAAGCGGAGGTACCATACTATCTGTCCGTACGGGTAAGACCGTAGCCTTCTTTCCTTTAAATAGGGAGAATATTGTACATTGCCGGCGATTATACAAAAAATTACAGCGGGACATCGCTGGTTTCAGAAGAGCAGGACGCCGCTCCATACTGCTGCCGATAACAATACAATATGATTTGGGGACATTTGTCTATCAGAACCCTACCGGAGTCAATTATATTACGATCTGGTTTATGGAATATGACTTTTATACGAAGTTATACATGAGATTGAACGGATTATTTGTCCCAGCCCAATTATTCATATTGGAAGGAAGTATCAGTATTGAAAGGGATCCAGGATCAACCATATAAGGGACCATTCATTGCCCTGTTAAGTGCTGCTATAAGTGAAGACTATATGTTGCTTTGCACAATAATGTGCTGATACAATTGAACATTGGCTGCTATATTGTTGCTATTTGTGATTTTTGTGACTTCAGATTTTTACATTGTTTTCAGGTGCTGTGCGATAATTTTTTATATTTTTATTTTCTTAATTGTATATCAATTTTAGGTTACCTTAATAAATTGTCAGAGTTCATAAATCCCAGATATAAGAGAGTGCCCAGTCTTTTTACCAAATTATTACTATATGTGGAGCAGGTGGATCTGTTGACTAAGAGCACCTCTATTCTGTATAGTTACTGATCTGGTTTGCGTGACAGCAAACAGCACAAGCCCGACCCGGGTTTCGCCACGTTGGCTTCGTCAGGGGCTAATCAGTGACTGGCACCTGAGGTCCTTTTGTTACCTCCTTGCGTTCTGCTCAATTTCCGGCTATCTCGCTTCCTTAGGTCACGGGCCAAACTTTATACATGTATAATTAAAATTACATTAAACCAAAAATATATGATATACATAAAAGATATATATAAAATGGCAGTCCTTGTGCCCGTTGGTTAACCTGTCTGATGACACATTAGTCCAAACTGTCTCTACGGTGTCCGCCCGCACTGGCGCAGAGGTGATGCGACGGCTCAGATTAATCATAAGGAGGTGCAATGGATTTATAATCTGGGAACACTGCAGCCAGGGGGACTTAATATTGAATTCGATTTAAAACCCTGCTTGGTGAAATAAGGCTCTATTATGCTCTTTGTGAATGGTCAGTAACAACATGTGACTATAATGTAGCAGAGGGGGGGTGGACACCAGGTGATGATGTTTATCTGAGATTTATGAATGAAGGATAGTAGTGGTTTGCGATCTACTTATGAAAGAAAACAGAGATTTTGAATGCGGGCTATCTGGTCGGATCCTGTTAGAATTAAGGAGACCGCAAAGGTGATGATCAAATGTAGGTGTAATGTATGTGTATGGAAATATGTGATTATGCACGGGTGTGTATAAAAGCACCACCGGATATGAGGTAGATTTTCGCCCCAGACGAAGCTCCGGTCAGCGAAACCCGGGTCGGGCTATGATGATTTTATAATTGATGACATGCCTTTTAACTTCTGAAATCCTGTAAGTGCAATAAATAACCTTGAGTGTTTTTATCAAAAAGGTGTTGCACGATGTGTATTTTCATTTCAGCCTAACTGGAGACGGGAGTTTTGTGTTCGGTGTCCAGGACGCTGGAAGTCTCACACCAGGAAAGGATCCAAAACGTGCGGATATTTTGAGAAGCGATTTTAAAAGCAGCGCGGTTCCAATTTTCTTTTGAACGTTTGATTTGGATGCTAGACCCACAGCATTAGAGGAGCCTGCAGCAGCGCAAGTACCTGTGTTAATTTCCTGATTGTCAGAAAAAGTATATTTAAATTTGACCGTGCTGCAAATGTCAAGGTACATTAGGTCAACAAAAGAACAGAACCTCCTGCCTAGACCTAGCCTGCGCAGTGCCCTGCCCATAAACTCATGAGAGACCCGATCGAACGCCATCTCCTGGTCCAGGCTGACCAGGGCGGCGTGGACACGGCGGTCCTGGATGTAGTGCACCGTGTCTCTCACAAGAGCGAGGCTGTCTGCGATCCTGCGGCCAGGAATGCCGCAGGTCTGGTTCGGGTGGACGATCCTACCGATGACGACCTTCAGCCGGTTGGCCAGTACCTTGGCGAGGATCTTGTAGTCCATGTTCAGGAGAGAGATGGGACGCCAGTTTTTAAGGTCACATCTCTCTCCCTTCCGCTTATACAGGATCGTAATCATTCCTTCCCTCAACGATGGGGGCATTCTACCCTCCACCACCATCTCCTCATAGAGTTCCAGCAGGTCCGGACAGATTAGATCCCCCAGCGCTACGTATAGCTCCGCTGGAAGACCGTCACTGCCGGGGTCCTGCCGGGCCTAAAGGATTTAGCGGCAGAGAGGATCTCCCCCACCGTCAGAGGGTCATCCATGGCCTCCGCACCTGCAGGGTCAAGATGGTTAGTGATACCTGACAGGAATTTATCGGCGGCCGTCTGGTCGGTGTTCTTCAGGAGTAGAGGTCGCTGTAGAAGTCTGTGACGACTCCCATTACTTCCTCCTTCCCGAGCGCATGTTGCCATCTCTGTCTCGGAGTTCATTCAGGGCGTGTGGCTGGCGTGAGTTTCCTGAAAAAGAAAGAGTTACACTTCTCACCCTTCTCCAGGTTCTCCACCTTGGAACGGAAGACGATTCTCCTGGATTCCTCCTCAAAGTGCCTTTTCAGGCTCTTTTTGGTCTCCTCCAGGTCCTTCCTCACGTCCCAGCCGCACCGGTGAAGGTCTTGCAGGGACCGCAACTGACGCTGCAGTGCTCTGAAGGCCTTCTTCTTCTCACACGCCTGATGTTGTTGCTTGGCCTGAAAGAAACAACGAAACTGGACTTTAACATACTCCCACCAGTCACTAGTACATTTTTTTTTTTTGTTCAAATCATTTTTTATTAAACAAAAAAAAATCATCATATTACACAGAAAGGAAAGGTAGGTTTCCCACTTTACAAATCCAATATAATCAATCGGAAGTAAACAGCAAAAGGTCAAACATCCTACCTAGTACAACACCCACTAGCTAGTATCCGTTCTCAAAGCATATATGATGATGTGAGTTTGCAACAAGAATAAGCAAAACAAAAAGGAAAAGAACCCCCCAAACCCAGACAGCCAATTCACACAAATGAGCATCAGATCACGATATGAGTATGCAGCAACCATTCATTCCATAACGCTTCAAACTTCTGGGGACATCCTCTTTTCTCAAACACACACCGTTCACTCACTAACATATCATGTACCTTCTTCACAAACTCACCCTCCGTCGGCGGACTTCCTGGATCCAATATTGCGCCACCAGTTTCCTGGCTACATATAACAGTCTCCCACTGCCTCCTTGACCTTTTCCCCCATAAATATCGGACACATACCCCAGAACACACAGTTTGGGGTCCTTAGGTAGCCCAAGCTTCAGATTTGCATTGAGTAAATGCAGCACCTTATCCCAAAAGCAGCCTATCACCGGACATGACCATAACATATGTACTAGATCCGCTCCTTCTGCTAAACACTTAGGACACCGATCGTCAGACCGAACCCCAATCTTCCGTAAAAACACTGGAGTTTTATACACTCTGTGTATAATATACAGCTGCGACAACCGGCCCTGCTCGCTCAAAGACACCTTAGGGACAGCTTCCAATATTTCCACCGATTGCCTCCGCTGCATGGGTCCCAGATCCGATTCCCAACCCCTCATCCGCGTCAGTGGGTAACCTTCAAGAAAATTATCCAACAAGAGAGCATAAACCTGCGAAATTAGGCCCCTTTTCCCCCCGGAAGGAAGAACAAGTTTGTACAATAAATCCATTTTGGCCACCTTACAACCTTTCCGAGCAGTGACCTCATATGCGTGCCTCAGTTGAAGATACTGGTAGAACCTCGCCTCAGGAATATTAAATTCCGATTGCAGGCCCTGAAAGGACTTAAACTGTGTGCCATCCAACAAGTGCCCCAATCTTCTCACTCCAGCAGCCTCCCAATCCCGAAAACCCGACAAAGACAGGAATTCAGGTAACAGATTGTTATCCCAAATTGGCGAGAGCTCTCCAACTCCACCCACTCCCCTCAACTGTTTAACCTTCATCCAAACTTTCTTCATCATTTCCACCAGCTTAATTTTCTCCCTCCCAACATGCATCCCTGCTCCCTCCAAGATACACATAAGATCCGGCGTTCCCAGCCAGTGCTGTAACATCTTACTAGTCACATCCGTGAGCTGACAATCCATCCATCCCCTGAAATGCTGGCACTGAGAGGCTAGAAAATAAACCCATGCATTCGGTACCGCTAAGCCGCCTCCCAGCTTAGGGTATTGCAGCGTCTCCAGCTTTACCCTTGCCGTACCATACTTCCAAATGAGGTCCCTAAACATAGAGTGTATTCTCCTGAATTTGTCCATCGATATCCAGACCGGCGCATTATTCAGAATATACAACAGTTGTGGCATCATAACCATTTTTAATAAATTAACCCTCCCCACCACCGATAGAAAGAGTCTGCACCAGGTTCTAACCTTAGGGCGAAGAACCGTCAGTAAGGGATCCAGATTCAAGCCCTCAAAGTCTGACACTCTAGCTGATATAGAGAGCCGCAAATATTTGAACGTGCGCACACAGGGGATCACACCTCGCACCATGGTATCCACCCTCATCTGCCCGTCTAGTGGTAAAATGGCCGATTTCTGCCAATTAATGGTAAGTCCCGAATACCTTCCGTACCTATCAATCAGAGACATTGCAGCCGACAGAGATGCCCCCGTGTCACCCAAGAACAACAAAGCATCATCAGCGTACAACGCAACTTTGTTCCACACCTCACCACATCGAAACCCCACAATATGCGGCGATAACCGTATCATTGCCGCCAGAGGTTCAATTGCTAGTGCAAATAACAAGGGTGACAGAGGGCATCCCTGCCTGGTACCCCTAGCCAACCTAAATTTACCCGACAGACTCCCATTTGCCCTAATACGCGCTGGGGTTTGAATACAACACTTGCACCCACTGTATGAATCGAGGCCCAAATCCCATAGCCCTCATAGTACCCCATAAAAGCTCCATTCTACACTATCAAACGCTTTAGCAGCGTCTAGCGTAAGTAGGGCCCTATCTCCACCATTGTCCGCGGGAATACTTAAACTGGCATACAACCGGCGAATGTTTATATCAGTAGACTTACCCAGCATGAAACCCGTCTGATCCGGGTGTACAATGGAAAGGATCACCCTGGACAACCTGTTCGCCAACACCTTTGCAAGTATCTTAACGTCTGCCGTAAGCAGAGATATAGGCCTATAAGAATCCAGCGACTTCACGTCCTTACCCGGTTTCGGCAAGACTACAATAACAGCTTCTTGCATAGAAGGGGGTAGCGAACCGGCCTCCAAAGAGTGAGTGACCACCTTAAGCAGCTCAGGCAATAAAACCCCCTGTAACTTCTTATAAACTTCAACTGGCAAGCCGTCAGACCCTGGAGCTTTACCATTAGCCATACTGCCAAGTGCCGCCTCCAATTCCTCCAGTGAAACTGGCTCTTCTAATCTTTCCCTATCCGCATCCGACAGCACAGGTAAGTGCGCCTCCTCCAGAAAGGCTCTCAGGGACTCCTCTGACTCAGTGACTGAGGATGCGTATAAGGAAACATAGAAGTCCTGCAGGACCTCCAAAATCCCTTTAGTGTCACATCTAACATTACCCCCAACATCCCTTAGTGCCGCTATACACGAGGACTCTCTCTGAGAGTCACTAGTACATTTAAACAAGCATTTGTCATTCCGCCAGCCAATGTAGACGTCCCTAAGCTCCGCAAGCACATCCTCGCGATTCAGCAGGGCGCAGTTCAGCTTCCAGGACCCGTGGCCGGGGGAAGAACCCGGTGCCTAGGGTACACTGGACCTGCACGGCCCTGTGATCGGAGAAGAAGGGACCATAGAGTGCCCACGCCGCCTGACTGCCCGAGAAGTAAACACAAAGTCGATCTGAAAACGAAGTGAGCCATTGGGTCGGCACCACGTATAATTAATGGAGCCTTTCCCCATGGAGCCCACAACGTCCTGCAAGGATGCTTCGGTCACCATCTCAATAAGCAGTTTGGAAGTGACGTCAAGCTTGCTTGAAGTCCCGGAGCTGCGTCCGTCCTCCTCGATCGGGCAGTTGAAATCCCCGGGCATCACTACGGCCCTGGTGGTAGCGAGTTGCAGTCGGAGGGCCTGGAAAAGCTCCAGTCGCTCACCCTTGTCAGGGGAGGTGTACACGTTGATGAGCCTAACCGGCTCTCCCACTCAGGAGCCGTCTACGACAAGAAGTCTGCCGCAGCCGATCTCCTGGATGGAGTCAAGTGTGAACGCATTTCCCCTGAGGAGGATGGCAACCCCGGCCGACTTACAGTCGCCACCACCGGACCAGTAGGAGGGGCCATGGGACCACTGCCTGGCCAGATGGTTGTAGGACCTAGAGGGGGGCAAAGCACACTCCTGCAACATAAACACGTCGGCGACCTGTGAAGTAAGAAAGGTTAGTACCGTCTGACGCCTAGACCGATCCATAATGCTCCTAACATTGATGGAAAAAAGGTTAAAGTTTGCCATCATGTAAGAGAAAAGAAAAGGGTTAACGGAAACGATACAGCCTAGTTACCACTCTGGATGTCCGGCGGTTTCTCTTCCTCTTGCCCGCTGTCTGTGGGTAGTCCCCTCAACAGCGCAAACTGGGCTTCGATCTCTTCTATCGTTATCTGGAGCTTTATCGGGTTGGCTGAGGCCCCCTCGGCCACGATTTCCTCCACGTCTGTCTCGTCGAGGCTTGCGGTGGTATGGAGGATTTGTTGTTCTGGGGCCTCGTTCGTGGCCACTGGTTCCTCCGCCTGCTGCTCCATTCCTTCTTCTTTGTCGGGCTAGGTCACATCTTTAACCTCGACCATATTCTTTTTGGAGTGGTCAGCGATGGGGCTGTCCCTCTCCTTTCTCTTTCCTTTCCTCTGGCTGACACCTGGGGATACAAGAGGGGGAAATTTCTCCATAGAGAGGGCTGCAACAGCTGGAGGAGAGGTTGTTGCTGCTGCAGTGGTGGCAATGGGGAGGGTTGGGCTGAGGGTGGTGGAAGGGGCCACTGAGGTAATGGGCAGTTGGGATTGGATCTCCCTAGTGGTGGTGATGACGGGGCGGGAGGGGGCACGGGTGGGGGAGGACACGGGAGCTTGGGCAAGGACAGGTGTCAGCTTACCCTCCTTTTTCTTGGATGACTTCTTTTCTTTGGGCTTTGTCACTGCCACTACCGGGGTTTGGGCTGTGGTGGGGTTCCTTCTGGCCGGAGCCCCGGCTGTGACAGCTGCCCAGGTACGTTCCCTCTCCAGGCAGTCCTTGTAGATATGGTCGGACGACCCGCACAGGTTGCATGCCATCCTCCTGGGGCATTCCTTCGTGTCGTGCCCTGCCACTCGACAGATCCAGCAGGCGACCTCCTTGCAGTCCCTTATCCCATGACCCTTCTTGCCGCATCTCCTGCAATTCTGCGGCATATCCAGGTAGTAGACGAGGGCCAAGGAGTTGCCCAAAGAAAAGGTCTGAGGCAGGTGTTGCACTCCATCCGGGTCTGTGGAGTCCCTGTTCAGGCAGACGATCACTGACCACTTGCTGGTCCAGAATCCGTTTCCATCCAGGATGTGGGTGGGGTCCCTCACCACGGTGCAGAATCGGTTCAGGAGGGTGACAATGTCCTTTCCTGGGATGTGTGGGTTCCACATTGAGACCGTCACTCTTCTCTCTTCCTTCTTCACCGGGCTGCTGCCCACGAAGCGTCGGAAAGGAGAGTCCGAGCTCGCCGTTTTCACCATCTCCCAGTATCTTTTGCATATTTCCACGGAGGCGAAGGTGATCCAGAATATTCCCGTGAAGAATGAGTGGATGCTCACCACTTCCGGTTTTCCGAACCCCTGTTCCAGGACTAACTTCTTCCCGAATACGTCCTGGCTCATATCCGGCGTTTTCCCATCCATCTCCTTCAGCTTCAGGACGACTGTCTGCCTCATCCATGGCTCTAGAGGAGGGGAGCCAGGGCCGGGCTTCCTGCCCTCCTGTTGCTTCGGAGCGGTGGCGGGTGTCTCCGGGTCAGTAGCCGTGGAAATACTGGCTGAAGGGTTCTGGTGAGCCTCTTCCGTGGCCTTCCTGGTCTCTGAAGCCTTCTTCTTGATCTTGGTCGGCTTGGAGGTTGAGGCCATGGCTTCTTCCTTTTCTGCCTTCCTTTTCCCTTGAAGAGGCTTCTCAAGTTGTCAGCTTTAGCCTCCGGGGGCGGGGCTATGCAAATCTTCTTCTTTGCTGGGCGGAGCTTCTTCTGGGGAAGGGCTTCGCCGAGCTTCTTTTCCTCGTCGGGTTCCCCGAGGCCGAAGTCTTCAGGCCGGAGTCTTCAGTCCTCGTCGAGTCTTCTTCTTGAAGGTCTTCTCCTTGATCGCTTTCGGAGAAAATCTTCCAATTGTCGTCTTCGGGCTATCGAGATCCAAGTAAGCACTGCCAAACGTCGTACACCAAGACTATTAAGCCACAGGCCAAGAGGAGGTCGGAGACCAGAGCACTCTTGTTCCCTGGGGAATAGCCCTACACCCAATAGCAGCAGTGAGCTAAAGCTGAATTTAATCAACGATGCTCAAAGGCAGAGTGCAGGGGGTACCCACAAGTACCTGGGACGGCAAGGCAGACTGAAATAGCAGACTACACTTGATCTTAGCCAAATGGCCGAGAAGCCGACAAAGACAAGAAATTGCGAATGAAAGTAACGAAGGTAAAAAATTGGAGGTAAAAAATAAGAATGAAGAAAATTTTAGGTTTGCTTTTATAACAACGTTTTCAACACTTTTCCCTCGTATTAAGCAAGTAGTCCAAAAAAATTGGAATATACTAAAAAAATGATCCAGTAATAGGTAGTGTAATTCCAAAAAGGCTCCCTTTTATTTATAGAAAAGCCCCCACTATTAGAACAAAAGTGGTCCAGAGTTTTTTAAAAGAAAATAAACATAAAGAAAGTCTGGACAGGAATGTGTTCTCATTTTGCGGTTTTTGTGCCGCCTGTAAAAATAGATCTGTGACTGATAAAAAAAATAAGCAAGATGGAAAATGTTGAGTCTACAAGCAACAAAAAAATCCTGAAGATAAAGGGTAATATTTTATGTGAGTCAATAGGGGTAATATATCTACTGGAATGCCCCTGTAAGGTGCAATATGTAGGGAGAACCCTTAGAAAACTAAAAACGAGGATAGGAGAACATGTTAGAAACATAAAGAAAGGGTTAGAAACACATAGTGTGTCTGCACATTTCAAAAAGTGCCATAATAAAAATCCAAAAGGCCTTCGGTTCTGCGGAATTGAACTAGTGCAAAAAAATTGGAGGGGAGGGGATCCAGTAAAAAAAATAAATAAATAGGAAGTTGAGTGGATATATGATTTGGGCACTCTTCAGCCGAATGGAATGAATATTGAATGGGACATAAAATCAGCAAGTATGATTTAATTTGAATGGCTCCTCCCCCCCCCCTTTCTTAACCTTTTTCCTATCCCCTCTCCTTCTCCCCCACCTTTTTCTGTTGATCTAATTTAAATGACTCCTCCCCCCTTACCATTCTTAACGCCCCTTTTTTCCCTCCTCCTTTCCGTTGCCTGCCGTTAGGTAGCCATGAGCTATATAAATAGTAAAATTCACCCAGGTGTAATGTATCAACTCTAAGCCTGTTCTCACGATCCTGATATAATTCTGGTGTGATTTGGTGTGTTTGGTCTGGTGTGATTCACGCTAACTACAAGGTGTAAACCTGTAAGTAGAATAAAGTTGCTTTTAACCTATTACTTGGGGTATTGCGCTATCTGTTTCCCGTTTTTCAAAGGGATTCTGGTTATGGAGAGCTTCAGTTGGTGTTCAGAGTGTAATTACGAGTGACCTGAATAAGAGAACAGCGCGTCTGGAGCACGTGTTTATGGTGGATCCATTAGCGCGGACCTGATACCTGACTATTGAGTTTTGTTTGGCTGTTAACCCTTGCTTTGTTATTGGAAAAATTAATTAAAATGGAAAATTTGCTAAAAAATAGCTTTTTTGGACCGTTTTTATTTGTTATTTACATCGTTGATCTGACAGGTTAGATTGTGTGCTATTTCTATAGAGCAGGTTGTTACAGATGCGACAATACCAAATATGACTACTTTTTGGGGGGTTTGTTTCAGTTTTACATAATAAAGCATTTTTGAAAAAAAAGATTTTTTAGTGTCTCCACATTCTGAAAGCCATATCTTTTTTTTTTTTTTGGGCGACTGTCTTATGTAGGGGCTCATTGTAGGGGATGTCGGTTTGATTGCCACTATCTTGGAGTGCATATGACATTTTGGTCGCTTGCTATTACACTTTTTGTGATGTAAGGTGACAAAAATGGCTTTTGACATTGTATTAATATTATTTTTTTTTGCTTTGTCCCCTTGAGGGGCGGTTTGATTGGTACTATTTTGGGAGGCATACACCCTTTTGATCGCTTGGCATTACACTTTTTGTGATGTAAGGTAACAAAAAATTGCTTTTTTACACCATTTTTTTTATGGTGTTTATCTGAGGGGTTAGGTCTTGTGATATTTTTATAGAGCAGGTTCTTACGGACGCAGCGATACATAATATGTATACTTTTTTAGTTTATTTTACTTTAACACAATAACAGCGTTTTAGGGGGGGAAAAAAAGTTTTAGTGTCTCCATAGTCTGAGAGCCATATATTTTTTACTTTTTGGGCGATTGTCTCATGTAGGGGCTCATTTTTTGCGGGATCAGGTGCCGATTTGATTGATACCATTTTCGCATACATACGACTTTTTTATCACTTTTATTACCTTTTTTGGGAAGTAAGGTGGGCAAAATTTCATTTTCATCATACGTTTTATTTTTTATGGCGTTCACCGTGTGGGAAAAGTAACATGATCGTTTCATAGATCAGGTCATTATGGACGTGGTGATATCAAACAAGTGTAGTGTATTTTATTTTTTAAATTTTTAATCAGTGATAAATGTGTTTTTTTATTTTTACTTTTTTTTTCATTTTTTTGACCCAGACCCACTTGGTCTAATGTTTGTATTATACAATACAGTACACTATATAGTGTACTGTACTGTATTCTAACTTTACACTAGTCTGATCAGACTTCTGCCTTTAGCAGCCATTATTATTACTGGGAAAATGACAGAAGACACTATAGGGTCATTATTATTAGTGATGAGCGGGAGGTGCCATATTCTATTTTGCGATATTTTGCGAATATTCGCTTGAATATTCGTCATATATTCGTCGAAATCGAATATTCGTCATTTTTCTATATATTGCGAATGTTACGCGAATTTATATTCGCATCGCGAATTAAACTTAGAGCTGAGTTCCTAATAGTTGTAACTTGTATTGCTAGAATTGTCGAAGATAACGAATATCACGAATATAGTACTATATTCTCAATCTTCGTTATATTCTAGCAATACAACCATTAGGATCTAAGTTGAATTCGCAATGCGATTAATATAACCTGCATTAATCGCATTGCGAATCCAACTTCCTAATGGTTGTATTGCTAGAATATAGAATATAACGAAGATTGAGAATATAGCGCTATATTCTCAATCTTCGTTATATTCTAGAAATACAACCAATGGGAACTCAGATCTAATACAGGTTATATTAATCGCATTGCGATTAAAACTTAGATCTGAGTTCCTAATGTTTGTATTGCTAGAATATAACGAAGATGACGAATATCACGAATTTACGAATATAGCGCTATATTCTCAATCTTCGTTATATTCTAGCAACAACCATTAGGAACCCAGCCCTAAGTTTCATTCGCGAAGCGAACACATACTCGCATTGCGAATTGATCTTAGAGCTAAGTTCCTAATGGTTGTATTACTAGAATATAACGAAGATGACGAATATCACGAATTCACGAATATAGCACTATATTCTCAATCTTCGTTATATTCTAGCAATACAGCCATTAGCAACTCAGCTCTAAGTTGATTTCGCAATGCGAGTATATGTTCACATTGCGAATTCAACTTAAAGCTCGGTTCCTAATGGTTGTATTGCTAGAATATAACGAATATCGCAATGCGAATAATTCAGGTTATATTAATCGGATTGCGATTACAACTTAATCAAATTTGTGAGATTGTGATTCTCACATCCGACAGTACATTTTAGCATGGAGGCGTTCCCATAGGGATGGGGACGCTCCATGCACACGGGAAGTCGGCAGAAGCGGCAACGGGCATTGACTGAAGCGGGCAGGGAGCCAGGAATCCTCCGGACAGGTAAGAACAGCTTTTGGGAAGTGGGAAGACAACCAGAGAGCAACAAGGATTAACAACTAAAAAAAAACAAAAAAACGAATATTCGAAACTGCTAATATTTAGCGCTATATTCGCGAATAAAAATTGGCTATTCGAATATTCGCACTCAACACTAATTATTATTACTGGGGGTATTATAGAGGACACTAAATGGCTATTATTACTGGGTGAATTATAGCGGACACTATAGGGCCATTATTATTTCTGGGAAAATTATAGAGGACACTACAGGGGCATTATTATTACTGGGAGAATTATAGGGGGTACAATTGGGGAATTATTATTCATGGAGGAATTATAGGGGGCACTATAGGGGTATTATTATTACTGTTGGGACTATAGGTGGCATTAACACTGGCGACACTAGTGAGGATTTGGGTACTTGCACACAGGTGCAGGTTGTGAAAGAGAATATCATGCAGATTTCTGTACATTTCTACACAAAATAGCATTAAAGAATGCATGTTTAACTTGCAATGTTTAGTGTGGATTTTCCTCAGATCTTACCCTTGCATTGCAAAGGGTGAAATCTTCCCCAAAAAATCACACTAACATGCTGTAGATTTTTAAATTTGCACGACAGGTCAATTTCATTTGTCTAATCTCATTCACTTTTCTGGGACTATATTATGCTATGGTTTTTCCGCAGTGTGTGCAGGTAGCCTTATGATTGCTAGGGACACTATAGTGGCATAATTATTAGGGTGTGTACACACGACGACATTTGTCGCGCGACAATAAGTTGCACTATTGTCGCGCGACAATTTTTAGAATGGGAGTCTATGTTGTCGCATTGCGACATGCTGCGACTGCGACAGTCGCAGAAAAATCCATTCAAGACGTATTTGGCCTTATTCACACATCCGTTGTGTTTTGCGGATCCACGGAGCCGCGGATCCGCAAAACACGGACACACCGGCAATGTGCATTCCGCATTTTTGCGGACCGCACATTGCGCGAACTCCATAGAAAATGCCTCTTTTTGTCCGCAATTGCAGACAAGAATAGGACATGCTCTATTTTTTTTGCGGAGCCGCGGACCGGAAAATCGGCGGCGCGCACAGTGTGTGCTCTCCGCATCGATCCCGGCCCCATTCACAGTCAATGGGTCCGCATGTATTCCGCAAAATTGCGGAATACATGCGGACTACATTGCGGATGTGTGAATAAGGCCTTTTTCTGCGACTGTCACGTCGCAGTCGCAGCATGTCACAATCCGACACTATAGACGCCCATTATAAAAATTGGCGCGCGACATTGGTGTGACAAAATGTCGCGCGACAATTGTTGCAGTGAAGTTGTGCCCTATTTGTCGTGCGACAAATGTCACTAAAGGGATATTATTAGTGGGCGTAACCACAGGAGAAACAGCTACTTCGGGGCCTGAGTGGAGAAGGGGCCCGAGAGCAGTGTCCTTTCTAGTACAATTCAGGTCAGGCCGGGTCCCCAGTGTGGCCTGGCCTGAAATGTACTAGAAAAGGTGTACATACCAGTATGAAGGACCTTTGGAATGCAGTAATTGTAGGCTAAAGGACCTTTGAAGATGTCATCATGTCACATGGTTGAAGGTCGTTTAGCCTCCAAGAGACATCAGAAGAGAACAGAGAACCTAGGTATACGTGTTTATTTGTGTGAATTTATGTGAATTTATGTCTGTGCATGTGTATATATATATATATAATGTGTGTGCATGTATGTGTTTATTTGTGTGTGTGTATATCTGTTTGTATGTCTGTATATATATATATATATGTGTGTGTGTTAATATGTGAGCATTTTTTGTCTGCATCCAATCTGTATTTTTTGCTGGTCAGATGCAGACCCATTCATTTCAACGGAGCCGCAAAAGATGCGGACAGCGCACCGTGTGCTGTCCACATCCGCATGTCCGTTCTGTGCCATCCGCAGACAAGACAAGAATAAGACTGTTTTATTATGGGCCAGACGTTCCGCTCCACAAAATGCGGAATGCACACGGTTCATATCCGTGTTTTGTGGATCCGCAATTTATGGATAGCAAAACAGGCTATATGTTTGTGTGCATAAGCCCTGATTGTGGACTGTCCTCAGAATTTACACTAGATTGTGGACTGACCAAAATCAACATTTAGGGTATGTCCAGACTGACTGAAACGCTGTATGTGCCATCGCGGATTTTGTGCTGCAAATTTAATGCATTTTCCAGTATCAACAAACTGACCTACGGTATGGATTTGAGTCTTCAGCATGTCAATCTATACCGTGGATTTCCCCTTATCATAGCAGTCATTCCTTTTGCAATGGGGCCCAGAGGTTTATGGGGCCCAATCAGGAGCAAAAACATTGTACTTTTTGTGGCAAATAACATGACGGCTTTTTGCTATATGGTGCTATTATACAAACCTTTAATTATGGCTACTTATGCTGCTGTTTTAATTTTCTTAGACTAGGTGGTAGGGGCTCCGTTCTCTATATAGGTGCGGGTACCAGCGGTGAGACCGACACCTATAAGACAATGGGGGCATATCCTAGTGATATGCCCTTATTGTCTATGAGATGAGACAACCCTTTTAAGGACAAGGGTAGTACTGTTCTATTAGGGGCCAGCTGTTCAGTTCCACAAAATACGTAATGCACACAGACATCCGTATTTTTTGTGGATCTGTTTTTGCGGACCGCAAAATACATACGGTCATGTGTATGAGACCTAAACCAGTGATGGCTAACCTCCGGCACTCCAGCTGTGGTTAAACTACGACTCCCAGCACCGTCCATTCATTTCTGTGGAGTTCTCAGAACAGCCAAGCAAGTGTACATCTTGGGACTTGTAGTTTTACCACAGCTCGAGCGCCGAAGGTTAGCCATCACCAGTGGCAATTGGGGCGTTTGGGTCGCCCGCCCCAGGTCCGGCATAGCTGGGGGGCCCAGTGCTGACCCGAACGCCCACATACTGTGGCGGGGCACTGGAGCGTATAGTTCCCTGCCCCGCCGCCTATCACTGCCATAGGCTTCAGGCCTACTAGGCCTGAGGCCTATGTGGTCGTAGAAGCCCGGGTGTGATGACATCATGTTTGGTGTATGCGCGCCTGCCTCACCATTAATCACCATCAAGTATTAGCCTTTTTTTTTTTTTGTGTGTTGTGTGTGCTAACTTAGGGGGGGGGAGAGAGGAGATATTAGAGGAGGAGATAGTAATGAAGGGACAGTGGGGGCATGTTTCCATGGGGACAAATGAATTAATGGATGGCAGTGTGGGGGCAAATTAATGGATGGCAGTATGGGGGCAAATTAATGGATGGCAGTATGGGGGCAAATTAATGGATGGCAGTATGGAGGCAAATTAATGGATAGCATTTGTGGGGGCAAATTAATAAATGGCAGTGTGGGGGCAAATTAATTAATGGATGGCAGTATGGGGGGAAATTAATGGATGGCAGTTGTGGGGGCATATTAATAAATGGCAGTGTGGGGGCAAATTAATGGATGGCAGTGTGGGGGCAAATTAATTAATGGATGGCAGTATGGGGGGAAATTAATGGATGGCAGTATGGGGGGAAATTAATGGATGGCAGTTGTGGGGGGAAAATAATGGATGGCAGTTGTGGGGGGGAAATAATGGATGGCAGTATGGGGGCAAATTAATGGAAGGGAGTATGGGGGCAAATTAATTAATGGATGGCAGTGTGGGGGCAAATTAATGGATGACAGTGTGGGGGAAAATTCATTAATGGATGGCAGTGTTGCAGCAAATTAATTAATAAATGGCAGCGTGGGGGCAAATTAATTAATAGATAGCAGTGTGGGGACAAATTAATTAATGGATGGCAGTGTGGGGGCAAATTAATTAATGGATGAAAGTGTGGGGGTAAATTAATTAATATATGGCAGTGTGGTGGGAGATTACTATATGGGGGCAGTGTGAGGGAAATTACTATATGGGGGCAGTGTGAGGGAAATTACTATATGGGGGCAGTGTGAGGGAAATTACTATATGGCAGTGTTTCTCAAATAGTGGGGCGCCCCCAGGGGGCGCGAGGCTCTGTAAAGGGGGGCTCCAGTTCACAGGAGATGAACGCTTCCACTGTGGAAGCGTTCATCTCCATAGTGATCTGTATCGCCGTCCTCTGGACAGCGATACAGATCGCTGTGCTATGCGGCAGTGGAGGAGAGGCGTCTCCTCCCTGCTCCTCTGATAGGCTGCGGGCCTTGTGCCGGCAGCCTATCAGAGCGAGTTCAGGCGGCGCGATGACGTCATCGCGCCGCCTGAGCAGAGTGCAGAGCGGGACACAGGCCGGAAGAGGCCTGCATCCAGCACTTCCAGGAAGGTAAGTATATGTGGTGGGGGTGTTAATGGAGCCTGCACATGATGGAGGAGGGGGTTAATGGAGCCTGCACATGATTGGGGAGGGGGTTAATGGAGCCTGCACATGATTGGGGGAGGGGGTTAATGGAGCCTGCACATGATTGGGGGAGGGGGTTAATGAAGCCTGCACATGATTGGGGGAGGGGGTTAATGGAGCCTGCACATGATTGGGGGAGGGGGTTAATGGAGCCTGCACATGATTGGGGGAGGGGGTTAATGGAGCCTGCACATGATTGGGTGGAGGGGGTTAATGGAGCCTGCACATGATTGGGTGGAGGGGGGTTAATGGAGCCTGCACATGATTTGGGGGGAGGGGGGAAGCCTGGACCCTGCACATGATTGGGGAGGGGGGTTAATGGAGCGTGCACATGATTTGGGGGGGGGGGGTGTTAATGGCCCTCGCCTGTGGGGAGATTGGTGTACTTATAACTATTTACAGTCGTGCGGGGCGCGAAATGTTTTCTTCTTCCTAGGGGGCATGACAGAAAATAATTGAGAAGCACTGCTATATGGGGACAGTGTGAGAGAAATTACTGTATGGGGGCAGTGTGGGGGAGATTACTGTATGAGGGCAGTGTGAGAGAAATTACTATATGGGGTCAGTGTGAGAGAAATTACTATATGGGGGCAGTGTAGGGGAAATTACTATATGGGGCCAGTGTACGGGAAATTACTATGTGGGGGCAGTGTGGGGAAAATTACTATATGGAGCAGTGTGGGGGAAATTACTATATGGGGTAGTGTGGGGGAAATTACTATATGGGGCAGTGTGGGGAAAATTACTATATAGGGCAGTGTAGGGGAAATTACTATTTGGGGGCAATGTGGGAGAAATTACTGTATGTGGGCGGTGTGAGAGAAATTACTGTATGGGGGCAGTGTGGGGGAAATTACTGTGGGGGCAGTGTGAGGGAAATTACTGTGTGGGGGCAGTGTAGGAGAAATTACTATATGGGGGCAACGTGGGGGAAATTACTATATAGGGGAACTGTGGGGGAAATTACCATATGGCGCAGTGTGGAGGAAATTACTATATGGGGACAGTGTGGGGGAAATTACCATATGGGGCAGTGTGGGGGAAATTACTATATGGGGGCAGTGTGGGGGAAATTACTATATGGGGACAGTGTGGGGGAAATTACTATACAGGGGCAGTGTGGGGAAAATTACTATATGGGGCAGTGTGGGGGAAATTATTATATGGGGGCAGTGTGGGGAAAATTACTATATGGGGCAGTGTAGGGGAAATTACTATATGGGGCAGTGTAGGGGAAATTACTATATGGGGGCAGTGTAGGGGAAATTACTATATGGGGGCAGTGTGGGGGACATTATTTTTGGGACAGTATACAGGTATTATTACCTGGAGCACATATAGGATGTTATTATTACTAGGGGCAATCTAGGGGACATTATAACTGCTGTAGAAACTATAGGGATCTTTGGGGTCATTTATCAAACTGTTGTAGTAGACCTGGCTTAGTCGCCCATAGCAACAGATTCTACCTTTCATTTTTTACAGCTCCTCTGGAAAATGAAAGGTGATATCTGATTGGTTGCTATGGGCAACTAAGCCAGTTCTAATTTATACCGATTTGATAAATGACCCCAATTATGAGAAATCTAACGTGTCTGTGTAACAAACTCTGTAGAGACGAGATGCGGCTGAAATAATTTGTCATGGCGGTCTGGGTCAAACGGAGGAGAAAAGGAAAGTGAAGATCTACATGACAGGAGAAGTCCCTGTATGTAACATATATGTGATGCTGTATTCCCCTATATGTAGAGCTGGCTCATTACTGTGACCTGCGTCTCATCTTCTCCTCCAAGTCTTTATTATAATCATACATATTTTAATTTGACAACTAAAATTTTAATTTGTCACCTGCAGTCCTATGTAACAGCCCAGATAACAGTGATAACTTTCTATGTGCAGATAATGTTGTACATGTTCCCTGCAGTCATGGGCGTAGGAAGCCCCAAAAATCTGGGGGGGAAAGCACTTTTGGGGCCCCTGTGTCCCCGCCCACCCTCAAGCCACACCCACAGCCCCACCCATATATCGCACCCATACCTTAAATTCAGTAATGTTTGATGTAGATCTTCTCTTTCCTCATCTTCTCCTTTCAGACCAGACCACCATTTTTCCGCCGTTTATCGTCTCTGCAGTTTAACAAAAAAAAAAATCTTAGTTTACTACTTTTCCATCATCCTCCCATCTTCTGGACAAAACATCCCACTACCTCAAATACTGTGCCGCTGTGGATCCCAATAGTGCCTCCAATAATAAGTGCCTCTCCCCCCATCATCATGTGCCAGTAACAACTGCCAAACCTCCCCATGTGCCAGTACCAAGTTCAACTGCCAAACCTCCCATGTGCCAGTATCAAGTGCCAACCCCGCCCCTCATTTGCCAGTATCAAGTGCCAACCACCCCCCATGTGCCAGTATCAAGTGCCAAAATCTCTTCCCCCCAGTATCAAGTGCCAAAATCTCTTCCACCACCACCCACGTATTAAGTGCCAAAATCTCTTCCTCCACCCCCAGTATCAAGTGCCAAAATTTCTCCTACTCCACCCCCAGTATCAAGTGCCAAAATCTCTTCCTCCACCCCCACCCCCAGTATCAAGTGCCAAAATCTCTTCCTCCACACACCCGTATCAAGTGCCAAAATCTCTTCCTCCACCCCCCAGTATCAAGTGCCAAAATCTCTTCCACCCCCTCAAATCAAGTGCCAAAATCTCTTCCACCTCCCCTATCAAGTGCCAAAATCTCTTCCACCCCCGCCTCAAATCAAGTTGCCAAAATCTCTTCCCTCCCCCATCAAGTGCCAAAATCTCTTCCACCCCCCTCTCAAATCAGGTGCCAAATCTCTTCCACCTCATCCCCTGTATTAAGTGCCAAAATCTCTTCTCTTCTTCCATCCACCCCACCCCCTCCAATAGCAATGACAGCTAGAAAACAACACACCAAAACAAGACACATACACTTATACTTACCTCCATCCGTCACAGCGATGTGATGCAGGCCTCTTCCGGCCTGTGTCCCGCGCTGTACAGCTCACAGACGGCGCGATGACGTCATTGCGCCGCCTGTAGCAACATCTGATAGGCTGCAGGCCTATTGCCGGCAGCCTATCAGAGGAGCAGGGAAGGGAGACGCCTCTCCCTCTCCTGCTCCGCAGCACAGCCATCTGTATCGCTGTCCTGGGGATGACCCAGTGAGCGCCGCAGCCTCTTAGCTCCTTACTAAGCACAGCGCTGTCCATTTGATAGCACTGCGCTTGGTATTTCAGCTCAGCCCCAATCACTCAGATGGGACAGAGCTGCACCTCGGCCACGAGAACGATGAATGTGACGTAAAAAAAAAACTAAATGGAGGGGGGGCTGACTTGGGTAGACAGCCCCGGGCCTATCATGCACTTAATCCGCCCCTGGCCATCACAGCATAAACTGTGGGCTAACCAACAGCAGCATTTACACTAGACTGTGGACCATCTGGAGAGTTTACATTAGACTTTAATAATTTTGGTATAATAATTGTCTCCCCAGAAGACACCGAATACATTTGGCCCAATTTTGGACCATCTTAAAATGTAGCAAATATCCACTGGTGTGTGTCATTGATATATCTCTATACATTAAATGATGTGCATAATACAATATATATTTGTAGCGATGTGTGGAAGCCCTGCACTCACTACTGGAGTTTCTGCTGCTACAGCTTCAAAAAAATCTAATTATGGGGAGGGGCCCCCTTCTATATTTTTGCTTAGGGACCTTCACCAGCCGTCACAGCGTCGTCTGAACCGCGCAGGACACAGGCCAGAAGAGGCCTGCTTCACATTGCTGAAAGCAGCATGGAGGTGAGTATATGTGTTTGTTTGTTTTTTCATTTACACTATGCTGTTGTCCAGTATGGGGAATGGAGGAGAAGAGCACTATGGGAACACCTACTAGGGGCCCTATCTTATATACTGGCACACATTATTGGGGGGCACTATGGAAAAGTGGGGCGAGGAGCACTATGGGGGCATTATATACTGGCACACATTATGGGGAGCACTAGGGGGGGGGCACTATGGAGAAGTGGGGGAGAGCAGGCCTATGGGAGCATTATATAGGGACAGGCACATTCCTTGCACAGGGGCCCTCTGTTGTCTTTGTGGGGCCCTGTACAGTGTGGAGGGCTCATTAATATAATTCCTAGAAACCTCCCTTTAATTAGCTCATTCATTGTGATCCTCCTGACTCACCCCTCTCTGTATTATAGTTACATGCAGTTCTATTCTCTTCCCCTCCACATTATCTTTCATGGTGACTTATAACGCCCATTGTTCCCGCATTCTCCCTTCTCCTTGAGTCGCGCGCCCTCGCTCCTGGAAGAATCCTGCTAGGACAGAGAGGACTGGAGGGCGTGGCTTTCCCAACAGGGGGCGCGGTTTATTCCAGCGAGCTCCCTCCCCCTGACCAATCGCTGGCGCTATAGGCTGATGACGTCACGCAGAGCGGCTGTAGTATTTATAGATCGTATTTAAAGAGCCCCTGGGAGTCTCCGGCTGCGCGGCCTGCTGAATAGGACTTCAGACTCGGCCTCGCTGCACCTTGGCCTGGCTCGCGCTCCCTGGCATTACACTGCTTCCACCGGCCGTAGGAGAATGGACGTACAACCGTGAGCCGCCTGTCTAGCCGGAGTCCAGTAAGTGCCCCGGGGATTGGGGGTGGGGTGTACTATATGGACGGCCAGGGCTGGGGATCACCGGGCTGTACTGCAGTGTGTGGGCGCAGTGAGGCCCCTATTACTGCAGCAGTCTCCTTCCTGATCACCGTCTGTAGGCGATGGCGAGCACCCACCCCCTCTGCAGAAGTGTGGGGGTCATTGATTGTAGTAATTGGGGGGTGTCCTCTGTGATCAGTCATCAATGCTCTTGGATTATGGTGACCAGACCATTGTTATCCCCCTGATTGGACTATTGGAAGTGTTCTATTGATTGTAATGGATCAGAGGTCTCTACCACTAATCAGTTACTAGGCATGGTCTGTATATTACATATTGTATGGTACAATTTGTATCCATTCATACATGACCTGAAATACTGCAGCAGTTTAACATTTTGTGGTGTGGCCCTTATGCTGCAAAGATCCCTGGGCCCTGTAATGTAGTTGCTGTTTAGCTCAGTACATGCAAGACTTGGGTAAGCAATAATGGAGGCAAGTGTGGGTCCCTACCCTATAGTAGTCATGTGACAATCGCATGATTTTCCCCATAGTCTGGGACCTGGGCTGTGATCTTGTGTATCAGGGTCACGTGATTGTCCTGACCTGGGTATGGACTTGCTGGGGCCTACCTTTTCCTGCTCTGTGACTGTTTACTAGGCACACATGAATACCGGATCTCTGATGAGAGGCATGCTTTGTAATAAGACGGTACATAAGACCTAAAGTGCCATAAATCTGGTGAAGTCCTTTAAGAAGGTGCAGGTTCTTAAGCCTTAAAGGGGTTCTCCAGGCTTTCAAAAAAATCTGTCCGAACTCTTCCTGTGGTGGGAAGAGTTTGGTCAGTACTTACCCTCTGTTGGACTGCCCTTTCTGCCTTCTCTGCTGTGCTCACACTGATGGGCACCTGAACAGGAAGACTCGGGAACACATCTGGTCAGGACCTGAACAGAAGAACCTGCAGCCATTGAGCGCAGCGGAATCGGTGGCCTGAGGAAGGGGAAGTACTGACCAAACTCTCCTCACAACAGGGCAGGAGGTGGGTCAATCTCTCTCTCTCTCTTAGATAGATATATATATATATCTATTTATCTCCCACACACATTAGTGCAGAGATCAGCAACCTTTGGCACTCCAGCTGCTGTGAAACTACAGTTCCCAGCATGCACATTTTCCTGGCTGTTCTTGTGACTCCCATGAAGTGAAAGGAGGATCCTGGGAGTTGTAGTTTCAGAACAGCTGGAGTGCCAGAGGCTGCTGAACCCTGGATTAGTGTATTGTTGGCCAGACCCACTGAGAACGGCTGGTTCGGCCAACAATCTAAGGCTTTGTTCACATCACCGTTCAGCCTTTCCGTTCTCCTGCTCCATTTAGGAGAGGGCGGATTTCGTACATAACAGTGATTCGAACGAAGCCAAGGACCCCATAGACTATAATGGGGTCCATTAGGTGTCTGCTCAGAGGAAGATTTTGGAGCGGAGACAAATGTTGTACGTGCAGGACTTTTGTCTCCGCTCAAAAATCATCCTCTGAGCAGACACCTAACAGACCCCGATTATGGTCTATGGGGTCCTTGGCTTCGTTCGAATCACTGTTATGTGCCGAATCCATCCTTTCTGTTCTCCTGCTCCTAGTCGGAGCAGGAGAACGGAAAGGCTGAACGGTGATGTGAACAAAGCCTAATGTGTATGGGGAGCCCCCTGACATAATATTTTGGGGGAGCGAAGCATCAGTCTAACTGAACACTTTCCCCTGATCCCTTTCTTCTCCCAGGAGATGAGGCCTCCAGAAGCATCTGACAACTGCTTTCTCTTCACTGACAACACTTATATTCAGCTACTGAATGTGTATGGTCATCTTCTAGGTTTGCCTTTGGCTGCACCTCCCAAATTTTAGCCTATGACTTCAGTCCCCAAAAATCCAACTAGACAAGTTGCACCCCCATAGAGAAGATGGGGCTACATGCAGGGTTACCTACCTGTTGTGATGTATGTGTACAGCCCACAATATGACCACATTTGTAGAGTGATTAATGACTAACTATTAAATCTCAACCTGGCAAAACTTTTCCAGCTTCATTAAAAAAAAAAAATGTGGGCATGTAAATTTTTTTTCTATGGACGGTTGGCAGTCCTGGTTTCATGGAGCCCCACATAGCAATATATCTGTAGACTGTCTGGATGCATCCTAGAACTAGTCCTCCAGGAAGCATCCTGATACATTCACTCCTAAGTTTAGATCTGACTAGTTTGATTTAGTGGGAATAGTAGTAGCACGTGACATCTCCAGTAATCCAGCATACTCCTCAATCCAGAGTGCCACTCTGTCAGACCAGTGTCATTAGCCACAATGTTAAAACCACCTATAGACGGCGGAAATAACATTGGTTAATATCACAATGGCATCTTTCACGGGATGTGATTATTCCATCGTTATGGAATCTCATGTGTGGGAAGCTGGAAAAACGGGCAAGCGTAAAGGTCTGAGTGACTGACAAGGGCCAAATTTTGTGATGGTTAGACGACTGGGTCAGAGTGTCTTCAAAACGCAGGGCTTGTGGGGGTGCTCCTGGTATGTAGAGGTTAGTACCTAACAAAAGTGGTCCAAGGAAGGTCAAATAGTGAACCAGCAATGGATCATGAGCACCCAAGGCTCGTGGATGTGTATTGGCTCGACTGATCCTACAGAAGGGGTACTGTATAAGATGGAAAGGTGACACAGGGCACCACAGCGCACTGTGTAGGTGGCTGAATAGGTGCAGAACAAAGTGTCCATGCTGGTGCCACCATTGAAGGCACCTACGTTGGGTATGTGAGCATCAGGATTATGGTGTAATAGAAGGTGGCCTGGTCTAAGTCATGTTTTCTCTTCCATCCTGTGGATGGCTGTGTGCTTTTCTGCAACCTCTGATTCTTCCCATGGGGAAGTAACGCCTTTACAAGCAATTTTACGCTTTGCAGAAAGTCTGAGACTTCTTTTTTTTCCCGTTGGAGAGCAGTGTTTCGGCACAGCCTGTGTAGCGTCTGAGTCCCTGTCAGCTGCGGTATTATTAAGGGTATTGCATCGGCCTCTACTCCCTATGTGGTCCCCACATTGCCTGATGAAGGGCGTTTCAGTCTGCCCGAAACGTTGCTTCTAGTGTACCACTGTGTCCAGCTGAAATAAAAGTTCACTAAGCATCATAACCCTCTTTGGAGTGCTTTCTAAATTTATATTGAAGGTATTGTCCGAGATGCCGCATGATCCCATGCGGCTGCGACTTTCCCAGGATCATGTGCCAAGTGTACTGCATGGGATCCCTGAAGTGCCGGCCGCACTGCATCATGGGGCATCTCGGACAACCCCTTTAATAATGGTCCGGGAGCTAGGGACCGAAGAGACCCCACACGGGAAGCATTATCGCTGAGGACTGAATGGCTTCCATGGTCACATGCATTGCTGCAGAGATGTTGCTCTTGTGGTCCAGTGGTGGGATTCTCGGTGCTGAAATGGAGCGGTGCTTAATAGGTCCAGAGGAAGCAATTGTATTGGACAGAAGACAAATCTAACTTGCACAGTAGCTTCCTTGCTACCTTTCCCTTGCCTCGGTGATGGCGTTGTGATCTCGTAGAGAAGCCTCATTCATCCCTACTGCTAAACTCTTAGTAGTGTATAGCTATATCTCTAGACAGTGGATGAGGAAATTGTGGAGGCATTACCTAATGCAACGTGTATCTCTGGGACTATCTTGTGTTCAGGGGAGAAAAGGGTTAATAACAGTGAATTGCAATGTTCCCTGGGAGGTGCAAGTGCTTGAGTTGCTGGCCACCCACAAAAAGGGAAGACAGAAGTCCTGCAGATAAGTAAAATTGTCAGGATAGCCCCTTTAATGTCATGACTCTTTATACCATGCGTATTGTATGCGAAGTGAATTTCTCCCCAGGGCTCGCCCCACGGTTGCGCAGTTTCATATTTTATAGGACTTTTGGAGTCGGGCCAGTACTCGTGCTCTTCATTCATCTAGGCTTCTTAAAGGGACGCTAAACCTATAGTTTCTGTGCAAGGGAATAAATACAATCTGTTGAGCCCTGTTATCAGCTGTTTCCAGTTGGGGTGAGGATCATTGTGAAACATGTGAGCAGTCACTAGACATGGGGGCACGTCTGTGGGTGTTTGGAGGGGGGACACATTATGGTATTGAGAGCCACATATGGCCCCTGGTCTAGACCAATGTTTCCAAAGTACAGGAAGGCTGAAATGATATCAAATATCCCCCTAGGCCAGGGAACGGCAGCCTCTGGTAAACCACATCTCCCAGCATCTTCCATTCAATTCTATGGGCGTTCTGATAGCCAAGCATGTGTGCATGCTGGGAGTCGTAGTTTTGACACAGCTGGAATGTCTGAAGTTGCTTAACCCTGCACTTGGGCTTGTGGAGCACAGTGCTACTCCTAGTATAGCACAGCATGAAGACGCAAAGTATCACCTTCCTGGGGGGGGCACTATTAAGACCAGCATAGTTCTCCCCACCTGCCTCACTGGGAGGGGTACAGGTATCCTCTGTGCCAGTTTTATTAATTAGATTATAACGTGCCAGACTGGCTATGCCTAGCCCTGTGCTACCCACTTTAGGTAAGTGACAAACTTTCCAAAAGTCAAAAAATTTTGCCCCCCCAATGTGGAGCTGAACTGGGGCCTTGGTCTATGGTTGCAGGCACCGCTGTGTGTTTTTACGTCAGACCTTCATTGCTATAATGCGTGTGTCTTCAGAGTGTGCGTATGGATGGCGGTTTTTGTCCTTGGATGTGGAGTGCAGTGCCAGTGTACATAGAATGCATACATTCAATTGTCAAACGAGCACTGGAGCCTGCTCAACAGGTTACCACGCCCGCACTGCACCCGTCTGGCACTTTTCCTCGTCTGTCCTGGAGCTGCAAGTGTCTCCTCCTGTAGCGGTCACAGTCTACGTCATGTTACATTTATTTACCTCCTGGGGAGCCTTCAGTAAATGTCAGCAAGTGGAAAAACCTCCTCCTGACCAGAAATGGTCCACTACACTGATCTGTGGAAGATTTGACTACAATGTTGGTCACATGACCTCAACAACCAGACTGGAGACATGAAGGCCATCCATTTTGGCATCTCAGTTAGTGCAAATTTGGAACTGGGAGCGAAGTGGCAGTGAAAGTGACCTTCTAGAGCAGGGATCAGCAACCTCCGGCACTCCAGGTGTTGTGAGACTACATCTCCCATCATGCACAGTTGCTTGGCTGTTCTCTGAACTCCCACAGAAGTGGAAGGAGCATGCTGGGAGTTGTAGTTTCACAACAGCTGGAGTGCCGAAGGTTGCTAATCCCTGTTCTAGAGGGAGGTTCCTCTCAGAGCCCAATTTACACAGGATAGAAGGGATGATAAATTGTGGTTGAGCCAGGGAACTCAAGTCTCCCGGACGTTCAGGGAGCCTGCCGTTATTAGATAGCGGTTCCCTGACGCCCGCATGAGAAACAATTTATTCCAGAAAGCAGGGGGAACGGCGTTCCTGCACTTTTTTACAGCAGGAACACCGTTCCCGTTCAGGGCAAAAGGACCAGGAAGCAGTGAAGGCTTTGTACTCACTGCTTCCTGGTCCTCGGCTGTCAGCTCTGCAGCCTGCGCACAGGAGTGAGTCGCTCTGTGACCTCACGCTGTGCGCAGCCTTCACAGCACAGCCAACAGCAGCGTCCAGGGGCAGGAGAGGGTAAGTGTTTTTTTTTTTTTTTTTTAAATACTTAATGGACTGGTGAGAGGCACTGACTGGGGGCTGATGAATGTAATAAAAAGTTTGTGAAAAAGAAAACCTCCCTGAAATGAGTTTTCGCAGGTTGGGATGTCTGGTTGAGCGAACTTGTATTTAAAGTTCGGGTTATCTTAGAATCCTGTTATGAATTCTGCTACCACGGACCATAACGGAATTTGGAATCCCTAAGGGGATTCTTCAATGTACCCGAAGCTTGGACACCGAACTAAAAAAAAAAAAAAAAAGTTCAACACTAAGGACCTGGGGGTGACGTCACCATCATGTGATCAGTGAAGGGGGTGTGGCTCAGTAATGGATTGGATAAGAGGTGGTAAAGGGCCTGGTATAATGATCATGTGACATGAGGGGTGGAGCTCATGTGCTCTGTGTGGAGGAGAGGGAAGTAGAGCAGTGAAGGACGATTGCGCGAACTTGTTTATTAAGTTGGGCGTTCGGGTTCATTGAAGAATCCCCTTATGGATTCCAAATTCTGTTATGGTCCGTGGTAGCGGAATCCATAACTGGATTCTAAGATAACCCGAACTTTAGACGCCGAACTTAACTTAGAAGTTCGCTCAACCCTAATGATAATCCTTTACAGAACAATCGGGGGTGGTTTCATTATATTTCACATCTGAGACATTTGTGGCATATCCTGCTTTTGGTACAGGCACCTCTATCAAGACCCATGTCCCACCTAATGAGGTGGCCCACCCCATCCAGATGGAGATGAAGAGGTTACCATGCATGTGCACAGTTCTGTGAGTGTAATGGAAATGGCCTATCTAGAAATGCTTTCCTTTTTGGACTCCTTTGCCCTGCAATGGGCACCTCCACAAGTCACGTGGGATCATGTGTGCCTGTTAGACTTTGGAATCCCCTAAACACAGACCGGCTCCTGGTGGATTAAGAAGCCTCAGGTGCTCAGGTTAATTTACAACAAGGGTTATCGCTGGTCTCCTCCATCTTGAACAGAGGACTTTAATCCTGACCTTGGGTCTGGGTGCACACCTCTAGACAGCGCTTAGCTGCTGTGTGGGACACATTGAGGTGTGTAGAGATATATCAAATCTACAGGTATATTATATAGTTTTCTTCTGTTTTTACTTGCTTCAGTCTTTAGAAGGTTTGTCACATACTGAATGTGTTCAAGCATGACTGGGGGTGGGTCTCTCTGATATCATCATGTATTTTGGATGGGTATGGGATATATAGTAGTTGGGTTTCTGTGTGTGATTTATATATAATTTTATATACAAGGACCTGCCTTGTTCAGGTCCTCGAATTAATATTATTAATCCTGATTATCTTCAATAAAGTCTTCTAATCTCAAAAACCTAGGATTAAACACTTGTTGCTGTTCCGCTATTGATCACAGCTGTGATCTACTCATAAAAGGAACCTTCAAACAAAAATAGAAATCTCTTGGGGGGACGTTTATTAAGACTGGCGTATAACGCGCCCCACGCTGCCTGCTGCTTTTGAAAAGTGGCAAGTGGTGTCTTAAACCCCCCCCCCCCCCCCCCCCAAAAAAAAAGTTCCAGTACAGTGTGCGACAAACTAAATTTTTGCCACAGAGCTATGCCAGGAGTTCTTGGGCATTTTGCACCTCTGGTAGCCAGGACAACTTTTAGTTTTGACATGTACAAAAAAAAAAAAACTAAATTACAAGATGGGGGGGGGGGGGATAAAAAAAAAATCAAACATGCCCCCCACTGATATAGTTTCTGAAATTGTCAAAATGTGTTTAAAACCAATTTTTCATAAAAATTGCACAAAAGTTAGGCCTTATTCACACGTCCTCGTATATTCCGCAATTCTGCGGAATACATGCGGACCCATTGACTGTGAATGGCGCATGGAACAATGCGGAGAGCACACACTGTGCGCTCCGCATCAGTTTTTGCGGAGCGCGCCGCCAATCTTACGGCCGCAGCTCCGCAAAAAAGTAGAGCATGTCCTATTCTTGCCCGCCTTGCCCTTCCTCCACTTGTGTACATGTTTGTCCTTTTGATGACGGCTTCCAATTTATTTATTTTTGTCTGTTTTCTACTTCATTTATAGAATATAATTACAGTTGGCTTCAGATCTACAGTTCCACCCCTGTCTACTTTGGGTGGGAGCTGTTGGTAGTGAATGCAGGTGACTACCTTGTAAACCATCCTGTGGGACTGCAGTGTTGGCTGGTGGCTTATTAATAGAACGTGTTTCCTGTTTTCTAGTCTCGAAATTGGAACTGCATATTAATATACCTTTTTTTTGTTTGTTTTTTTTCCTGTTTCAGATTTATCGAAAATGACAGAATATAAACTGGTAGTGGTTGGCGCTGGAGGTGTAGGGAAGAGCGCCCTGACGATACAACTGATACAGAACCATTTTGTTGACGAGTATGATCCCACTATAGAGGTGAGAGGCGCTCCCTGATATACCGTGTTTCCTTTCATCTGTGCGTACCGGTCGGTTATAAACCCCATATAGAAGTACTCCCTATAAAGAGCGGTCACTATGTATGTGATGTGACCTCGGGCTCGTTCACACAAGTGTTCCGTACACGTATACTGTTTTTTGCGTTCACTAGACGGAACCATTAATTTCAATGGGTCCGCAAAAAAAAAACAGTACTCCGTATGCATCTGTATGTCTTCCGTATCCGTTTTGCTGAAGCGTCTATTGAAAATTTTATGCACAGCCCAATTTTTCAATGTACTTGCTGTTAAAACATTATTATATACTTCCGTTTCCGATCCGCAACAAACAGAAGCGAAACGGAAACACTACTGAGACCAAAAACGGACCGCAAAACCATATGGTCGTGTGAACGAGCCCTAATTCTGTATTATACTTCAGAGCTGAAATCTCCCAGCATTTTCTGCTTGTTCATTGTCTGTCTGTGCAGTACTTATTATGGTGATTTTATACTCGGGGCAGTGTCCTTGTTACATATGGCTCTGCAAATGCATTTAGGATGGGGGAAAAAAACTAACTAGCACCCCCCTCCTGCGTTCCAGGAGCTCTAAGCTGTTTGGGGATTGTCTGCTCGCAGGCTTGCCAGCTTATTTCCACGAACAGTCTGAATCTATATATAAACTGTAAAGGGTCTCTCAATTGGCCATTCTTCCCGTTCACACACCCTAATGAAGAAATTCTGAGCTGCACTGTTTGACCAGGGGAATGGGAGCACCCATTAATTTCCAGGAGGAATAACGGGAACGGCAGAGTTCTAAGAGAAGAGACGGCAAATATACAGCTCCTCATAAATGCTGAATTGTGGCGCTCCTCGTCACAATAATCATTTTAGTCATGTTCAGGTAATCAGCGGATAGTTTGCTAGGGTTGTCATTCAGAGGCTATGCCACAAAATCATTATCTGTTCTCCCCACAGGACTCCTACAGGAAGCAAGTAGTAATCGATGGAGAGACGTGCCTCTTAGATATTCTGGACACTGCAGGTCAAGAGGAGTATAGTGCCATGAGAGACCAGTACATGAGGACGGGGGAGGGCTTTCTGTGCGTGTTTGCCATTAATAACACTAAATCCTTTGAGGACATTCACCATTATAGGTAAGGAGTAGGAATCGGTATAGAAATATCACCGTTTTGGTGTAAATATAAAAAAAAATGCATGAGTTATAAGTTTACATTATTTAGTCCCACTATGGGAGGTAACTGCATAATCTACTGTATTGGTGTATTGTTGCCTATTAGGTCCTGCCTTAGGCAGGGCCTAACAGGAAAGCACTGCAGGAACGGGCGGCCTTTTGTTTAAGCCAGATTGTCATGGCAGTCCATTGGCATCCTATGATCTCATTTTGGTGGAGCAAATGCTGTAAAGATCTTGCAGGAAGGCAGCAGCTCCAGACTGGTGAATGATCGGGTGTCTTATTTCTATTCCTTTACCGGTCTTTAAATATTACGACCTGTATTCTCTATCCCTACAGAGAGCAGATAAAGAGAGTGAAGGACTCTGAGGACGTACCGATGGTCCTAGTCGGCAATAAATGTGACTTACCTTCTAGAACAGTAGACACCAAACAAGCTCAGGACCTAGCGAGAAGTTACGGCATACCTTTTATTGAGACCTCTGCAAAAACCAGACAGGTAACAAGTGGCACGGACAGGTGGCTTTTACGTACTAGGTGTGGGTCTTCACATAAAGGCTGACATTTTATGGAGCGTCGGCCTGCAGCACGGCCTGTGTGAAAGTAATGGTAGATGAAGCGCTTCTTCAGTCTCGTGTAAATAATGACCTAGGTCTACGGAGGAGCTGTATCCAAAAAAAGCAAACTTCAGGCAAGACGGCATTATTTATTTTATGCATTGGAGCTACATTATAATATAGTTTACTTCACCATTTTTAAGATCTCTGCTTATTGTCAGTGAATGGGAACATTCTTATTCAGCCCAGAGTCTGTTACAGGGTGTGTTCACCCAATTAAAATCCATTGTGGAAAACGGCCATTTCTGCCACCAACAGTGTCCCTTTGAATTCGATGGAAAAACGCCCCATGTACACATAGTAGTTTTGTTTTTCCTGGCACAAATTTATAAATCTTCTTCAGAAGTGGCATGTTGCTGCTTAGAAGTGGATTCACAGTGTTTGTTTTTTCCATTGAGGTCAGTTGGAAAGCAGAAGAAACCCCTAGCCGTGTTAAGTGTTTTTGCTACCAAAAGCGGTTTTGAGTTTTCTCGCCCATGGGCTGGATTAGGAACTTTGACAACCTGTCCTAAAAACTCTTTCAAATCCTCAACCAAAAGCTGCCACCAAAAACGACCTGTTTTAAGCTAGACATCTGCTACTGACACTTCTGCTGCAGACTTTGCCATGTTCACATGCCCATAATGTACAGGTAAAATTATGTCGCACACAGATGTTCTGCTGATCTTTATCCCGCAAATGTTGAGCAGAGGTCTTAAAAATGGTCTAGAAAGTTCTAGAATGAATAGATTTGTGGAGCTGCTCCTCCACTGATGTAGAATAAGGATCATCTGAAGACCTGCCGTGTCTTCCATAGATGGAGCTGTTCTGATGTAGTGGTTCCCTCCTCTGGCTTTTCATGTGATGTTGCGTTGTGCAGTGACCTAGCCCAGGGATGGGCAAACTGCGGCTCTCCGGCTGTTGCAAAACTACAACGCCCAGCCTGGCTACAACGATCAGCCTACAGCAGGGCATGATGGGAGTTGTGGTTTTACAACGGCTGGAGAGCCGCAGTTTGCCCATCCCTGACCTAGACCATACTCGTGCAGGCTCCTATATAGCTCACTGATCTGTGTTTGAGGACTCTGCATTCAGGTTCAGATGATCCTTGAACCTGAGAATCCCCTCTAGGATGGATGTGAAGGCAGCTGTGTACCTATACACATACAGTACCTTTACTTGTAGGGGGTCATTTATTAAGACTGGCCTATAAGACAGCTTCTTAGCATTTTCTACGCCTAAACCAGGTGTCCTGTATCTCCTCTGTAAGCACTCCTGAGCCGTGCAGCCAAATGGATGGTTAGAGCGCCAGTCCTTGTAGCTTCTCACTCTATGGCAGGTAACGAATGTGCCGACGCTCACACTCATTCGTTCAGTCCTTAGGTTATATAGAGGGATGTGCTTTCCTCAGGACTGAAAGGGGCAGCACTGAAACAAAGCGGAGCATCACGTGCTTTCCTGAGAAGGTAACCTGGCCATAGTTAGAAACCCATGGTCAGAATTTTGAGATGTGCCACCATAGAATTAAAACTGCTACAAAGCATATTGGAGGAACTGCCACGTGTAATTAAATGGGTAAGACTTCAGTAGTGATGCTGCATGGGAATTCAACACTTGCTGGCAGGTTTCCCATCAGTTTATTTGCAGTGGAATGGCTGTGTGATACTTACTTTCAGTCAGATTTTTTTTTTGATTCCTTCATTCTATAAAGCTCAATCTACAACTAAGTATCCAATCCTGTCAATCAGTAATAGTGCTCAAAGTCTACGCTCCATAATTTGTGATCTGACTGAAATGAACTTGACACAATTCATAATGTGCTGGAGTTAAAGGGGGAATCCACACCATTGTAGGTTGGCTGCTGTGGCCCTTAAAGAAGGTTCCTTGCCAGCCTGCCCAGAAACTGAGGTCTTGGACTCTACACTGAGGGGATGAAGGTTCCCAATGAGTTATTGGTTGGGGGCTGGCTCTTCACTGCTGGAGCTTCCAGCCTTGGGGCAGTATAATAGTGGGGTCTGCACATATGCATCACTGATCTGTCCATGCGAGTGGTGATTTTTGATTTGGTTGAAAGACCCCAGTAGTGATCGCCCCGATAAGTGCATGTTATAAATTGCATGGGGCGATCTGATCACTGCTCTTGGTGTTGGTCTCCTCCTCTTCTGCTCTTTCTCTCTGCATTGATAAAACACTCTGCTTCCTTAATGAATATGGAATAATCAAACAAAAAATCAAAAAAATCCCTGATGGCTCCAAACTTCTCATGTCATGAAATTGAAGGCGGCCATGTTTATGTGCCTGAGCTGCAATATCGTGGTGAACCTCCTGACCTTCATCACTGTATATCCAAAAGTTCTGTAGCCTTCCACTATCCTCCTTTTTGTTTCCTAGTTCACCATTTTCAAGATCTCTGCTTGATGTCAGTGAATGGAAACCTGCAATTGAGGGTTTACTGCAATACATCAGTGTAGACTGTTTGTGCTGCTGTGTTCAGTGGCTCTCACGGTGGATTCACATCACGTTTTTCTTCACCTCCTTTTAAAGTATACATTAAACGGATGCCTCAGACTGATGCCATACAGTGGCATTGGTTCAACCATAGTTTCGTTGTAAAAAAGAAAAAAAAAAAATAACGTATACGTCAAACGGAGGCATAAAACGTGACATGAACCCACCCTTAGGCTACTTTCACACTAGCGTTTTTGCGGATCTGTCATGGATCTGCAAAAAACGCTTCCGTTACAATAATGCAACCTCATGCAACGGATCCGGTTGTATTATGTCTTCTTATAGGCATGACGAATCCGTCTTGAACACCATTGAAAGTCAATGGGGGGGCGGATCCGTTTTCTATTGTGTCAGAGAAAACGGTTCAGTCGCCGTTTCCTTGCATTCTGTGCCAGGACGGATCAGTTTGGCTCTGCTTCGTCAAGTGAACAGCAAAACGCTGCAGGCAGCTTTTTGCTGACTGCCTGCAGAGCGGAATGGTGACTGATCGGAGGCAAACTGATGCATTCTGAGTGGATCCTTTTCCATTCAGAATGAATTAGGGCAAAACTGATCCGTTTTGGACCGCTTTTGAGAGCCCTGAACGGATCTCGCAAATGGAAAGCCAAAATGCTAGTGTGAAAGTAGCCTTACCTACACTGATCTAGTGTAACAAACATATCTATATCCGGAATGGGCAAACTGCGGCTCTCCAGCTGTTGCAAAACTACAACTCCCAGCATGCAAAGACTGCTTACAGCTATCAGCCTACAGCGGTGCATGGTGGGAATTGTAGTTTTTTAACAGCTGGAGGGCCGCAGTTTGCCCATCCTTGATCTATATGATCCTGACTAGGCCATGAGGGGTTTTCAGCATTGCTAAATGGAAACCTTCATGTGCAGACATCATGCTGCAATCTTGAATATGGAGTTGCAGAACTTTCCATTATGAAGGTTTGTGCTCTGGAGGCTGGAGCACCCCTCAGCACCTATTACGAGTTGTAAGATGGTTACTTTAGATCTAATCAGAAAAGGGGGGCTGCTAACCTGTCATCAAAATCTGCAAATCATGCAGTTTTTTCCCACTTGGTTAAAATAATTTGGCATAGACTGTTCACTTAAAGTTGTCTTCCAGGCTCCTGATATTGATGACCTATCCTCAGGACAGACCATTAACATCCAGTCCGTGAGGGTCCGAAACCCTGCACCCCGTGATCAGCTGTTCCCTGTAGTGTCCGTCGCTGGAATTAGCGCTGTGAATGGAACAAATATAGGGATGAGCGAACTTTGTGTTTTCAAGTTGACATGGGTTATTTAAGAATTCTATTATGGATTCCGCTGTCACGGACCATATAAGTTATGGTCCGTTGTAGTGGAATCCATAACGTAATCCTTTGATAACCCGAAACGTGTACGCTGAACCTGAAACACAAAGTTCACTCATCCCTTAACAAGAAGCCCAGCTCCTTTCAAAATCATGCTGGGTTACTGCCCCTGCTGAAGTGAATGGGAACTGAGCTGCTGTAACCTGGCATGGTCATACACGTTGAGCGGAGCTGTGCTTCCTGTTCCATTCACAGCGCCGGATGCTGCAGTGAACAGCTGGGTGTCCAATCGGACATTGGAGCTCTATCCTGAGGATAAGCCATCGATGTTAGGAGCCTAGAATCCACACACTGGCCCAACTTTCTCAGAAACTGGGAAATAACACACTTGCTATGTGCAGAATTTATGAATGGGAGACCCCTGAATTAGCATTCCCTCCCCCTAGCGGACACGTTATCCCTCTAATAGTGTTTTAAAAGGAGTTGTGTTTTACAATGCAGAGAGTGGAGGATGCTTTTTATACATTGGTGCGAGAAATCCGTCAATACAGATTGAAAAAGATGAGCAAAGAAGAAAAGACGCCTGGCTGTGTGAAAATAAAAAAATGCCTTGTAATGTGACTGGGTAAGTTCATATCAGGGGGCTGCGAGTCCAAAAAAAATGCATCTGTGTGCGGGGTCAGTGAACTGAGTGATCCCCGCTGGGTGACAGGATGCAAAGGACCCATCTACTATCGGGTGCCCCGAACCTTTTGACTCCAGAGAGGCTGGGACACAGCAGGGATGGAGGTGCAGGTCCCAGTCTCTCCAGTTACTTTCCTGCTAATCCAGAATGGATTTAGCTGCTATTTACTGGATTAAACGAATCTTGCTGTATGATCTTGTGGGAGCGGTGGCTTGTAAGTCTGACTGGTGCAAAAGTCTCAATCTTCTATCCTTTCACTATCTATGGCAGGGATGATCAACCTGCGGCCCTCCAGCTGTTGTAAAACTACAACTCCCACGATGCCCTGCTGTAGAATGATAGCTGTAGGCTGTCAGGGAATGATGGGAGTTGTAGTTTTGCAACAGATGGAGGGCCACAGGTTGAGCATGCCTGATCTATGGCATCTGCATTTGGGGGAGCCCCATCAGGGGCACTGAGTCACTGGTTGGTTGGGAAGGGTGCAGTTATCTGCTGCCTTGTATGATTTTTTTTTTTTTCTTTGATAATGACACTTTGTCTTTATCCAGGGTGTCGACGATGCTTTCTACACATTAGTACGAGAAATCCGAAAGCACAAAGAGAAGATGAGCAAGGAAGGCAAAAAGAAGAAGAAAAAATCGAAGTCCAAGTGTCTCATCCTGTGATTGGGATTCATCCTGGAACGTAACCCCTCTCATCCCTGCCCCATCTTGTACATTATACACTAAATTATTAGCATTTTGGTCTCTCTCCTATGGGAACCCTGACTCCTGCTTCCAGCCCTCCCTCCCTCTGCCTGTCGTGCCAGTATTGTGTCCATACGGAAGCACCAGGTGAAAGCTGGAGCCTTGGCTTGTGTGCATGCAGCATCTGGTGTTCTGCTCGTCCTCCAGCTTTACCCGAAACCGCCCCGCCCCCCACCCCACAAAAAAAAAAAAACCAGGAATGGACAGAATAGAGACATTGTATGAAGTGGCGCAGAGGCCATCGTGGCCTGGTGGAGCCTCCCTCTTGTATATTCGGTGGCTGCCTGCATCCACTGCTGAGCGAGGTTCCTGGGACTTGCAGGGTTTTGTTTTTTTCTTGTATGCCACCATGGTGACTTTTTATGACTCTACTAAAAGCAACCCCATACCTACAATGTGACACACTGGTGCTAATGGTGATGATTGGAGCCGTGTGATTTATGCATGATGTGTTAATGCTTTTACTTCCCTTCATGGGAGTTTTAATCTTCAAATGAATGCTGCTCCCCTTCCACCAAGGGTTTTTGCCGGCCTGGATTCCCCTACCTGTTTTTAATTCTACAAACTTCTGAAAATCATTTTTAGAATCAATACATCCTATATTATACTCCAGAGCTGCACTCCCTATTGAAAAGAGTCAGGAAGCATAAGATGATCCTTCCCAGAGTGCAAATCACCAGCAGAAGTTCTGTGTAGACACTGGACAAGCAAGGAATACGGAGGCCTTCAAGCTCTGGAGCATTGGGAGTACATCCCTGAGATAAGTACTTGAATGTACTGGCCGATGTAGCACTCCTTATCTTGAAACTTAACAAGGTAAAGGGGGTTCTCTGAGACCAGGAACCCCTTTTCATATGGCCATTAAGGGTTTAAAAAAATAAAAAAATTACTGCTAAAGTCGTAGTAGATGGCACAATACAATCCTGGTCCAGCAGGGACTGAACGTGGATAAGAAGGCCGCTCTGCTGGCAAGGATGGGTGAGGTTTTTTTAAAAAAATATATATATAAATACCCTGTCTGGGCATATGAGAAGGCTTTCCCAGTCTCTGAGAACCCGTTTAGGGCTGCGTTCACATCTTTGGCAGAGAACAGCCTGCTGGAGTTCACTGGATCCGGCATTGCGGAATTCACTAGTTCACCACTGGATCCCCATATACTGTAGTGAGGTCTGTCGGCTTTCCGGCATAAATCCCGGGTTTTGGCTGGACGTATACCACTGCATGAAGTGTGTGTTTGGTTTTTTTTCCGTATGGCTAGCATTTATGCTGGATTATCGCTGACGGAGATGTGAACGCAGCCTCAGTAAACAATGGCTAGAACCCCCTTAACTGACTTTTACAATGGCTTTAGTGATGTGATATCACACTGTGACCAGATGTCAGTCAAGTTTAGACTCCACCAGCAGAATAGTGAGTGCAGCTCTGCAGCATAATACAAGATGTAACACAGGATACGTAATGTATGTACACAGTGACTCCACCAGCAGAATAGTGAGTGCAGCTCTGGAGTGTAATACAGGATGTAATTTAGCATCAGTACAGGATAAGTAATGTATGTACACAGTGACTCTACCAGCAGAACAGTGAGCGCAGCTCTGGAGTGTAATACAGGATGTAATTTAGCATCAGTACAGGATAAGTAATGTATGTACACAGTGACTCCACCAGCAGAATAGTGAGTGCAGCTCTGGAGTGTAATACAGGATGTAATTTAGCATCAGTACAGGATAAGACTGTAGTAACTTTTTTTTTTATGTAGATTTCTTTTATATTTTGACATTGTATTCAAAGTTAATATAGGGCTGCAAGATGTGGGGAGAGAAATCAAGCTTATGTACATTCCTGAATAGTTTGGTGAAAGTTCATGGTATAGTTTGAAGTATAGACTTATTTTAGGGAAGTTAACGGGATAGGGGGTGGAGAGGGGGGCGGTCATGGTAGTATATATGGATTGACCCGATGCTTCTTGTGAAGGTGGGGCTCAGCCTGTCAATCAAGTCTTCCATTTTCTGAGTTTTGTGAAAACGTTCTTAGCCGTTTATGTAGCTCCCTCCCCAGTTGTAGGAATGGTCCCCAGAAGAACTACTACTCTCAGCGAGTGCATGTGCTCTATGCCACATTATAACTGGCATGGGTAAGATATCTAGTTAAAAGTGATCTATGTATCTTCAGTTGTGGTAGAACTACACTTCCCAGCATCCAATGTCTTGGAGGCTGAGAGTAGATATTCAAAGGAAAATAACTAGTGCATTGCAGATGTATTAGTCCTTCTGTCAACCTGGGATGTTTGTGTCTACCCAACACCCCCCCCCCCCCTTTTTCTTTTTTAAATAGTACATTATGTGCCATTATAAGCTATTATTGAGGTTGGTGCGTCTAATACACAGGCCCTTACAGTATATGGCCTGGATGCGTTGTCTGACCTGTGCGCTGCAGGTGACTGGACCTTGTACCTTTTTGTCCTTTCATGTAAGTAGGAGCTGAGTAGCGTTCCAACTTTCTACTATACATTGAGTTAGATTTGGGTCCCCTGATTTTGTGTAAGAGGAAGGAAAGATTACATACCGAGCAGACAGTACATGTAATCTGTACCAGCCCTTCCTCTTTATCCATGGGTCAGCTCATGGGAGGGCTAGTGCATCAAGTTGGGGCAGAACATTTCAAGAAGGCACCACAACCCTGCCAGACTGTCTGCCTTGTAGGGGCTTGTTAGGTCTGAGTCTGCACCTACCTCACTGTTAATGCAATGGGTACAACTGGCTGAGAGCTTTTTCTTGGGCCTCCTGCACATGACCATGTCCATTTTGTGGATCTGCATAACACGGATGCGACCTATGTGTCATAATACGGAAGCGGACACTGTTTTCTTGCCTGCAAATGGATAAGAATAGGATAGGTTCGATAATTTCAGCACGGATGCAGACCGATGACATCACTGGTTTTCTTTTTTTGCAGACTCCTAAATGAATGGGTGCATGTGCAGTTCACAAAAAAAGCAGATCAGACACAGACGAAAAATACGGTTGTGTGCATGAGGCCTTAAAATCCATTTGCAGCTGCCCTCAGTACATTAGGGCTTGGCGTCAGTTGATATTTGCTTGCCTGTTGGCGCTCTATTTGCTTTGCTACATTAGGACACAGCTATGATCAGTGACTCCAGCCTAGCCGTGTCTCTTGGAGCATGAGGTAGACTCCAGCTGCTGCACTGTCCTGTCCCCATGCTTTACACTGCAGTACTGCGCCGCAATCACATTTGCTGCTGCGTGCAGAAGCTTTGCAGGCAGTCACTACATGGAGAGCCGGCTGATTACATTAGAGCAAGGACGTTTTTAAACTGAAAGGAACCGAATCAGCGGTGAAATAAAATGTCTTCCTGTCTAGTAGGAGACGGTGGGTGGGATCTAGTATAAAGATTCAGTAAACGTAAGGTTGGGGCTACGTGCAATTTTGGCGGACACTTGTGCCGCAAACAAGGATCGCTGTGCAGCCATAGAAATGAATGAGGTGGGGGAAGCTTGTTAGTCACACTGCGACCCCATTCATTTCTAATGCTGCACCTTTCCACATCCTATACCGTGGTCGCATGATGTGTCGTGGCTAAGATTTCTGTATAGCCATAGCCTTACCCTCAGATTTTTAAATGCTCCTTATCAGAATGATTTGTGCAAAAAAATATAATAAAGTCTCACCTGTTCATATTGACAGCTGCAGGAGTCATGGGGGAAGGGGGGTTAATTGCCGATCGGTTGTGTAGGAATAATTTGTGTTATTAACCAAGCGTCCCATCAATTCACTAATTATGATGAAATGACCATGGACTGATTAATAAATTCTTTCCGCCCAGCTCTGGGGGAAGCCGCTCTGCCGTTCTTTTTGGCATCATCCAGCTACAACTAATGTGAAGACTCTCGAGATCTGTCGAGATTAATGGAATGACTGGTGGCGGGTGATACATTGTAGGGTGACTGTAATTGACATATCTTGTATTCTGCTCCCCTTCCCCGCTCTGCGCTTTGCCGTGTCTCGCGCTCCTCCCTCCAGCGTGAAAGGAGATAACCGGACTCTGTTTACTTGGAATGTATTTGAACTATTTTTGTATAGAACGTGCACATTTTGTACATTTGTGCTTTTTATTATAAATTTTTTTTTTTTTTTTGTCTGTCTTCATATGTTGTGGTGGCCACGCGTCGACACAATGAACTACAACCTTACAATGACCACTGTTTCTGAACTGCGTTTGTAGGATTTTATAGGAGTTTGTTCTGTGGGATGTCGTCATTTTATTTTGTCATTAACTGTAACGCTCCTATTTATTGTAATGTAATAAACGACTTCTGGTGACTATTATAATGTGCACTAGTCCCTGGGAGGCGGCCATCAAGTTCATTGTTTCTCCTTGTTCTGCTGTGCTCCACATTTACTTTTGTTCTAGGGACGACTCCATTATTTACTGTAGTAAAGCATCATTCTCATCTCATGCCTTACCTATTGGGAGAATGGAAGTACGGTGACCTCTGTTCACTGATCTAACGTGGCTGCTATTGGAGAGGTGGAAACTCTTTGGCATCTAGAAGACCATAAGCATACAACAGATGTGTTCTGGCCCGATTGTGGGTTTTCGTGGGCCCAAACTCGGTCTCAGTGTGATTCAGTGATGCTGTGAGCTCCAGTCAGGCAACCTGTGGTTGGGCCTGGGCTACCAGTCTGTAATCTGGATGCATAAATGAAGCCATAAGGGCTCATGCACACGAATGTGTGCTGTGCACTGGGGACTGCAAACGGGGTACCCAAGACACAGGCACCGTCTGTGTGGCCTGCGCTGACTGATGCGGACCCGTTCAACTTGAATGGGTCTGCGATCCATCCGCACTGCAAAAAAGTGTAGCATGTTCTATTTTTTTGCGATGTGGAAGCACGGACCGAAATGCCACGGAAGCGCTCTGCAGTGCTTCAATGGCCTTCGCTCTGTATCTTCCAGATCGCGGACCCATTCAAGAGATACGGCCGACACACATTCGTGTGCATGAATCCTAATGAGTACGGAAAGAGTTGAGCAAGCAGCATGTATTTCAGTGGATAACCATGCGCAGGAGTTGCCATATATTGAAGCGGATATAAAGGCAGACCGTACACAAGGTTGATGGGACTACTACATATCAGTACTTCATAGTATATCCACTTGAGATGGGAATACCCTTTTAAATGCTATGTACACCTTCACGTACAATGCAGCCAGCTTGGTCCCATTCAGACTGAGGGTACGACTACACGGCCAGGACACCACAGAAGCGGTGAGGCTCCTCTGCTGGATGCTTCGTGACTTGTGCTCCCATCCTATTCATTTCCATGGGATCACCGCTACTCTGCGATCCTGACTGTGACCAGTGTAGCCGTACCCTCAAATGTGCCAGACAAGTTTTTTTTGTTTTTTTTTTTGTTGTGTGTGCACTCAAATAGTGTTTGACTACCTGCCGTTATTTATTTAATAATTTTCTTTGCATGGTTTGAATTTTTATATATAAAAGTATCTACCCCTAGGATGTCACTTCCTCTATAGAGCGGTATGGAAAAAATAAATTGCTACAAAAAACTCTAATAAAAAGCCACATAAAAACACATGTAAAGGCACTTGCTTTTTTTTTAAGCAGGGCAACAACAACAAAAGAAGGGGGGGGGGGGGGGGACATATGAAGGACCACAGGGGCTGTCTGTTCTCTGTCATAGAGACACATGAACTGGCATACAGGAGTGCACTAATACAAGTCTGAAATAAAGTTATAAAAACACTGCAGTTGTGACACAGCCCTTTGAGCTGCAGTGGGCTCGATTAATTATGACCGAACTGTTCAGTCAGTTTGTATTGTTTAATGGCTGCATGGTGTTGTATGGGCTGCTCACCCCCTTAGGCCTCATTCACACTTACGTGGACCATGGTCCTTGAGCGCACGGCATCATTGGTTGCTATGCTGCCGTTGTACAGTAATACACTCTATAGAAGCGCGCGGCGTCATAGCAACCAGTGATGCAGTGCACTCAGCAGGGCGGGTTTTCACGGACCGTGGTCCATGTATGTGTGAATGAGGCCTATCTCAGGTAACTCTTTTACCCTGGGTTCAGACCTGAGCGTTCTAAAAACGTGTGTATTTCAGCGCGTTTTTGCAAATAGGAAACACGCGTTCGTACGCGCGACTACTGTGGTGTCAATCACAAAACGCGCGACAAACGCCCCAAAAAAAGCTCAAGTACTTGCTTATGCGTCGAGGCGTTTTACAGCGATTCAAGCAGCGCTGTAAAGCATCTCAAGTGAGAACCAGGAGCCATAGGAAAGCATTGGTTTCATGTGTTGAGCGTTTTTACAGCGCGTTTGAGCAGCATGTAAAGCGCTCAGGTATGAAACTTAGGGTAAACAATACAGACCGACTAAACAGTGTGGTCATGATTAGTTTAATTAGAGCCTTCTGCGGCTCGTACAGCTGTGTGGTACTCGAAAGCAGTGTGGTCGTGAAACACCGTGTTAGGCCTTATTCACACGTCCGTAGTGTGTTTTGCGGAGCATACGGATCCATAAGAAACACGGGCCGGCTGCAATGTGCATTCCGCATTTTGCGGACCGCACATTGCTGGCACTATAGAAGAATGCCTTTTCTTGTCCGCAGTTGCGGACAAGAATAGAGACATGTTCTATTTTTGCGGAAACGGAAGCACGGATGCGGAAACACGGATGCGGACATCACATAGTGTGCTGTCCACATCCATTCCTGCCCCTATGAAATGAATGGGTCTGCAACCCTTCCGCAAAATTGCGGAAGGGATGCGGATCCATTTTGCGGACGTGTGAATTAGGCCTTAGCTTTAGACCACCTGCGCCCGCTTCAGAATACGTGCGTTTTTTTCCATGTGGATTCCCGTGCAGAAAAACCGCGTTGTATTACAGTACCAGCAAAGTGTATGAGATTACACAAATCTCATCTAAACTTTGCACACTTTTTTATGTGTGGAAATTGACCTGAAGTGCGGATTTCAAAATCTGCAGCATGTCAATCATGTTTTCAATTTCCACTGCAGAATAAACCCTTTTCATCATATCCGCAACATGATGGTGCAGATATGCTGCAGAAACGCACATAAATCCACATGGCAATTCGTGCAGATCTTATGTGCATTAACCTTCCACCGTGTGCAGGTGGCCTTATTCACAGAAGATTGTCTAGATACAACTGTACTAGGCCTGCCTTTTACACTGCCAAGAATCGCACAGATTATTGAATGCTCGATAGCGGTGGTGTAAATGTACCGCCGATTACTTGATGAACCAGCAAAACGCACATTCATCGGATAATGGGATAGTTTGTGCGAACACAAAAATCCTTGTTTCCCGGTGGTAGATTGTGCTGTGTGATGGGGAAGAGTGATGGCATTAGCGATCACTACTCCCTATAATCTGGAGGAGACCGGTGCCTGCAAATGCAGCAGTCTCTTCCACCAGCGATCAGCAGATTGTCGGGAAGGAAGGCTTCCTTCCCGACTATGTCCTGTAATATTAGATCAGGATGAGGTTCAGCCTCTGGACATGAACAGCAGTGTTTCTTATCAATGATTGCAAGCTGAGATCCTGAGTAAGGCTGCATTCACACATCAGTGGAACACCGGACTGGCACCCTGCTTAGAGCATTCGTTGCTATGAGGCCGTGCACTTCCTGCTGCCGCCACAGTACAGTGATACACTCGTATAGATCATAGGAGGGTACTACAGTGCAGCGGTGGCAGCAAGAAGCGTGCGGCATCATAGCAACGAATGACGCCGTGCGCTCCTGCTCTAAGCAGGGTGCCAGTCCGGTATCACACAGTCTGTGTTCCACGGATGTGTGAATGCAGCCTAAGGCCTCTTGAACACAACCGTATGGCTTTTTCGAGTATTTTGCAGTCCGCAAAAGATAAGGATGACATCTGTGTACGTTCCGTTTTTTGCGGAACGGAACATCTGGCCCCTGATAGAACAGTACTATCCTCGTAACGGAACAGAAGTACGGAAACGGAAGGCATACGGAGTACCTTCTGTTTTTTTGGGGGCGGATCCATTGAAATGAGTGGTTCCATATACGGTCCGTATATGGAACGTAAACGGAAAAGAAGAACGTTCGTGTGCAAGAGGCTCTACTTTGAGACCAATTTTTATGCCAGAATTGCAGAAATTATTTGGAGCAAAATGGTGTGTTGTAGCCCCCACCCCCTTTTTGCTAAGTCCCGTCTCACCCCTTGTTGAGCATGTTGGATTGTTGGAAAAAATGTAGACACTGTAAATCTGGGCCAATGTGTATAGATGAGACCTTCTCACGATGCAAGGATTTGCTTTATTAGACATTTGTCTTACATTTTGTGTACATTTTTCTGCTGATTTCTCATTAAGCACAATCCAGTGAATCTGCCCTGGTGTGTGAGCTGTGTAATGTAAGGCACAAACATATTTTCTTTCCCATTCTGTTCCTCCCCAATGTAAGTATCACTGAGTAACCTAACCTTCAGTGAGGTGATGCTGCTCTTTTCTTTGAGGTGCTAGGACCCTGGGCTGTCCTCGTAATATCGCTGCTTCATTGCCCGGTACTTGCGCAGATAATACAACGCTTCCAGCTCTTTAATGACAAATTCCCCCCGAACGATGAGCTCCCGGATCTTCTCAGGGTCGCCGACGTCTTTATTCTTCATGAAGGCTTTCTTCAACCGTTCCTTGAAGAAAGCTTCGCCTTTTGGGTATTCCCGTCCCAAGAAGAGAAGCTGCAAAGAAGAGCGGGATGGATGATTCGCTGAAAAATGAGCTGTCGACGCCTAAGTCTTCAGCTGTTTCTCTTCCTGATGGGGGACTGCACCGATTGTCACCCACAAACCCTGAATTGTTCTGTAGTTACAAACCTTGTATTTGCATGTAACACTGTAAATGAACCACAGACTAGGGCCGTCCAAGAGCAGAGGGACGGGGAGAAGGCTCTGAAAGTGAATATAGACTAGCAGTCTATTCGTGAACCAGAAGGCTCAGGATGAAAAGAGCTATAGATCCCTCCCAGATAGGAAGTGTTGCAGTGCACTGTATATATTTGAAGAGCAAACTAAGAAAAGTGCATAAAAATAGATAAATCTAAGCTTCCCTGTGCTTGGGATACTTATAATGTGTGATTCTGGGGGGCTTACATTCTTGTACAGCTTCACGACCTCTCCTCGCAATGGACTGGCCATCCTACAGAATAGAGCGCTCTGATCAGCACATCATGGGGAGCATAGCTGTAAGGAAACAGATTGATGTAAGTAATGTGCTCAACGTGTACATACACTGCATTACTTATTCTGTACTGTTCCTGATTTAGGCCAGCCATACATACAAGACAGCTATTACTTCTGATACCCACGTACACATATCTGCTCACCTAGGCAGAGCAAACCACTGGAAGACTGCTCTGACATCTCCCCCGACATCTGGGCACAGTCAGGAATCCCCCCTATGCATTACATGGTCCGCTGTTTGAACCACAATACAGGATGTAACTCAGGATCAGTACAGGGTAAGGCTAAATTCACACTGGCGTCTTGTGCGGATCCGTCATGTATCTGCACCGACGGATCCGCACTGATAATACATCCGCTTGCATCCGTTCAGAACGGATCCGTTTGTATTATCATGAACATAGGCAAAATGGATCCGTCTTGAACACCATTGAAAGTCAATGGGGGACGGATCCGTTTTCTGTTGTGTCATATTATGTCATTGAAAACGGATCCGTCCCCATTGACTTACATTGTATGTCAGGACTGATCCGTTTGGCTAAGTTCCATCAGACGGACACCAAAAGCGTTTTGGTGTCCGCCTCCAGAGCGGAATGGAGACTGAACGGAGCCGGACCGATGCATTCTGAACGGATCCTTATCCATTTAGAATGCATTGGGGCAAAACTGATCCGTTTTAAACCGCTTGTGAGAGCCCTGAAACGGATCTCACAAGCGGACCCAAACACGCCAGTGTGAAAGTAGCCTTAGTGATGTGGCGGTATACAGCATGTGACCGCTGCAGCCAATTTCCTTAGCATTAGCCCATTGAAGACAGTGCTTAGCTGCAGTGGTCATGTGCTGTATCCCGGCACATCCCTGCTGCAGCGTGTAAACTAGCAGCAGCAGAAGGGCCAGATCAGTGCCACAGACAACAGCGCAGAAGAAAGGGGTGACTATAAGGTCCTTTTATTTTAGGCTATTGCAGGGCTTGTCTGAGAGTTTTAAATATCTTGAACAACCCCTTTAATTCAGTGTATGTATTGTTCACGAGGACAGAGGAGTAGGCCATTGCCATATAGCTCTGGCAGCAGCTTATCTCCTCTTTGCCAAATGATTTAATGTTTGATCCTTCTTTCCCTTGGCATCATTAGTCTGGGGAAAATGAAGGAGGCTTCATACACATGAGACAGTAGAATGGTCCTGGGAAAATTGCCAAGTTCAGCTCATTTTGCTTTCATACTATCAGTATTTGTCAGACAAAACCAAGAATGGAACCTACAGAGAAAACATGGGGTCATTTATCAAACTGGTGTAAAGTAGAACTGGCTTAGTTGCCCCTAGCAACCAATCAGATTCCACCTTTCATTTTCCAAAGGAGCTCTCCAAAATGAAAGGTGGAATGTGATTGGTTGCTAGGGGCTACTAAGCCAGTTCTACTTTACACCAGTTTAATAAATGACCCCAATAATGGACATATTTGTAACTTCCATGTTTTGGAACAACTACTGGTTTTGGCTTACAAATACTGATGAAAAACACTGACCAAATACTAAATCAGAACGCTGCCTTAAGTTTCATTACACAAAGATTCAGGTTTTTTGGGAGCACTGCAAACCGTCCCTTAAAGGAGACCTAAGCCTTTAGTGATACCATGATAGTGTAGCAGGATCTATGGTTTCAAAGGTTTAGGACCCCTTTAAGGGCAAATCCACAGGGGACATAAACTGCAAAATCTGAACCAGCTTCAAGTGGTTTTGGCTGCAGGATTTACCCTATGCACTATAACAGGTGAAATCCATTGTGGAAATTGCTGTTACTGTAAAATCAGAGTAGATGAACCCTAAATCACCCTCACTGATATACATGGCGCCTGCTATCACATGAATACTACTCCAATAATGGCCACAACACATGCGGAAAAGCAATGGTACAAAAGTTATGTTTTCCTCTATGGGGAATCCTAGAGAATTTTCCTGTGATTTCTATGAACTCCTTGCAGGCTGAGTGACCAGCATATAAAATCCTGCCCCTTCCACTTCTGGGTTACTATGGTGACACACAGGGCTTGCAACGATAGAGCAGTGGTAAAACTACAACTCCCAGCATGCCCAGACGGTTTGTTGCTAGCAAAGTGAGGTTCACCGATATGGAGGAAAGCTTTGGGGCCTTGTGGAGGGGTCGGGGATGGGGGGTACAGAATTTGGGGTTGGAGTCTTTCGCTAGCAATCCCCTGTACTGACCTCCAAACCACTTCCGGCAACAAGGCGGCGCCTTCTCATGACGTCACCAGACGTGTCGCGCTCCCAGAAGTCCCCGCGGTTTCTATGGCAACGGAGACGCTGCGCCTGGATTGAAGCGAGTCAACATGGTGAGACGAGAGAGGGGATTGAATGAGATGTGAGGGGGATTAATTAATGAGAAGGGTCAGTCATAGGCCGGGATCCCTGTGGGTATTGGGGGTATTAATCTGGTGGGCGAGAGGGGTAGGTATGAGGAGTGTCAGTCACAGTCCTGGGGACACTCAAGTACTTAGAGTTATTTTAAAGGGATCGATGACGAGTAATTATTAATCAAGAGGGTGCAAGTCATGGTTTGGGGAAGCACTTGGTGGTGATTATTAATGGGCGGAGGTTAGAGTGGTATTTTTAAATGGGGTATATGGGGGGGGGGGGCAGTTTTGAGGACTAATTACACGTTTCATTAATGGACTGTTAGTGTGTGGGGATTGTCACAGTGTGGAGGGTCTCTCAGATGATAGTGCCGTGGTCTGAGTCTCTCATCTAGGAGTAATTCTTAAAGGGGTTGTCTCACTTTAGTAAATAGCATTTATCATGTAGAGGAAGTTAATATAAGCCACTAATGTATTGTGATTGCCCATATTGCCTTCTTTGCTGGCTGGATTTATTTTTCCATCACATTATACACTGTCCGTATCCATGGTTATGACCACCCTGTATTCCAGTAGTGGTGGTCGTGCTTGCACAATATAGGAGAAAGTGCTGGCCTCTCCGGTGGCTGGTACCATGGGAGCATGCATAAGTACGAATGTCCATTAGCTTACATCCCAGCCACCTCGTATCTGCCCTGCAGCGGTGGCCGTAACCCCTGGATAGGAGCAGTGTATAATGTGATGAAAAATTAATCCGGCCAGAAAAGGAGGCAGTATGGACAATCACAATACATTCGTAAGTGCCTTGTATTAACTCCTTTAAAGGGGTTCTGCACTTTGTTTAAACTGATGATCTATACTCTAGTCGTGACGTCACTGGGCCGACAGTAAACAGTGAGAAGGCCGTGGCGCTCCTGGAGCGACGCTGCCTTCTCAAACAGCTGATCGGCAGGGGTCCCGGGTGTCGGACCCCTGCCGATCAGATGCAGATGATCTATCCAGAGGATAGATCATCAGTTTAAACAAAGTGCAGAACCCCTTTAATGATGACGTCAGGATAAATCTGGGAGAGGACTCCCTGGTTATGGCCACATAGTGGCCATATTAAATAGCACCTTCCATGTTTCTGTACAAAGAGCGTTTTATATAGGAGTTTAAATAAGTCTTGCCCTCAGATTTTACATTAAAAAAATACCTGGAAAATGCTGATAAGGGCCCCCATAAACTGTGTGTACCAACAATCCCTGTCCAAGAGAGTTCTCTGATGTGCCATGGACATGAGTGTCCGGACTCTCGCCACCCTCCCTTATCACTAGTAAGGTTGATACATTATTTCTGCTGCAGACTTAGGTTCTTTGTTCTCATTAATTATATCTTTATACTTTCTACCCTGATCTGTAGAAAAAGAACAGAAAGGCAAGTAACTAGAGAGCTGAGGTGTAAGGTGATCTGCGATGTCCAGGGTCCTGGAGATTTTACTATACTACTGTATCATAGTTCTGTAAACATTCATTGAGGTGGAGGATCCCTCTAACCCTGAGTTCACACCTGAGCGTTTCTGAGACGCGCGTTTTAGTCGCGCGTATTACAGCGCGTTTTTGCAAATAGGAAACGCGCGTCATTCGCGCGTTCGTGACTCTGGAGACCAATCGAAAAAGGCATATCTACTATTTAACGCGTGTTAAACGCGCGTCTTACGCGCGTTCCCATTGAAGTCTATGGGTGCAAACGCGCGACAAAACGCCCCAAAGAAGCTCAAGAACTTCTTTGAGCGTAGGGCGTTTTACAGCGCGTTCAAACGCGCTGTAAAACGCTCAGGTGAGAACCATGCCCATAGGGAAACATGAGTTTTCTCCTGTTGAGCGTTTTACAGCGCATTCGAACGCGCTGTAAAACGCGCAAGTGTGAACTGAGGGTAAGGGTGCTTTCACACTTGCGTTCTTTGGATCCGGCGGGCAGTTCCGTCCCGCCGGATCCGTGACAATGCCTGACAACTGAATGCATTTGTAGACGGATCCGGCTTGCGGATCCGTCTACAAATGCATTGCAAGTGCGGATCCGTCTCTCCGTTTGCCATGCGGATAGACGGATCCGTCTTGCATTTTTGTACAGTTTTAAAGGTCTGCGCAAGGTCTTTTTTAATTCCGGATCCGGCTCCAATGTAAGTCAATGGGACTTGAGGCCGGATCCGGCCTTCAGGCATGTGTTCCGGCTTTTCAGGACAGAGACAAAACCGCAGCATGCTGCTGTTTTGTCAACGTCCTAAAAACGTTCACATACTGAACGGAAGACATCCTGATGCATCCTGAACGGATTTCTCTCCATTCAGAATGCATGGGGATAATCCTGATCAGTTCCTTTCCGGATTAGAGACCCGACGAAGGATCTCTACGCCGGAAAGGAAAAACACTAGTGTGAAAGGGGCCTAAGGGTCGGTAATAGTAGAATAGAATAGAGATCATATGTACAGCCTGATGAATAAATATAACAGAGCAGCAGTCTGGTATCAGACCCAGTTATGTGCACCAGGCCAGGGTATAAATATCATAGCGGAAGCCCCTGTGGCTGCTTTGATCCCTATAAGGGATGGGTTTCCATTTCAGAGGACCGCATCGTCTCCCCAAAAAGAGGATGAATATGGGCCCTATTCATGTCCCCTTTAGAGGCTGATCAATTACTGGTTTCCCCTGCCTGTCCCACTGTCCCAGAGACTTCCCTGAATCTCGCTTCCCTACTGATGCTAAAGTATTAGAAAATAGAATGGGAGGAACAGACCAGGGGTCCAGTGCAGGGGTGCTTCATTATGAAATTGCTCCATGATGTTAGATCCCCCTTCCATAGCATTTCCTAAGTGGCTGAAATGCGTCCTTTACCTCTATCATTTATGTATTTTTAATGGTGAAGAATATGTCATCATATAGACCAGTGATCAGTAACATTTGACACTCCAGCTGCTGTGAAACTACAACTCCCAGCAAGCAAACCTGCTCGGCTGTTCTTCTAACTCCCACAGAAGTGAATGAAGCATTCTGGGGGTTGTAGTTTCTGATCAGCTGGAGTGCCGGAGGTGGCTGTTTCCTGATATAGACCATAGTTCACCATGTTACATTCCTGATCTCAGCCATATGTTATTACCTTCTGCCTGTCCACTAATTACTACCCTGCACTCAGCAGGATAACAAGTGAATGTGGAGTCAGACTGCACAAGGTCTGTTTGTAGTCTGTTACCATAGAAACACATGCATAGGATTCCTCTCCTTTTTATGGGATATTAACGGATGAAAAAATGTATTAGAAATGTGCACCAGACATATTACAGTAGAATGAAATTCCTTTAATCCAACATCAATGGGATTATCACACCATCATAGAAAAGGCTATTCCACTCTAGTAGGAAGACAACCTTCAGGAAGGCTGAAGCCCAACATAAAATGTTCCTGTATTTTCTAATCATTGTTCCTCTCTTCTCAGTCTTCTGCTTTTATGACTATTTTGCAATTTTATGTCAGAATATCCAGGTTATCAGATTTTGGAATTAAGAAATTCTACATTATTGGCTTTAGCACCATTATATGAGATTATTATTACAACCCACATTTCTTTCATCATTTCAGTCATCAAAAGGGACATCGGCCACTTCTCGAAAGAAAGGAAAAGTCAGCAAAGCTGAAAAACTGCGACTGCAGAAAGAGGAGGAGGAGCGAAGGCAGAGAGAAGAAGGTCAGTGGTCATCATGCATCCAGGGGGCCCTTGGGTGGTCTCCCTCTGTGTGCATTCCGACCAAATGACCCGATTGAACTCTTAAAGGAATTTTCCACTTTGTTTATCCACTGCTTCATGGTGTCCTGGTGTTTACATAAGGATGCATCCAGTGGTCAGGGTAGTCACACGCCCTCATCACGGAAAGCTCTCAAGTCAGTCATGGCGTGATTGTATGATTTTAGCAGTATTTCTGGATGATGCTTTGCTTGCATACCTACTGAACTCTACACCAATCTACGGTTCATATATTGTAACAAACTATCAGCTGTGAAAAAATAATGTCTTCAGTCTCTGGATGTAAATGAGAATGTTCCAATTCACTGAGTGAAAGCAGAGCTGGCAAGGAATTGAAACACCAAGGGAGAGATTTATCAAGTGTGTGCTACAACGGTCTTGATATTCCCTGTCAGGGCATGCGCCTAATTTATGATGAGGAGCAGCATAAATTAGTTGCATTCTCAGGCAGTCCATTCTGTAGATCGCAGTCTTCATTTTCGCCAAAAAAAAAAGACGTAAAAGAAGATGAATGTGCCAGGCCCGCTTGTCCCGCCCTATTCTTGCCCTCACCGTGCCCATGCAGAAACTCTCTTGCATTTTATCACAGTGCCATTTAAAAAGTCTGCAGCTTTTTTCCACCAGAAAACTGGCATTAGGGAGATGATAAATCCCCCTTAAAAAAAAACTACACAACTATGAAGGAACAGGTCATTTTTTTGGTTTCCCTAATGTTTTTTTCAGCCATATTATTCCCTGTTTCAGCTGCACAGCTAGATGCATTTCTCTCACAAGCAAGGGGCATCTCCCTTCTTTTGAATCTGCCAGAACTGTGCTGCTGTGCCATCTTTTACCTTACTTCCTACTGTATATTTTCAGCTCACAGAACAGATAAGGAGGAAGAGATCATACTTACAGACCCCGGAAGCAGTGTAGAAGCAGTTTATTTGTCAGGCTCATGATCCCAGCTAGCTCTGACCCCCCCCCCCCCCCCCTCCGCTTTCCTCTCAGCTGTCTTCTTTGTCTCTGTTACCAGGGCCGGATCTTGCCTGACAAAAGGCAGTGGACTGCAAGTTAGGTGGACTTGAGACCTAGTGGCCATGACTTTACAGCTTTTTTTTCAGGTGGCTGCAAGCAGATTTTTAAATGAAGTGATTTAGAAATCTGCTATTTACACCATTCTCGATTAAATGATATGAAATTGTGTGAAAGTCCAGTGACTCCCTTTAAGCTTCATTTACGTAAGAGTAGAAGGCCCTCTTGGCAAAATTTGGATTTAACCATTTCCTTCCCATGTCTTTGTGTTCTCTAGAAGAAGCTCGGTTTCTTAATGAGCAGATTGAAGCAGCTCGTTTGGAGAAAGAGCGACTAGAAAGGGAAGAGCTTGAACGTCTGGAAGCAAAGGTGAGGCCCAGATCCTGATCCTGAGCTAAAAGGTCTGTAAGTGTACATTCACAAAACAGTGAAATACGACCATGAGATGGCGTACCGTCTTTTACGGCATCTGTTATGAGAACCACTGCAGTCTACGGTTCTATTTGATTAAATAGGACATGTCCTATTTTGTCTGTTATCACAGCCGGACACCCCTATACAATTCAAGGGGACCGTTTTTAATGGCCTTTTTTTTTTTTCAGAAAGGCATCCATAAAAAAAAAACTGCTGTTAAAAATGGACTGTTTTGCTGTTTTTAATGCCCGTTTTTTTTCTCACGACCCGAGAACCTTTGAGCTTATAATAGTGCAGGAGTGTTCTAAGAGGAGCGGCTGATATCAGTCACATGTAGATATATATGTTCTAGAGATTTTTTTTTAGAACTGGGGATATGTGACATACAGTAGTAATCATGGGGGGCTGGGAAGATTCTTCAGTCATCCCATTGTAGAACACTACAGTCAGTACAGTCTGAAGTGGCTGATAACAGTAAACAATAGATTATATTCACTTGTCCTACAATCAGCCTCTCCTCGGCCTAAAATTGTCCTACAGTCTCCATCTCCATGAAATGATAAAAGAGAGCAATAGACTCTGTGCTCTTGCACTTTAGGTGTTGTGTCCCTTTGAAATGTAAATCGTTCACATCTCTGTTCCCTCATTATAACAGAGACTAGAACACCGTGAGGAGGAGCTGGGAGAATATCGAGTGCTGGTCGATGAAAAACTGGAAGCTGCAGCTCGGTGGAAGAAAGACCTGCGGATACGAGCGAAGGTCTGAGTATGATCCAAAGGATACATCTTACAACTGTTTTGGGTGCACACAAGCTGTGCTATCTTATTGACGGTCTGCTCCAAATTACAAACTGTTAGTTTGTGGTGCACGGAAGGACCACACTGATACCAAGTATCAAAGCAGAACTCATTTATTACAGGAAGTTAAAGAGAACCTGTCACCAGGAAATTCACTGATAAACCAGGCACACTGCATTGTAGGGCTCACTCTGCTGAATATAATGATACCTTTCACTTGGTGATCTGTTGCTTTATTGTGGAAAAAAAGTACTTTTAATCCATATGCTAATGAGCTGATTGAGTCCAGCAGTTGATACGAGTCCAGCGTGTTTTTCCTATTCAGAGCTGTAGCCCCTCCCCTATTCACTTCTATAGATCAATAAATAAATAAACCACGCCCCTTTTACAACTGAAGACGTGAATAGGGGAGGGGCTACAGCTCTGAATAGAAAAAACGCTGGACTCATATCAACTGCTGGACTCCAATCAGCTCATTAGCATATGGATTAAAAGTACTTTTTCTCCACAATAAAGCAACAGATCACCAAGTGAAAGGTGTCATTATATTCAGCAGAGTGAGCCCTACAAGGCAGCATGCCTGCTTTATCAGTGAATTTCCTGGTGACAGGTTCTCTTTAAGCAGTTTTTATACTGCAGTTTTTATATTCCTCTACTGAGGTTCATGCCATTGTTTCATTGGCTAAAATACAAAAACAAGAAAAAACTTGGCACAAACTTTGGTATGTAAACTATGTAAACATATAGGTGCCAGCGCCATATTGTAATGGATGCTCATTAATATCATGACATCCTCAACCAGTCCATTCTGCTCAAAATCTACAACTCTTTAGAACTGCCTCCTGACAATCTGGGTTATCAGATGGAAATTGAAAAATAAGATGAAATGGTTTTGTTGCTTTCCTAAAACACTGCTGCCATCAAAATGGGTCGCAGACACCCGGCCTTACTTCTTCTGCCTCCTCGAGGCTTGTGGAGGGCAGCTTTTGGGCTGTTGAGAGCACGTCGCATCCAGGAAGCACTTTCCTATGTGTAGCTGCTCCTGTGTTGAAGAAGTGGTGCTAGTGTCCCGTTCCGCAGCATGTAGTATTGTGTAGTCACCACCAGGGGGAGACATAACAGCAAAAAAGTCTAAGTGCAGCAGTGACAAATACTGTATATCAGGTGTTGTGGTAGCTTGAGTGCCGAGCAGAGATCGTGAACCCCTACATTCCTAACTCTCAATGATCTCTGTTCTTTCCACTAATTGTTTGCTGTGACATTCGCAGTGGGATCGTTACATGCTCTGCGATGGAAGCCCTGATCCTACAATACCCCAGGAGATCAACACGTTCATGAGTCTGTGGAGTGAGGAAGCTGATGAGGATTTTCAGTCCGTGCTCAATAAAAGCAGCCTGGTTCTGAGTGTGAGTTTACAGCTCGCTTGCATTTTGTTATGTTTTATATCAGAATTCTGTATGAGACAGAATACAGGCTGCTGTAAATGGCCCTTGCACCCTGTAGATGGTGGTGCTTTGGAATATGAATTCCCTGCAGTGTGACCCTATTGATAAGTGCATGCTAGACAGTTTATGGTTATGCAGTTCCTTAGCCGCTTAAAGGGGGTTGTCCAGATTTTTTTTTTTTTTAGTTTGCCAAAAATAAGAACTGCAGTTTGAATGTTCTCAGCCTCTTCAGCGAGGCTGAACCTATTCAAACCAATTACCGGCATCCCCATTGGCCGCAGGGGATGCTGGTGTTTTTGTGCATTTAGATGCCGTGATCTCACTTGATCACGCCATCTAAAGACTTTAATTACCTTGATCAGCATTATTGCTGGTTGCGGTAATTAGCCGCAGGTCTCTGCTGTTTGAAACAGCAGAGACCTGCCGGCCATGACGCTCGCTGCATGTGCGAGCGGGGGCCATGTTTGCCTATCGCTGCAGTGCCGTACATGTACGGCGCTGGTAGCGAAAGGGTTAAGTTAAAGGGTTTGTCTCACTTCAGGAAATAGCATTTATTATGTAGAGGAAGTTAATACAAGCCACTTACTAATGTATGGTGATTGTCCATGTTGCCTCCTTTGCTGGCTGGATTCATTTTTCCATCACATTATCCACTGCAATATAATTTGCAAGCAAGGCCACCAGCCACTGTCAGTAAACTGATTTCTTGTGACTTTGTAGCTGATTGAGGAGCTGGAGTTCCTTCTACTTGACACTCCACCGGAGGAACTGGGAGAAGCTGAAGCCGCCCAGTACACACAGACTATCCGACTGCTGCAGGCGCTACTGCAGCGCAAATTCGATGAGGCCACAGAGCATCTCCTGAAGGTAACCATCGTCCAGGGCTGAACCCAAAGTAAAAAATGATAATGTCCCGACATTATGGGGAGCACTAGTCTCTTGCTGTTGCTCATCTCTGGATTAGGCCTCATGCACATGGCCGTGTCTGTGTTTCAGATCTGCAAAATATGGATACCTTCCATGTACACTCTGCGTTTTTCTCACCCCCATCAATAGAAAGGACTATTCTCATCTGCTATATGCAAAAAAATAGGACATATTCAAAACTTTGCAGAACAGCCACATGGATCTGCAAAAAAGACAGATATGTACATGATCCCATAGAAATTAACGGGTCAGTGTGCTATCCACATTTTTTGCGGATGATGGCCTTACAGTCCATTGGCTTGTACTTCAGTCATTCCCAGAACTGCAGTTGCCGTTATGCTGCAATCTCTTTGCACTACTGTGCAGTGGAAATGGTGTCATTGATTCTTTTTCCTAATACTTTTATAGCGCTCAGATACCTAGCAGCGTTTTATGCATCGATCCCATCAATTCATCCATGTCTCAGGTAAGCCAAAAAAAACATCCAGGATTCATGCAGAAGTTCATAAGGACCTTAGCATTGCAAATTAAGTGCCGAGCCACCATACTACAGCACAGCAGAATGTGTCATCTGTAGATGCTGGGCAGAAGGGTGATGCAGTGTCTTGCACTCGTTGTAAGTGCAGCTCTGGGTGTGATTGGAGTACAGCATATGTAAAGTATTTGCACCTCAACATTTTATGTCGATGTCAGTTGTAAGTGACAATTACTCTACTGTCTTGCAGAACGCAGCGGCGTTGTCAGACATTGATACAGGCAACATGCAGAAAGTCATTCAAAATAAAAACGTCACTCTCTGTATCTGGGCGAATCTTAACAAGAACCCCAGGTAAGACCCATAGACTCATATAGGCTGAGATATTTTAGTATTAGGCATTTACTACTCTGCTTTCATTCACACAGGTTCCGGGGTTATGAGTTCCAGGAGGAGGCGATCGCTTTTGATTTGCCGAAACCTTTGGCCCTGAGTAACATTGCGGTCCGGATCCTTCACACGGACTATGACCACTTGTCCTGTCAATGTCAGATTTCTCAGCTACAAGTGAAGGAGTCAGAAGAAAATCCAGCTGCCGAGGCCGTCATCCCAGATAGCGAAGCCGAAGATTGGAAGCCACCGGCTGACGAAGATGAAAATCCTGCACCAGAAATCGTTGCAGAGGAGGAGGTGAAGTCCGAGGGGAGGAAGGTAAAGATATCACTACGCAGGAGGATAAATAAGGGCATCTTCATAAAGATCTCTATTAGCCGACGTTCCATTCTGATGCAAGTCATGCTGACCTATGGCATTGCTCATCCTGAGCTTGCAGGTTCACAAATGTATTATGGTGAATAATTCATACCAGGAACAGCAGCAGCATAGAAATAATTGAAAACCTGCACAATGTTTTCTCCATCATAGAGTGTCCTCAGCGCCGCATCACCCAGGGCAGATGTGAATGACCTAGAGGAGAAGACAGCTAATGAAGTGGAGAGGAAGACTGAGAGTCAGGCTGGAGACGCCAGTGAAGGTCGGTAAGAACAGAAAAGAGCCCCAATGAGCATGACAATATGGGACTGGTCAATACTGTTACACCCGCCATACTGTTAGAGAGCAGCCTGCGGATTGTTTCCCAGCTCCATGTATCAGAGAAGGGATGTTTCCTCCTCTATTAATCCTCTATACAATGCTGAATGCCTTTTAAAGCCCCTATTAGATACTGCACGAAATGCCTCTATGGTGTGTATGCCATTGCTTCATAGGCATCTCATTATATCATACTCCAATCTTTTCTAGAGCTGCATTCACAGTTCTGCTGTTACATCATGTCTCATACTCCAGTGCCATCTAGAGCTGCATTCACAATTCTGCTGTTACATCATATTTTATAGTTCATTCCCTCACTGAGCTGCAGTCACAGTGCGCCATTACATCATGTCTCATACTCCAGTGCCATCTAGAGCCACATTCACAATTCTGCTGTTACATCATATTTTATAGTTCATTCCCTCACTGAGCTGCAGTCACAGTGCGCCATTACATCATGTCTCATACTCCAGTGCCATCTAGAGCCACATTCACAATTCTGCTGATACATCATATTTTATAGTTCATTCCCTCACTGAGCTGCATTCACAGTGCGCCATTACATCATGTCCCATACTCCAGTGCCATCTAGAGCTGCATTCACAATTCTGCTGATACATCATATTTTATAGTTCATTCTCTCACTGAGCTGCATTCACAGGGCGCCATTACATCATGTCTCATACTCCAGTGCCATCTAGAGCCACATTCACAATTCTGCTGATACATCATATTTTATAGTTCATTCCCTCACTGAGCTGCAGTCACAGGGCGCCATTACATCATGTCTCATACTTCAGTGCCATCTAGAGCTGCATTCACAATTCTGCTGATACATTATATTTTATAGTTCATTCCCTCACTGAGCTGCAGTCACAGGGCGCCATTACATCATGTCTCATACTTCAGTGCCATCTAGAGCTGCATTCACAATTCTGCTGTTACATCATATTTTATAGTTCATTCCCTCACTGAGCTGCATTCACAGGGCGCCATTACATCATGTCTCATACTCCAGTGCCATCTAGAGCTGCATTCACAATTCTGCTGATACATCATATTTTATAGTTCATTCCCTCACTGAGCTGCATTCACAGTGCGCCATTACATCATGTCTCATACTTCAGTCCCGTCTAGAGCCACATTCACAATTCTGCTGTTACATTCATAATTCTCCTAATTCATCATATCTCATACTCCAGTCCCATCTAAAGCTGCATTTAGATTTTTTTTGTATCACATCATATTCTTCTGGATGTCGTTTGGAATCTGGCAGCGCCAAAGTGACAAACACAACACCAGTATAAGGTAAGGTTCTGTAGAGGAAAGCAGCAGGTCTGTGGATGCAGCTTTAGATGGGACTGGAGTATGTGACGATCAGAATCCTAGGGTGGTGCTTATTGGGATAAGCAAGCCTACCTGCTCTCACGGATGTGCTGCCGTGCCTTTGTAAACAGTGACGGGACCCCGTGTACAATTCAATAACCATCAGTGTTAGGGCTCATGCACACGGCCGTATGTGTTCCGCATTTTGTGAAACGGAACGTCCTGGCCTTTGTAGAAATGTCCTATCCTTGTCTGCAAAACAGACGAGAATAGGACATGTTCTGTATTTTTTGCGGAGCCCAGGAATGGACATACAGATGCGGACAGCGCATCTTTTGCGGCCCCATTGAAGTGAATAGGTCAGCATCCAATCCACCAAAAATGCGGATCGGATGCGGACAACTACCACAGTTGTGTGCATGAACCCTTAAAAGAATGCACAGAAGCAGCTAGCTGATTATGAGTGTTATATTTCTTGTGAAAAAACGGACAATCGGGAATAAAGGAATTTCACTGTGTTATTCAGGTCATTCTCAAACTCCATTACTGAGCGAGGCCCAAGAGGAGGAACTGCTGGAGGATGAAGAGGTCGTAGACTTGTGTCAGTTCACAAGTCTGGGAGGAGTTTATTATTTCGATGTCCTTGTTCTGCCACCACAGTGTAAGCAGGTGAACAGCTGGAGCATGGTGCAGGTGAGGAGGACAAGCGCTGACCACATGAACCTGGAGCAGTGTGGACTTCTGCTATTAAATATGGATTACACAGGTAGAGAGCGCAGATATTATACAGACTGTCCCAGATTTACTAATCCTAAAGATGGCGTGAGCTTAGACCGGCCGTCTAGACCTGCAGCAGATCTATCACGGGCTCAGGCTGGATGATGAATGCGGTGCAGAGATAGACATTTTTCTCTGACTCTATACCAACTATTGACAGAATGGCACATCCTAGGCCCCACCCTCTTGTCAAGCATGTTTAAAAAAAAAAGGGTAGAAACCCTAGATGCGCCAAATTGTGCCACCTTGTAGACATATTTGTGGCACAGATACATTAGTAAATCTGGGCCACAGTGCAAATAGATTACATTACTTATCTTGTACTGATCCTGAATTAGCACTCATTCACACGTCAGTGTTTGGTCAGTGATTTCTATCAGCGATTGTGAGCCAGAACAAGGATTGGAGCCTCCACAGACATAAGATATAAGGGAAACATCTGCACCTTTTCCGTGTTTATAGCTGCACCTGGGTTTGGCTTAAAATCACTGGTGGAAACCACTGACCGAACACTGATTGAATAAGGCTTTAGAGCTGTGCAGTGCCTCATTCATACGTCAGTGATTTTAAGCCAAAACCAGGTGCGGCTCTAAACACAAAACTAGTGCAGATCTTTTCCTTATACCTTATGTCTTTATGGTCTACAATCCTGGTTTTGGCTCACAATTACTGATGGAAATCACTGACCAAAACACTGATGTGTGAATAAGGCTTAAAGGTGCAGTCATCCGCCAGAAAATACACAGCATAAGGCCTCATGCACATGGCTGTTGTTGTGGTCCGCCTCAGAGCCGCATATTTTGCGGCTCGGGCGCGGACCCATTCACTTCAATGGAGCCGCAAAAGATGCTGCCAGCACTCCGTGTGCTGTCTGCATCCGTTGCTCCGTTTCCATTCCTCCGCAAAAAAAATAGAGCATGTCCTATTCTTGTCCGTTTTGCGGACAAGAATAGGCATTTATGCAATGGGCCGCGTTCCGTTCCGCAAATTGCGGAACGGAAGACGGAGCAGCTTCCGTGTTTTGCGGATCTGCGGTTTGCGGACCGCAAAACACCAACGGTCGTGTGCATGAGGCCTAATAGGGGATGTAATCTGCAACAAAATCCACACCTGCAGATTTTTCTCACCACATCTGAAGGCATCCTTAGGTTAGGTTCAAATTGAACCTACTCTTAGGCCTTGTCCACACTTCTGTTTTACACAGACGTGTGCTGTCAGCATTCTGCATGGACAGGGCGCATACCAATTGCTTTAAATGTGTCTGTTTACACTTCAGTAATTTTTGTACTGACCGTGGGTCAGTAAAAATAAAAATAAATCACTGGTACATGCACTATTTTGATCCGTGATGCAGACCAACCACACTCATTGAAGTCTATGGGTCTGTAAAAACACATGGTCGGCTTCCGTTTTTTCACAGCAAGATAGAAAATGCTCTTGAAATTAATTTTCAGCTGAGCAACATCTGTGAATTATGAATGACACGGACTCATGGATCCTTCACGGATGATACACGGACATGACTCTGAAGTGTGGACGAGGCCTTAGGCTGTCTGCACATAGGTGCGGATTTCTCTGTTACCACACTAAACCTGCACTAAACTCCACATCTGGTCTCACCATTTAAATTGCAAAGGTTGAAATGTGCACTAAAAATCTGCAGAAACACTTGATATACTGTGGATTTCAATTTCCGCACACAAACAATAGACAAAGTGTACATGAGATGTGGCAAATCTCATTCACTTTGCTAATACAGTATTAGGGCTTGTTCACACGAACGTGCCGTGTTTTGAGGTCCACAAATTGCGGATCCGCAAAACATGGATGCTGCCCGTGTGCCTTCCGCAATTTGCGGAACGGACGTCCCTTTATTAAAAAATGCCTATTCTTTTCAAGAATAGGGCATGACTCATAATTTTTGCGGAGCAATGGATGAGGACAGCACACGGAGTGCTGTCCGCATCTTTTGCGGCCCCATTGAAGTAAATGGGTCCGCACCCGAGCTGCAAAAAATGGGGCTCAGATGCGGAACCAAACCACAGTCGTGTGAATGAGCCCTTACACAGTGTTTCTTCGGTCAAAAATCCTGAACGTGTGAAGATTGCCTTAGTGCTTCCGTGGGGTTCTGTTCTCCAAAAAAAATAGAACTTGTTCCATCTTTTTGCGGAACGAACAGATCACACATTCAAGTTGAATGGGTCTGGATCCGTCCCGGCTGCCGCACAGACCTTGCCAGTGCATTAGGGACCGCAAATTGTGGACCCCAATGCACAAAACGGAACCAATACGTTCGTGTGAAAGAGGCCTTAACCGGTATGGGGCTTGCAGAAATCCATAGGTTTGCTGCCCCGTTCAAATGGAACAGATTTTTAGGTCGCAGAAAAATTAGCAACGAAATCTGCTGCGTGTGAAGGCAGCCTCATCCTCCGGAGCTGCACTCATTATTTAGTGTATTGTGGATGTTTCAAAGAAACATATGTGTTTTATTTTTTTATTTTTTTTATAAATGCCATGGACAAAACTGCGTGTGTGTGTGAAGGGACCCCTATACTGGGCTTTGCAGTAGTTCCCTGCTCCATGCCTATGATCTGTGCTGATTTCTTTCCTCTGATCTCTGCAGCTACTGGCAGGTGGGCTGCAGAAATTCCCCTACCCTCAGGAATCGTACCTCTCTACCAGTCTGGGGGTGTCACTGCAGGAGAAGGACATGGAGGCTCTGAACTCTCCCCCAGTTGGAGTTTCCTTTAAAGTTCCTAGTAACGTGATCTTCTTTGAAGAACCTCAGGTGGCTCGATGGGACACAGAAAGTAACGTACCATAACCAGTTTTATTTATATAGTGAAAGAAAAGAAAAAAATTCTGTGGTCATCTGTCCTCAGTTCTAATGCATTAACATTTCTCACTGACATTACTAGGTCTGTTAGGCTACATGCACACGACCGTTGGTGTTTTGCGGTCCGCAAAACACGGAAGCTGCTCCGCGTTCCATAATTTGCGGAATGGAACGCGGCCCATTATAGAAATGCCTATTATTGTCTGCAAAACGGACAAGAATAGGACATGCTATATTTTGCGGGGGCACGGAACGGAGCAACGGATGCGGACAGCACACGGAGTGCTGTCCGCATCTTTTGCGGCCCTATTGAAGTGAATGGGTCCGCGTCCGAGCCGCATATTTCACGGCTCGGCGCGAACCCATACAACGGCCGTGTGCATGAGGCCTTAGAGTAATTCTTCAGATGTTGGCAGCCATCTTGCTAGAGTGGCACCTCCTCTTTTCCCTCCTTACTTGAATTGCACCACCTCTGGAATTATTTTCATGTCCTGCTTATCGGTTAAACTCAATTTTTATGTATTTCAGGCAGGAACTGGAAAACAGATGCAATCACAGACAAAACATACAATGCAGAATTGCGGGAGCTGACATTCAAAATGGACGCCTTCTACACCTTCACCCTGATCCAGGAATCCCACCTACACATGCCATATGAGTCATGGGAACTGACCCCCAAAGGTGTAAATGAGGTGTCATTAACAATAGCCTCCGCCTTCACAGACATCCAGATAGAAATCAAGGTAAAGAGTTAAAGTGCAATGCAATCTGCAGGAAGCATCTTATTGAGCAGAAGAACCCGAGCAGAATGAGATATATATTTATATGGGAAAAAGATTCAGTAAAACCTGTAATAAACACATTTATAGCTTAGCTGTTCACAGATGGTGAAAAAAGCAATCGGTACAGGAGGGAGATGTTATACACTCAGTGCCATCACTGATGACTCCTCCTCCCTGTACCAATAGCTGTTCACAGGTAGTGAAAAAAGCAATCGGTACAGGAGGGAGATGTTATACACTCAGTGCCATCACTGATGACTCCTCCTCCCTGTACCAATAGCTGTTCACAGGTAGTGAAAAAAGCAGAGCTATAAATGTGTAAATTACAGGTCATATCGAATCTTTTCCCACAAAAATATACTGTATATCAATTTGCTCAGCTCCTCCTGCTCTATAACATGGCGCTTTCAGATTGCATTGCATTTTGTAGTGACAGGTACTCTTTAAGCAGAGGTCATAGACCAAGAGCACTGGTTTAAATTTCAGGTATAAACTATGCCAGTTTCCCGTCATAGCTTATAATAAATGTGCTGGGACAGCTATACCTGGCCACCACCCGTTTTTTTTTTTTTGTTTTTTTGAGAAGTAGCAGGTGGAATGTAAAGGCCCCACATCTTTGCGCAAGTGTAGGCCGCACCACATTTTGCAACTCTATCATTCCACTACACCAGTTTACTGGCAAACATCCCCCTTTTTGTTTCAGTGTCACACCACAATCCTCCTTGTTTACACTCCTCATCCTGACTTGATACTTTTCAGAGCTGAGGATTTGCTACAGCTCTATCCAGTCTAGGACTCCATCCATTGTAACCCCCAGATGAGTGAGCAGGACTAGGTTGGGATGGATTTTTAACCTCTGGATATAAACAAGGATATTCAAGCAAGAATCTTGAAAACGGAAGAACCGAAACACAACATGGCAGATGTATTAATGCTATAGAATAGATGGTGTCTAGACCTGCAGCAGATTTATCACAGGGGCTCAGGCTGGATGACCAATCTGGCACAGCACACCAACTATTAGTTGGCTTACCTTACAACTGAATTTTCCACCAGAATTGTGGCACAATTTTAGCACAAAAGCCCACACCCCTTTTCTGGTTAGGCTCTAATATTTTATCTAAACCTAGATGCAACAAATTTTGGCACAATTTGATCTAGGTGCACTCACTTTTAAATGTCTGCTTCGTGCCTCCCTGTGACTTTTTACTACAAAATCACTGTGAGATAAAGTTGTCACGGTGATTTTATAGTAAAAGGGTCACAGGGAGGCACGGAGCAGTATCTATCATGTTACTGCTTCGTGCCCCTGATGTCCACCGCGCAGCTTGGCTCTCACTCTCGCTGCGGATAACACGCAGGAGATCCACTCGTCTGCAAGAGCCCGAACTTTCCAGTGTACAGTCAAACTTTTGGACACCGACCTTTGAAATGTAGCAGTCATAGATCTTTAAATTAGTGAAAAATTCAGAAGACCTTTAAGGGGTTATCCACAAATTTTTTTTGTTAACCTAGCCTCAATATCAATGAAACAGCCGATCGTCGGGGATGCTGGGACTCGGACCCCCACCCGTTGTGATAAATGATTACCCAAGGATTCATTATCTTTTCCAGGATAACTCTTTTAAAGGCTATGTAGACCTTCGGGGACAATTTTTGTTATGATTGTATTTTACTCTTTTTTAATTGGTCTTTATTAAAAATATTGAGCTGCTCTGTCACAAAAAGTTAACTTTTTTTTTTACTAGCTGTGCGAATGGTACTTGCACTTTTTGCCAGTTATTTAATAACAGTTATCTGTAAGTTACTAAAAGGTCATTAACACTTACTTAAAGAGGACCTTTCATGGGTCCATACTTTATTAACTAAGTAGCAGGACATGTAGGCATGGGGGATGTCCCTGCACTTATTATATCTGGGTGCCGCTTCATTGTGCAGACTGTAACAGCATCGGAACAATGGGGAGGAGATGCAGTCTTTCTCTGTGGGCGTCTTCTTCTCCCTGGCTGTAGCGCTGTCCAGTCGCAGCGCAGAGCGTCACAGCCAGGGAGAAAAAACCCACAGAGACTGCATATCCTCCCCATCGCTCCGATGTGGTTACTTAGCATACAGCGCGGGGGACTAACTGGGGCCGCAATGGAGCTGCGCCCAGAAATAATAGTAAGTGTAGGAACATCCCCATGTACGCCCTACATGTCCTGCTACTTAGTTAATAAAGTATGGACTCATGAAAGGCCCTGGGAGAAGGAGACGCCCAGGAGAGCAAGGGCAGGCTCCGCCTAGTAGAACCAAGTGCACAAAGATACTGGAGCCAATACCGGGAGAACGGAGCAGCGCCCAGGGATGATAGTAAGTGCAGGGAGATCCCTGGGCGCCGCTCTCCATATTCATATTTTTTTCCCTGATGAAAGGTCCTCTTTAATCCACATTCTTATCAGTGAGATACAAAATACAGATCCTGCTAGTAGATAAACTCAAAGCTGTGCAGGGAAAACGGATAATCATTTTTAATAAAGACCAGTTGAAAAAATTATTTTTAGCTTAAAATGAGTACAATGCAATAATAAAGGCTATGTATACCTTTGGTGTCAATTTTTTTTTTTTTAAGTGTGTCCATACACAGTTTAACAATACGGTTTTAGGCCTCACCAACATAAAAAGCCAAATGCTTCACCTGTATTTGCCTCTAGTTCCAAGACTGCATAACAAAACGGTGGCAATTCATGACAGTGCGCGGGCATCTTCGACCAGTTCTCTAAAGTGTCAGGCTAGCGCTGTATTAACCCTCTGTATGTTGCAGGATGAGCAATGCCGACTGGCGGCCGTGTCTAGCATTGATGGTGACCTATCCCACATCATCGGGAGGTGGACGACTCCTCTGTGTCTCAAAGCTGCAATGAGAAGAGTTGGACTGAACGTCTTCCCTGCAGAGGATTCTGGGAAATACGTCAGTGTCAATAAAAAGGTAGCAACAAAAGTCAAGCACTTCTACTCACACATAATGACCTCACGTGCGCCCATAGTTGATGACATCCCATTGGGATTGGATTGGGAGGTAGAACTTTCTGATATTTTTCGCCAATATGGAGATGGCTGGTAATGAGGCAGACGCAGCATTGTCCGATACGGCTGAAATCGCGCATCTCTGTATTTCATAACTTTATTCTGAAATCTCCATTTGTTTTTATTTTTTTGGCAGAATGAACAAGCGGAAAAAATGGCATACCAGGAAATGGCTCTTCTGTCACCTTCATTTACCTTCGGGTGGAGCAAATGGAACCATAACTGCAGCTACGAGGAGATCATTGTGAAGGTGCAGAGCGAGCATGGCCTGAGCAGTTTGAATAAATTAATAACAGGACATTATCAATGGGGCATGCCCTGCACTCTGACCAGGCAATGCTGAGTCAGACTGTAGGGACACACCCCTTTGACAAAGCAAATTTTAACCTCAGTTTATTTATACGTTTCCAAGAGGAGTAAGAGAGGTGTGCACAATACAAGGTTCCACAATAGAGGTAGCGGCGGAGGCAGAGCCTTTGTCCTTCTGCTGCTACTCGAAGCATCAGTGCACCCACGAGATTATCAGGGCCGGGTTAGATGTTCGGGCCTGTCACTCAACCAGTAAAGGGGAGGGGGGCCCTTCTTCCGCAGGCGAGGACAGCCCCTCGCAGGTAAAACAAAAAAAAACAAAATATTGATTTGTACAAATCGATTTTCTACTGCTTTATGTAAATTCTGTTACTTTTCAGGTAAAAGAAAGCTCCGGATTTCGCAATGAGGATGACTGGTCCCTGTACCTACTGAGCACCCAGAGGACCCAGCGCCTCAAGATCTCAGAATCCAGCGACACCTTTTCTGAGGAGCTTTACGACGGCAGCGAGTTCCACACTACTCTGTACCACATGATCAGAGATTACTGCAGCCCCGAGGCCGCCGAGAGGCTGCAGCACTCCCACCACCTCTTCATAGACTGCGTCTACCAGCTGCTGAACATGACTAGAGTGCTGACATATTCCTAAAGACTTTATTGAATAAATACCACAACCCACCACATTCAGGCACGTAAAAACTGCTCAGGACAGGAGGGGACAAAATCTAAGAAAATATAATCTCTTGAAATGTTTCAGGTCCCGGAGATCTGCTCTACAGAACAGGTTGTTCCCCCTCGAGACCCTGCGATTGCCTGTAATAAAATATATATATATAAATATATACATAGGTTTAAATTATATTATAGCCACGTCACCGGACATCCTCACACTACTGTACAAAACCTCAGCTCTGGAAACTATAAAAAAAAAAAAAAAAAGTCTTATTTGTGCTTCATACTGGAGGGGGCGCATTGTGGCGGAGACCAGTGTAGGGCCACAGTAGCTGCTGGACTGAAGTCCATGAAGTGCCAGTTCCCACAGGGGCACCGTCGGCAGGTTTGTAGAAGGAAAGGCCCACGAGGAAGCTAAGCAGCGTGACGAGCAGGAAGATGGCCAGGACTGAGATTATCACGGGCTTGTTGATGCTTGTGATGGATCGTTTCAGGTCTGACGTCCAGGACAGAACTTTACTGAAACTGCAAATACAAGAAGCTGCATTGACTGCACTCAATATACAAAAAGTCTAAAAATATTAAGTTTTAAGAATTAAGAATTAAATATAGAAAAATGTTATACCGGCTTCTAAAGTCAGCTATCATTATGTATAACATAAGGTTTTTGTGCTGCACAGTATTTCCACATCTAAATTTCCTGTTTGATCACATCTCCAAGCAGCACCCTGGTTGATCCTCTGCCGATCTACAATGTAGCAGCTGCAGCATCTACGCCTGCTGCTATACAGAGAGAAAAGTTCCTACAGTGTATTGCGGCTTAGAGCTGTGCCTTATGGGATCACCGCCAAGTCTTTAGTGCTTCCGGGATCAGAATTATACTCTGGTCACATCTAAAGCTGCATCTATAAGTATACATGCACCTTTGTCGATTTCACTTCATAACTTGAACTTTGTAAAAAGTAGAAGGGTCCAAACAATATCCTTTATTCGATGTGGTAAAATCCATACAAAACAAGCACATGCAAAATCAACATGTTTCAGATCTCAAGTTAACGATCCTTACTCACGAGTCATCAACTTGAGATCCGAAACGCGCCGATTTTGCAATCGTCTTGTATGGATTTTAACGCATCGAATAAAGGATATTGTTTTACCAGAAGCTGGACCCTTCTACTTTTTACATAGTCTATATTGGCTTTGTCCTGGCCACATTCGTGCCGCCGATACGGTACGCAGGTGAGCGCTGCAATTTGACTATCTATAACTTGAACTTTAAATCACAAACTTACCTAGAGTTGGCCTTTGTTGGCGGGAGGGTTTTCTGGATGAAGCTATATTTTCGGACTGGCTCTTCTTTTACATCTTCCACCAGTGCCGTGCTTGGCTCATCCCTAGTCATGTACAACAGATTGTGGTTACAGCTGAGGTCAGGAGACTGGGTGCAGTGAAACCCTCCATTCAGTGGCCTAGGGATCGCTATAGCTATGGGTCCCTACGCCACGGGGCCCGGGCCGCCGGCTGAGGAGAGCACTATTGCTGGGGGCACCAGCACCGCTTCTCCCCGCCCAGCGCCGCCTCCTAGCCAATTTATTCACTGCACTTGCCTCAGTAATTTTAGAGAAGCGCCATAATCTCACACAAGCACACTGGCAGAGGCATCAAAGTGCGCATGCGCCGTCTTCCTGGCCTTTACGCAGCTTCTCTTCAAATACTGAGGCAAGTGCAGTGAATAAATCAGCTAGCAGGCGGCAGGGAGGGGATCTGTGGATGACACTGAAGGGGGGAATCTGTGGATGACACTGAAGGGAGGGGGAATCTGTGGATGACACTGAAGGGGGGAATCTGGTAGACACTGAAGGGGGAATCTGGTAGACACTGAAGGGGTGGGGAAATCTGTGGATGACACTGAAGGGGGTGGGGGAATCTGTGGATGACACTGAAGGGGGTGGGGAATCTGTGGATGACACTGAAGGGGGTGGGGAATCTGTGGATGACACTGAAGGGGTGGGGAATCTGTGGATGACACTGAAGGGGGTGGGGAATCTGTGGATGACACTGAAGGGGGTGGGGAATCTGTGGATGACACTGAAGGGTGGGGAATCTGTGGATGACACTGAAGGGGTGGGGAATCTGTGGATGACACTGAAGGGGGTGGGGAATCTGTGGATGACACTGAAGGGGTGGGGAATCTGTGGATGACACTGAAGGGGGTGGGGAATCTGTGGATGACACTGAAGGGGGTGGGGAATCTGTGGATGACACTGAAGGGGGTGGGGAATCTGTGGATGACACTGAAGGGGGTGGGGAATCTGTGGATGACACTGAAGGGGGTGGGGAATCTGTGGATGACACTGAAGGGGGTGGGGAATCTGTGGATGACACTGAAGGGGTGGGGGAATCTGTGGATGACACTGAAGGGGGTGGGGGAATCTGTGGATGACACTGAAGGGGGTGGGGGAATCTGTGGATGACACTGAAGGGGGTGGGGAATCTGTGGATGACACTGAAGGGGGTGGGGAATCTGTGGATGACACTGAAGGGGGTGGGGAATCTGTGGATGACACTGAAGGGGGGGGGAATCTGTGGATGACACTGAAGGGAGGGGGGGGAATCTGTGGATGACACTGAAGGGGGGGGGGAATCTGTGGATGACACTGAAGGGGGGGGGAATCTGTGGATGACACTGAAGGGGGGGGGGAATCTGTGGATGACACTGAAGGAGGGGGAATCTGTGGATGACACTGAAGGAGGGGGGAATCTGTGGATGACACTGAAGGAGGGGGGAATCTGTGGATGACACTGAAGGAGGGGGGAATCTGTGGATGACACTGAAGGAGGGGGAATCTGTGGAGGACACTGAAGGGAGGGGGAATCTGTGGATGACACTGAAGGGGGGAATCTGTGGATGACACTGAAGGGGGGAATCTGTGGATGACACTGAAGGGAGGGGAATCTGTGGATGACACTGAAGGGGGAATCTGTGGATGACACTGAAGGGGGAATCTGTGGATGACACTGAAGGGGGGGGGGAATCTGTGGATGACACTGAAGGAGGGGGAATCTGTGGATGACACTGAAGGAGGGGGGAATCTGTGGATGACACCGAAGGAGGGGGGAATCTGCAGATGACACTGAAGGAGGGGGGAATCTGCGAATGACACTGAAGGAGGGGGAATCTGTGGATGACACTGAAGGGGGGGTGGAATCTGTGGATTTGGCTCATCCCTAGTCATGTACAACAGATTGTGGTTACAGCTGTGGTCAGGAGACTGGGTGCAGTGAAACCCTCCATTCAGTGGCCTAGGGATCGCTATAGCTATGGGTCCCTACGCCACGGGGCCCGGGCCGCCGGCTGAAGAGAGCACTATTGCTGGGGGCACCAGCGCCGCTTCTCCCCGCTCTGCGCCGCCTCCTAGCCAATTTATTCACTGCACTTGCCTCAGTAATTTTAGAGAAGCGCCATAATCTCACACAAGCACACTGGCAGAGGCATCAAAGTGCGCATGCGCCGTCTTCCTGGCCTTTACGCCGCTTCTCTTCAATTAATGAGGCAAGTGCAGTGAATAAATCAGCTAGCAGGCGGCAGGGAGGGGATCTGTGGATGACACTGAATGGGGGTTAATCTGTGGATGACACTGAATGGGGGGAATCTGTGGATGACACTGAATGGGGGGAATCTGTGGATGACACTGAATGGGGGAATCTGTGGATGACACTGAAGGGGGGAATCTGTGGATGACACTGAAGGGGGAATCTGTGGATGACACTGAAGGGGGAAATCTGTGGATGACACTGAAGGGGGAAATCTGTGGATGACACTGAATGGGGGAATCTGTGGATGACACTGAATGGGAAATCTGTGGATGACACTGAAGGGGGAAATCTGTGGATGACACTGAAGGGGGAATCTGTGGATGACACTGAATGGGGGGAATCTGTGGATGACACTGAAGGGGGGAATCTGTGGATGACACTGAAGGGGGAATCTGTGGATGACACTGAAGGGGGGAATCTGTGGATGACACTGAAGGGGGGAATCTGTGGATGACACTGAAGGGGGAAATCTGTGGATGACACTGAAGGGGGGAATCTGTGGATGACACTGAAGGGGGGAATCTGTGGATGACACTGAAGGGGGGAATCTGTGGATGACACTGAAGGGGGAATCTGTGGATGACACTGAAGGGGGAATCTGTGGATGACACTGAAGGGGGGAATCTGTGGATGACACTGAAGGGGGGAATCTGTGGATGACACTGAAGGGGGAATCTATGGATGACACTGAAGGAGGGGGAATCTGCAGATGACACTGAAGGAGGGGGAAATCTGTGGATGACACTGAAGGGGGAAATCTGTGGATGACACTGAAGGGGGGAAATCTGTGGATGACACTGAAGGGGGGAATCTGTGGATGACACTGAAGGGGGAATCTGTGGATGACACTGAAGGGGGGAATCTGTGGATGACACTGAAGGGGGGAATCTGTGGATGACACTGAAGGGGGGAATCTGTGGATGACACTGAAGGGGGAATCTGTGGATGACACTGAAGGGGGAATCTGTGGATGACACTGAAGGGGGGAATCTGTGGATGACACTGATGGAGGGGGGGAATCTGCGGATGACACTGAAGGAGGGGGGAATCTGTGGATGACACTGAAGGAGGGGGAAATCTGTGGATGACACTGAAGGGGGGGGGGTGGAATCTGTGGATGACACTGAAGGGGGGGTGGAATCTGGATGACACTGAAGGGGGAGGGATCTGGGGAGGAGTGTGGGGATGTTGAGGTAGGAGGTCCTGGAGGGGAGTTTGGGTGGGAGCTCTGGAAGGGGTGGGAGGTCTGATAGGTATGTGGGGGTGGGAGATCCGGGAGAGGGGGGGCCATAAATTTTTTTTGCTATGGGGCCCAGCCATTTCTAGTTACGCCCCTGCCTCCATTCAATCATTATTATACTACCAGAGTGAAAATATTGGCAGGGCATTCATACCAAAAGTCGCATGGACTGGCTTCCAAATCTGAGCCAACATATTCCTCATGGGCAGAGGCAGCCGGCCTGTCACATGATCACATCACCTACCATTGCCAGATATAGTCGCTCTCATGGAGTTGTGTTTTCTGTCACCCCTTTCTCAGCTGTTTCTGGCAATAACAGATCTGTCCCTCTGACTGTCCGTGGGACATGACTGAATTGGTCTGTGAACCAGTGACCAAATGTCTGTGTCTATTAGGATGATGAAATGGTGGAAAGAGTAGCGACAAGAGAAAGCAGCCAACTTCCCCCAATCTGGTTTCAGTAGAAATCAGTATTTAACGGGGTATTCCACTATCCCCAGTGGTGGGACCCCCACCGATCAGAAGAACGGGGGCCCTGTACCCTGAATGGAGGGGCCAGTCAGGTATGTGTGCGGCCCTCCATTTCTATGGGAATTCTGGAGATAACCGAGCGCTGTATTCCACCATCTACGGAATTCCCTAAGAAATGAATGAAGTGGCTACATGCATGCTGCACCGGCCATGCTGTTAGTTTCAGGGTGCTGCAGAGGATACGGGGCCCCCATTCTTGTGATCAGTGTGGGTCCCAGGGGTAGTACTCCCACCGTTCTAATAGTTATCCCCTATCCTGTGGAAAGGGGATAACATAATGTAACCGGAATACCCCTTTAACTGCAGGAGTAAGACTGTACAGGGCTGGGCCATCAGATGGTGATGGGCAGAGGAGTCACTACTTACTCCTTTATGATGTTGTCCTCGCTTGGCTCTGGCCGGGAGTAATTGTCCACAAAGCGCTGCAGTGTTGGGCGGTTATCGTTCTGTCTGGAACCCACCAGCTTCCTGGAGGACACAAGCGGCATGTTTTATTTAAAGGGGCCCTAAGCAAGTAAATCTCCCTACTGACAGATTTCCACTACAGTTAGAAAATCCATATTATTAGTCCATGACACCTCCCCGCTCCATCAGTTCATTAACACGTAGACGACTCCCTCACCAGCTGTTTGATCTTCTGTGCTGTAATTTTCCATCCGGTTTCTCTCCAAATAAGTCCTAAGTGGGGGGGAGGTAAGAAATATTTTAGAATCTAGGACTGTGGCACGAATTAAATCCTTACCTAAAGTGAAAACCTGGTAGGCATGAAAAACCAGATGTCACGAGATGATGCTCTATATAGGAGCCACCATATACAACTTTTTCTATAAGATCCCACACTCTGCACTCGGTTTCCAATAAATAAACCTTAAAGGGGTTGTTTCACGTCAGCAAATGGCATTTATCATGTAGAGGAAGTTAATACAAGGCACTTAATTGTGATTGTCCATGTTGCTTCCTTTGCTAACTTTATTCACTTTTCCATCACATTATACACGGCTTGTTTCCATGGTTACGACCACCCTGCAATCCATCTGTGGTTGTACTTGTACACTATAGAAAGAAGCACCAGCTATGTGCGCTCCTACAGTCCGGGTCACCTGAGAGGCTGACATTTTTTCCTATAGACTGCTCGTTTCCATGGTTACGACCACCCTGTAATCCAGCAGTGGTGGTCTTGCTTGCAGTCTAATGGTGATGGAAAAAAAAAAAAAAAAATGAGTCTAGCCAAAGAAGGCAATATGGACAATCACAATACATTAGTAAGTGCCTTGTATTCACTTTCTCTACATAATAACTGCCATGTGCTAAAGTGACACAAACCCTTTAATCATCTAGTCATAAAAAATAAAACACTGCAACTTTCTAATACTTTGTTTCCATTCACTGACTAGAAACTATTCATAGTTCTCACAGTTGAGGGCTTGTTGCAATGTACCCAGTCAGGATAATCCTTCTTGAAGGGGTTGCCCAGAACGGAGGGCCCCACTGCCGGGATTACTAGAATGGGGCTTACCACCCCCCCTTCTCACTGAATGACAATAGAGAGGAGCAGTCTGCATAAAGCAGCAGTCGAGCAATGGGGGGCGCGGACGCCCCATTCTAGTAATTTGTAGGGCTTCAATGGTCAGACATTTTCCCCTATCCTATGGAAAGGTGATAAAGGTCAACTGTGAGAAACCCTTTAAGTTTTAATTTATAGAAAAAGCTTGTAAAATTTGCACAAAATTATTAATTTTACATGAGAAGATATACCATGGGTGATCCGGTGCCGAGCCCTCTGGGGTACGCTGGCATGCTGACTCTCCTAGCTGGTGACACCTGGCACACAGAACATGGGGTCCATTAGTGAAAAACAGGGAAGACCATAAAAACAGAGACCCAGCAGCCTTCTGCTCGTCGCTGGACTTGCCTTACTCACTAGAGATGACGCCAATTTCAGGGAATCCTCTGAAAGAGAGCAGACATTAGACGTTACCATTCCTGCTGCCAGTAGGGGTCGCTGTGATCAAATACAATCGTGATCAGTTAGTTCTCTGACCCCACCAAATAAGGCTAGAGCTACACGACGACATTTGTCGCACCAATGTCGCGCAACATTTTGTCGCACCAATGTCGCGCAACATTTTGTCGCCCCAATGCCGCGCAACATTTTGTCGCCCCAATGTCGCGCAACATTTTGTCGCCCCAATGCCGCGCAACATTTTGTCGCCCCAATGCCGCGCAACATTTTGTCGCACCAATGTCGCGCAACATTTTGTCGCACCAATGTCGCGCAACATTTTGTCGCACCAATGTCGCGCAACATTTTGTCGCACCAATGTCGCGCAACATTTTGTCGCACTAATGTCGCGCAACATTTTGTCGCATCAATGTCGCACAACATTTTGTCGCACTAATGTCGCGCAACATTTTGTCGCACCAATGTCGCGCAACATTTTGTCGCACCAATGTCGCGCAACATTTTGTCGCACCAATGTCGCGCAACATTTTGTCGCACTAATGTCGCTGCAACATTTTGTCGCACCAATGTCGCGCAACATTTTGTCGCACTAATGTCGCGCAACATTTTGTCGCACTAATGTCGCTAACATTTTGTCGCACCAATGTCGCATAACATTTTGTCGCACCAATGTCGCGCAACATTTTGTCGCACTCAATGTCGCAGCAACATTTTGTCGCACTAATGTCGCGCAACATTTTGTCGCACCAATGTCGCGCAACATTTTGTCGCACTAATGTCGCGCAACATTTTGTCGCACCAATGTCGCGCAACATTTTGTCGCACCAATGTCGCGCGAACATTTTGTCGCACCAATGTCGCGCAACATTTGTCGCACCAATGTCGCGCAACATTGTCGCACTAATGTCGCGCAACATTTTGTCGCACCAATGTCGCGCAACATTTTGTCGCATCAATGTCGCGCAACATTTTGTCGCCCCAATGTCGCGCAACATTTTGTCGCCCCAATGTCGCGCAACATTTTGTCGCACCAATGTCGCGCAACATTTTGTCGCACCAATGTCGCGCAACATTTTGTCGCACCAATGTCGCGCAACATTTTGTCTCACCAATGTCGCGCGACAATTTTTTTTAACGGATGACTATAGTGTCGCACTGCGACACGACAGTCGCAAAAAACCCATCCAAAATAGATTTTTCTGCGACTGTCACGTCGCAGTGCGACACCATAGACTATCATAAGAATTGTAGTGCGACATCAATATCGCACGACACATGCTGCAGTGTAGTTGTGCCCTATGTGTCGTGCGACTTATTGTCACGCGACACATGTCGTGTAGCCCTAGCCTAAGAGTTCTCACCTCTGTCCGTGGCGCAGCTGGAGCGGTCGTTTTGGTGCATGGTCTGCCGCAGCTCCTCCAGCTCTGTGTGCTCCTTGGTGTACATTCGCTTCAAGTTCTCGACATGCTGGATCATGACCTCGACTGCTTTACTGACTCTGCTTTCCTAAAATACAAAAGAAGTTCCATGGAAATTGTATTTGCTGCCAGTGAATGGAAGAGTTCATGATTTATATCCAGAGGCTGGATACCTGTCCTGACCGAAATCCTTCTTCACAGCTTTGATTTTGTTACAACTGTATCCAGTTTAGGGTACTTTCACACTTGCAGCATGGCTATCCGGCAGGCTGTTCCGGCGGGTGAACTGCCTGCCGGATCCGCCATGCCGCTGCTCCGTCCCCATTGACTATAATGGGGCAGGGGGCGTAGCTACAGCGCAGCACGGCCGTGCATGGCAGAGATCGCCGGACTAAAAAGTCGGACCTGCAGTACTTTTAGTCCGGCGATCTCTGGTAGCTCCACCCCCTGCCCCAGTATAGTCAATTGGGATGGAGCGGCAGCACACTGGTATTTGCGGCATGGCGGATCCAGCAGGCTGTTCACCCGCCGGAACAGCCTGCTGGATAGCCATGCCGCCAGTGTGAAAGTACCCTTAGGCAAACATCTGTGAGCTTAGCAGCCTGATATGTTACCTGCCCTGAAACATTGTAACAAACTATGTGGACAGAAGGGAGGTTTGCGCTGTTGTAGCCTGGCGGAGGATTGTATACTCTGTAACAAACCCTCAGCTGTAAGAAGTATTTGGACAGCACAGGTTTTCAGGCTTTCCATATAAACAATGAATGTTCCTAGTCACTGATGCCAAAAAGGCAAGAGGACATCAAAAATTGTTGACTATTAAAGGGGTTCTCCAAGATTGGGAACTCCTTTAGTTATTGGCAAGCAGGGTGCAAATTAACGCTGCCTGACTGTGGCCTCAGCAGTGAGGTGTGCAAGCACAGCGTCTGACCGCTGCCACTGCTGAGGCCGTAGATTGGCCGTGAAGATGGCAGTCTAATGGGGGCCGAAAGTAGAGGGGAGAAGGGAGCTTGGTGCACCGCAGTTATTTTTTTGTGTTAAACCCATGCACCCTGCCTGGCAATATCAAAAGGCTTTTCTGGACAACCCCTTTAATATAATAATTGAACTGTATGTGCATTAAAAAAACTTGGATCTGGTGATTTATTTTGTGCTTTTAACATGTGGAAGACAATGTTGCACCATTTTCCATTCATTGTCTGAATCGCTTTTTCACAAGACTTCTAGGAAACAATTTTCCTCGCTAGTGCTCACCTGGTGAATGGCGCCCAACATCTCTGATCGGCTGGCCACCCGCGCCGTGTGCTGGCTTAGGAACTGTAAACTTTTCTCCAACTTCTTCACAATCTCATGTGTCTGATTATCTTCCTCACAGAGCGGCGTCAGCGCCTGCAACCAGAAGCCAAAATACGAATAAAATAAAAATGTTAAAAATAAAAATCAGTGAGGCAAGCACCATTGTAATGTACAGCCCATCAGCTCCCTGCCATCCTGAGGCACAGGAAGCCTCACGTCTCAGCATCATCACTACCTCCTGAGGAACAGGTGGGCTAAACAGAATGAAATCTCTTAATAGTAACTGAACAGAATGGATTTCACTTTTCATTTCCACACAAACCTCTAATAGTTTCTTGCAGCTCGCCAGCTCCTTCTTTAAATTTTCTTCAGCCAACTCTCTCGACCTTTCTTCAAGACGCAGCCTCTTATCCAATGTGAAGATGTCGCACTTGAATCCAAGGGAAAGACGCAGGAACTCACCCTAAAAATTAAAACCAAGGCTTAGTCTTAGTCACTAAATAACTCTCCTGCTGAGGCCCCGTCATGGCATGATGGGAGTTGTACTTCTGCAGTAGCTGAAGAGGCACAGATTGGGGGGCGCTGCCCGAGTAAGCAGGAGATGGCAGAACATTTAAGCGCAGAGTCAACAATACTTTGAAGGCAGCTTTGGATGTGACTACTGACTAGAGTTTAGAAAACGATGTAACAACCATGGGCGTAGCTATAGGGGGTGCAGAGGTAGCAGTCGCTACCGGGCCCAGGAGCCTAAGGGGGCCCAAAGACCCTTGTGCCGCATAGGAAAACACACAAAGCACTGAGGGAAGGGGGGCCCAAGCTAAACTCTTGCACCAGGGCCCATGAGCCGTTAGCTACATCCCTGGTAACAACTATAAGTCACGATAGTAAGATGATAAAGCAGCTGTCTGCAGAGCCTGCGCAGAACTCACCTCCATCTCCTTCTCATTATTTGAGGAACTGCAACAGAAGAAACGAATATTACATTGAGGAAAGAAGAAGAAAAATTCAGGAGTAAAGGACGACTCCACCAGCACTTACTGGTTCTCCTTCGCAGGCTGGGAATTCATCACTAGAGATGCAGCCAAGGATCCTAATGTGCAGAAGACGGAGCAAAAAATTCAGGCATTGAAATAAGACATGGGGCACAGCTTCTGACCCTTCACGATTCGTTCTTCTGAAGAAATTCTCCATTTGTGAGGGACTGACCCTCTACAGACGATTTTCCAGTGTACCGGAGGAGTAACATGGCCGCACATCTCGTGCACTACTCCGCTAAAATCCACTTAGAGGCGCGTGTAAATTCATTGATGAGGACTCTTAGGCATATTATCCGTGCATGTCCCTTAAAGAATCGCAGTAACAGCGTGCGTGACGTGTGGCCATGTTAATCCGCCAGCAGAGGGAACGTCTGAAGCTGTGGGAACACTTGTAAAGTTTGTGCAGATGAACAAAATCTATTTGCTCAGGGGTGAATGGTGCGGGTAACGCCAAAACTTCTGATAGATTACTATATCAGAGGTTTTTGATACAACAGTGATGCTACTGTTGTACTGCAGTTTGACTATTAGCCACTAGAGGTCAGCACTAAAGTCCAAATCAGGATAGAAAGCAGTTTACAGCCTGCATTGAAAATCTTGTTATTGGGACAAAGGATCGGTGCCCATGCTGCACATACCTCCCCAAAGTTCTCCCGTGCCCATTACCAACTCACCTTCCACCGGAGGAGCCAGCTTCTTCTCGCTCTCAGGCTTCACATGTGAGGCTTCCTAGAGGAAAAGAGAAGAGGTCTAATTTAGAAAAATGTAAAGTGTAACCATCTAGTGATCCGAGCCAAATATTCCTGTATAAAATACGGGGGGCATTGGGGTAACGTTCCCCTTAGCAGTCTTGGTTGCTGAGGATTGTAGTCCTAAATCAGAACTGTGTCTACTCACTGAGCCGTCCTCTTTGGAACAGTCTCCAGATTTGTGTTGCACGGATGAGGCTGCAAGACAGATATACACATTGTAACTTATAGGAATTGCCATAAAACTGTGTCACTCACTAATCTGTCGTGATGGCAGCCACCTTAAAGGGAACCAATCACCATGAAAATGCTGTATAATCTGCAGGCAGCAGGTTATAGAGCAGGAGGAGCTGAGCAGATTGATATATAGTTTTATGGGAAGAGATTCAGTAAAACTTGTATTTCATTCCTTTAAATTCCTGCTCATTCTGGGCTGTGAGGTAAAGGAGGCGGTCCGATCATTGATTGACAGCTATCTCTGTAAACACAGTGATAGAGGGAGAGCTGTCAATCACTGATAGGACCGCCTCCTCGACTCTGCAGGAATTTAAAGGAATGAAATGCAGGTTATACTGAATCTTCTCATACAAATCTATATATAATCTGCTCAGCTCCTCCTGCTCTATAACGCACTGTCTGCAGAGCCTGGAGACAGGTTCCCTTTAATAAAGGGTTGTCTAGGATTAGAAAAACATGCCTGCTTTCTACCAAACAGTGTTCACACCTGTACACAGGTTGTGTGCGGTATTTACAGTTCAGCTCCATTCATTTCAAACGGAACTGAGCTGCAATAGGAGACAACCCGCAGACAGGTGAGGTGCCGTTTCTAGAAGAAAACAGACATATTTTTCTATTTTTGGGCAACTCAAAAAATATTCATCATCATAACAGCCACCAAGCGCTTAACCAATCGATGGGGTCAATGTATCCTAAAGATACTATGGTGGTTCCCGACTCACCGCCGTTGGCAGAGAAGCTTGAATCCTCTAAACGTTCCACCGCGTTTTCCTTCTCCGCGGCGTCTTTACTTTCTGCATTGGAGTCTTTTTGTTGCATTATGATCACTTCAGCGCTGGCCTCTGCTACACAGAGAATGGGATGAATGATCACCGACAAATGGCTGGTGCTTCCCCCCCAAAATCCCAGGTAAATAAGAACTCCAGGCTGCTCAGCTGTTTCTTTGCTCTGAGTGTTCCTGGGAAAGCTGGGTGAGATCTAATAAGACCGTCAGACAGGTAACAATACATCTCTAGCGCTTCTAAGCCTGAGAAGGTAGAGGAAAAATCCGTATGTAATATGAACCATACTGGTCATGACCCAGCTTTCCCAGAGAGCGATGTAGCAGGGCTGGAACGGCGGCTCCCAGCTGTGAGGAGTACGTCATGTTAACGTCCTAAGCAGCCCTAGTATTACATGAGCTTCAATATCGGACACTGCTCCTGTTTACACGACAAACCGCCACATAATCGCCAATCACTTAATACGCAGCACTTCGTGTTGTCATTAATAATATTGATGGTAGGAGAGAAATAGAAAAAGGTACTGTAAAAGCATAACTCCGCACCATTGTGGTTACAGGTTGTGGTTTTTAGGATCATGAGCAGCTGCTTTATATCCCAATATCTGTCCAGCAAATGGAAGCTAAATTCCAACAATCCAGAAAACATCTACAGAAAGGGATTTGTCTTATTTCCCTTTTAGTGCGATAAAATGTAATATAATTCTTGCTGCCTCCAATCACCACTTTGGGGAGGGCGCTAACTACATCCATATTTATACAACTATCAGTATGGATTTGGTGACTCCCTCCATCCATATTTATACAGCCACCACTAGGGGGAGCTAACCTCATCCATGTTCATATATCCACCAATAGTGGGGACTCACTATGTACATGTATATACAGCCACCACAATGTAAAGCTCAATGCATACATATTTATACAGCAAACATCTATGGGGGAGGTCACTACATCAATGTTTATACAGTCACAACTAGGAGGACAAGCCCTAAATTCATGTTTATACAGCCAACACTAGGGGGCACGCTGTACATCCATTTTTATATAGCCACCACTAGGGGGACACTCCCTGCAGCTATGTTTAAACATCTACCACTAGGGGCACCCTCCTTACACCCATAGAGTTCACTACAGCAGCTGTAGAAATGTTTATACAACCACCACTAGTAGAGCTCACTACAGCAATGTTTATACAGCCACCACTAAGAGGGCACGGCCTACATCCATGTTTATACAGCCACCATTAGGGAGCACTCCCTACAGCCATGTTTAAACATCCACCACTAGGGGGACACATCCTTACATCCATGGGGGGGGGGGGCACTCCCCACATCCATTTTATACAAGCACCACTAGGGGGAGCTCTCTACAGCCATGCTTATAGAGACAACATTAGGGGGAACTCACAAGACTCAAAATGGGGCACTCTACAGCTATGTTTATAGAGACACCACTAAGGGGGTACTCCCAACATCCATGTTTATACAGCTACCACTAGGAGGGCACTGCCTACATCTATGTTTATATAGCCACCACTAGTGAGAGCTCACTACAGCAATGTTTATATAGCCACCACTAGTGAGAGCTCACTACAGCAATGTTTATATAGCCACCACTAGTGAGAGCTCACTACAGCAATGTTTATCTAGCCACCACTAGTGAGAGCTCACTACAGCAATGTTTATCTAGCCACCACTAGGGAGAGCTCACTACATCCATGTTTATACAGCCACCACTAGGGGAGCTCTCTACAGCCATGCTTATAGAGCAGGCGTGCACAACATTTTCTGGTTGGGGGCCACATTGTCAGACTGAACCAACATCACAGTCCAAAAATAAAATTTAAAGAGGTATTAACAACTGAAATACTGTATGTATGACATATTGAACATACCATATATACCATTAATATCTAGTTACAGTTCCAGGACTCCCGTCTAATGGAAGAATGAATGAATAATACATTTGAGCAGCGAAAAATAAATAGGTGTGGGACAGCGATCTTCTTTCATCTAATACATTTGAGCAGTCACAATACATAGACATACATGTCTGATACCAGATGGTTGGGGGCCGCACAGAATGGTATCAAGGGCTGCATGTGGCCCCTGGGCCGCAGGTTGTGCACCCCCTTTATAGAGACACCATTAGGGGGAACTCGGACTCAAAATTTATTAGCCACGACTACCTACTGCTCACTACATATATACTTTTTATGTAGCCACCACCAGGGGACCCTTAGTACGTTTTTTTTCTCCCAAACCTGAGCTGCCTGAGTAGAACCGGCAGGCTCCTAATATCAGTTAAGCGCTGGCACAGTCCGAGTAGAAGTTGTCACAGAGAGAGCCAGAAAGGGAGCCAGTGTACCAGATATGAGGGTCTGCTCTTTTCGGAGGATTAGCAGTTACTTCTGATGTGTTCAGTTTGCTGAGGAATGGGGGTTACATTGTTACATTTTTTTATTTTTATAATGCCACTGGGAGGGGTAACCTAATCTCATAACAGGGCTCGATGTCCTTAGATATGGGATCACAGCCATAGTTTTGCCATGGGGCCCTATGATATCTGTGTATGGCTCTGAGAAGATATACTTTATCATGCACTGAAAATCCAGTAGAGTAAAATCAATTCATGAAATGCATCTTGTCCAATATGTGACGATTCTGATCAGCAGCCAATAAAATTTTTATAGTAGGTCAATTCAACTTACCACAACTATTCACATCAGTACCGTGGCGTTTATGGAGTATGTGCTTCATACAAATACTTTTCGGATTCTCCACAGCCCACTGCCACCCGAGTAACCCAATCTGTACTCAGCTGTGTGCAACTCCCATTGGCCTGAATAGGGGCTGTATTTAGTACACAGCAACTCGACAAGGAAATGGGTGTAGATTTTTTTTTTGTTGTATGGAGAATTGGTAAGGAAGAAGTGCTGGTGCTGTAAAGACTAGTTTCCCCACAGCTGTAACAGTTTTATGGAAATTACTTGTACAAAAATTCTTAACTGTATTTGTACTATAGGAATTACCCTTTGGCAGTCTTTAAATATACATCTGGTTACCAAATGGCAATCTACACTGTACAAGCAGCATATCCATTATTAGGTGTACATACAGTTACACAGCAACTGCTGTGAATGCTATGGTCAGCCCACCGTGATCTGCCGCACCCTTCACAGCAGGTTTATACACATACAATAAAATGTTTTTCAGCAAGGCTTCAATCCTGGATCCACCCCTGCCACCACTAGAGGGAGCTCACTATATACAGTACATATTTATACCGCCACCACTAGAGGGAGGGCACTACATACTTCTCTATACAGCCACCACTAGAGAGAGAAAACCAGATACAGTATATATTTATACAGCCCCCACCAGCCGGAGCTCACTACATAAAGTACGTATTTATATAGCCACCACTAGAGGCAGCTCGCTACATACAGCACCTATTTATACAGCTACCACTACAGGGAGGGCACTACATCCTTATTTATACAGCCACCACTACAAAAAGCTCATTACATACAGTACATATTTATTTATATAGCCACCACTAGGGAGAGCTCACTATATCCATATTTATACAGCCACCACTAAAGGGAACTCACTACATACAGTACATATTTATACACCCACCACTAGAGGGAGCTCACTACAGTCATGTTTATACAGCCACCACTAGAGGGAACTCACTACATACAGTACATATTTATACACCCACCACTAGAGGGAGCTCACTACAGTCATGTTTATACAGCCACCACTAAAGGGAACTCACTACATACAGTACATATTTATACACCCACCACTAGAGGGAGCTCACTACAGTCATGTTTATACAGCCACCACTAGAGGGAGCTCACTACATACAGTACATATTTATACACCCACCACTAGAGGGAGCTCACTACAGTCATGTTTATACAGCCACCACTAGAGAGAGCTCACTACATACAGTACATATTTATACACCCACTACTAGAGGGAGCTTACTACAGTCATGTTTATACAGCCACCACTAGAGGGAGCTCACTACATACAGTACATATTTATATACCCACCACTAGAGGGAGCGCACTAGTCATGTTTATACAGCCACCACTAGAGGGAGCTCACTACTACATACAGTACATATTTATACACCCACCACTAGAGGGAGCTCACTACAGTCATGTTTATACAGCCACCACTAAAGGGAGCTCACTACATACAGTACATATTTATATACCCACCACTAGAGGGAGCTCACTACAGTCATGTTTATACAGCTACCACTAGAGGGAGCGTACAACCCCCATATTTATACAGCTTCTACTAATGGCGGCTCACTACATACATATTTAAATTGTCATAAAGTGACAGCCACTCACCAGATGATGTGAGAGTGTTATCAAGGGGAGAAGACACACAGTCAGCCGAGGTCCGAGAATTCTCACACATGCTAAAAAAAGAAGTTTAAAAAAAAAAAATAAATGCGATAAATAATTAGAATAAAACAAACTGCAGGAAAAAAAAAATCCCAAAATTTCAGAATCCTAACCTGGCCGGGTCCACAGTTTCTGGAGGACTGTTGGTGCAAGTCTCCTGCAACATAAAAACACAACAATGGATTATTTTACACTGCCAGAATATTTTTCACAGTGATCGCCAAGTCCCTGACAAAACAGATTGATACATTGGGGAAGATATACCAAGATAAATGTGCCAGTATTTAGGTTCAACCTGTGACAAATCCGGCATCCATGCCTTGCACCATATTATGTATCGGACACATTCTGCACCTAGAAAGTTTTCTAATGTGTCTAGAAAAAGACGTATGACCAAGTGGAGTCAAAGTCTGTCCCAACATTTTGGTTAGAAATATTAAAAGTACAATAGAGGAGGCACAAGGAAGAGAGAAGTATCTAACATGTCTGGTGCACACACTGAAAGATGTGAATCTTGCCAATGTGATAAATTTGGCATATCTGGTCTCGTTTTAAGTGGTATTCTAGTTACATCAGGTTATCACCCAACCACAAGATCGAAAATAACTATTAGAGACTGGTAGGGGGCCGACCGCTGAGAATGGGGGCCTCATACCCCATGGGAACCCCTGAAATGAATGGAGCAGCAGGATGAGCACGTGCACTGTCGCTCATTCATCACTGAGGGACGGCTGGTGATGGAGCGCTTGTACTCGGGCAGTCCAATGGATCGGTGCGCATGCTTGAACTGCTGCTCCATTTATTTCAAGGGTATGTTCAATGGGGGTGCCAGCAGTCAGCAATCTCTAATAGTTATCCTCTCCCATGGATGGGTATAACGTCATGTATCTGGAATTTCCCTTTAAGGCTGAAATAAATATGCCTCATTCCTCTTTTGCCCAGTTTCGTAGTTATATTTTTTTCTGAGAATACGGGACCTTTCAATAACTCTTGTTTTAGGGAGCTCATGTCACTGCTGGGAGACTATAATGGTGGCCAGAAGGTATGTGGGTGTATTTCAGATTCAGGTCACACTAGAAATATCAAACCATGATTCAGCTGTATATAGACCAATGTAGAAGGATCACTTTTGCGAAAGCGCACATAAAAAGGTCTGTTCATTCCGAGCCTCCTGGTTCATGAATAGAATGCCAGATCCATAGTGAAGATATACAGATCGCATTACATAGTAGTGGAGAGTGGCTGACCAAATTTGTGTTTTCTGGTCATGGTAAAGGGGTGGAGCGCTCTTGGGGGAAGGGAGTGAGCTACAGCTGGAGAGCTCGTGCTCCATGGAACCCACCACCTCCTCAGTATCTACAGAAACCACATCATGTAAACTGTGGAAAATGAAGCAAATCGCCTTATTTTTAAAAGAGAACTCTTCTCAAAATCAGTCAGGATGCAGCAAACGAGAAACCAAAACCAACCACGAGAGATAATGGAACATCTCCTCATAAGAGGGTCTTCCCAAGACTTGAAGTAGATAGAGATTGGGTCGTCCTGGAAAAGCTGGGTGACACCAATATTGCCACTATTAATACTCAGCTTTCCTGGAGTCCTGAAAATCAGCCTAGATATAAAGTGACACAGGACCCGGGAGGGAGTCATAGCTTGTGCCACTAATGGTGGCGTGGTGGGATGTAGTTCACCATGTGTCAAGTTTAGTGACTCTAGATGAGATGCATTGTCTATGGGTGTCTGTAGTGGTTTAACACTCAGACTCCTGTTTTTATGCAATACACTGGGCACAGCTATGATCAGCGACTCCAACAGAAGGCCATGTTAGTCTAAAGTCCACCTCCCTACTTTACACTGAAGCTACGCTTGTCCAGACTACTGTACATAAGCACATTCTCAGCAGTGAGTACGTAACATTATTTCTGTGACACCAAGGACAGAATGATTAACCTCCAGGCTTTTACTGTATCATCAGCCCGTCTTATAATGCTCCTGCACGATTATAGGCTCCAGACTGACTGAGGCGTTACAGGCCCTTTAAAACTGGTTAGAAGTGACATCCGCTTAGGAGCCAAGGCTTCTAAAAAGAGGAAGCGGGAACATGCTGTCGACCGAGGGCAGCGCTCATCATTCTCGTCATGCAAATCCTGGCTATTTTTTGCCATCTGATTTGAATCTTTGCAGAAAGTGAGAATATTCAGCAGGATCTGTCGCAGCAGAGGAAGTCATTAACAAACCATGACCGGTGATTCTGGAGATCTCACTGTCTGCCCCTTTAACCGCACTGCATGCAGATGGCAACAACTCACGGTGCTCTTCTAGGCTAAAAACACAACTCTCTGCTGTCCTGATAGTTTGTTACAATGTATCAGTCTGGAGGCCAGGCAGTGTACCAAACAAGATCTTTCTAGACTGGATACAATTGTAACAAAAACAAGATTGAGTGTAAATAAAAGGTTTGTATTCACAGACAGCAATCTAGAAAATGGTTGAAGATCCTTGAATTGCCCAATGTCCTACATTTTTTTATTCATGAGGCCCCATATTTGTGTCCGATCTGCATTCTTGTGGATTGCACACAGACCCATTCATTTCTATGGGACCGCAAACGGATGTCATCTGTGCGCGGTCCACATCAGTGTGCCGTTTTGCAAAAACGTAGAACATGTCCTATTCTTGGCCTCAAAATGAGGACCATGACACCCAGCTTTCTGTAGGATACTACCTGCGAGTCCCCTGTGTTGTCTTGGTCAGACATCTTGTATTTCTTTCTTCTATTTGTACCTCAAAGTTTATTAAACGTGAACATGAAGAAAAGCTTGGTTACTGAATAAGGCTATATGCACACGACAGTGTTTTTTTGCGGTCCGCAAAACTGGCTACCGTGTTCCGTTTTTTTTCTCATCCGCGCCGTGTGTCCGCATTTCTTTCCGTGTGGCTTCCGTTTTTTTTGCGGTCTGTGTTCCGTGAAAAAAAAACGGAAGGATGGCCAAAGTAAAATTTACATATCCCCACCCTGGATCCATCTATATATCCTGCTGCTCTGATTGTTTGGTGGCTTCAGCCTTCGGGCCACTTTTTTCCACGCATCATCTTTCTTGACCTTATCATGATACTGATTCATCCGAGTGTCCCACAACTCAGGGTGGTCCTGGACCAAAGTTATCAGCTTTTCAGTATCCCAGCGGGGCATTTTTCCAGACACACTTCACCTCACAGCTTGGCACACACTCCTGTCTGGTCCAAACTAGTTTTTACACTTCATGGTTAGTTCATTGGTTACCAAGCAACCATCTGCAAAAAAACAGATGCGGATGGAAAACGGAAGGCTTCAGTGTGGCTTCCGTTTTTTTTGCGGACAAGAATAGGACATGCCATATTTTTTTGCGGACGTGAAATGCAGACGCGGACAGGAAACGGAAGAGGCATCAGTTTTTTTTGCGGATCCATAGAAATGAATGGGATCCGCAAAAAAAAAAACGGAACGGAAGCCGAGAAAAAACACTGTCGTGTGCATATAGCCTAAGTCTATTGTACTTTTTCTAACAAAAATCGAGGTCCCCAGGAGATGGATTAAGGCCTCATGCACACAACCGTTTTTTTATGCTGTCTGCAAAAAGGGGTTCCGTTGTTCAGTGATCCGTGTCAGTTTTTGCCTTCCGTTGTGTTTCCGTGTGTCTTCCGTTTTTTTTAGCGGACATGACCCAAAAGATTTTACCAAAAGACAGGCTGACAATTTTTGCCAAGTGCCTGCCAAGGGAGCCGCAAAAAAAAAACGGACACGGAACACGGATGACACACGGATGGCCATCCGCATTTTTTCACGGTCCCATTGACTTGAATGGGTCCGTGAACCGTTTTCACGGACAAGAATAGGACAGGTTATATTTTTTTGACGGACTGGAATCACGGACCACGGACGCGGAGGACAAACGGTGCATTTTCCGAGTTTTCCACGGACCCATTGAAAACCAATGGGTCCGCAGAAAATCACGAAAAACGGAGCAACGGACATGGAATTAAACAAAGGTCGTGTGCATGAGGCCTAAAACATATGTCCGCTGATTAGCACTAGCTAGCCATGAGATTAGTCTTAGTGACATTTATGTCATGCAGTGGTTCTTCTAGATACCGGAATATTGGACACTTGTCAGCTTCTTTAGTTTAAGGACAATGAGATCACGGGACGATCAAAGGTTAAAAAGCATTAGATATTTATTTTCACACGTGCTAGAAAACTTTTGGCCCATTAACTCTCATGAAGTATAAGGAGGAGCAAGTCTTCCTTGTGCATATTGATGTTTGGAGGTTGTCACATAGCAAGAACTTTTAACCTGTCAAGAATTAGCGTGACTTTTCATACAAATGGATATTAAGATATTAATGATGTAATGTATGAAGAAAGATTTTCATATCTTGAAATTCGTTCACGCTTCGTGCGGGGGGAGGGGTAAAAGCAGAATAGCGTTACGGATTCCGTTACCACGGACCATAATGCAATTCTATGACTGGAATGCATAACAGAATGCCTTTAGAGGCATTCTGTGATTCATTCCGTCAATAGAAGTCTATGGCCTGCATAACGCATCCGTCCCGTTTCCGTTATGCAGGAGAGGACTCCTCTGCATAAAGGAAACGGAACGGATCCGTTATGCAGGCCGTAGACTTCTATTATGATGGGATGAATAACGGAATGCCTCTAAAGGCATTCCGGTATGCATTCAGTCATAGAATTGCATTATGGTCCGTGGTAACGGAATCCATAACGCAATTCTGCTTTTACCACCAAACGAAGCGTGAGCGAATTTCAAAATATGAAATTCGCTCATCTCGGAGACCTCTAATCTTGAATTATACTAATGATCTTCCTTTGTTCTCTGAGGGTATAACAGTTGGCGCGGAAAGAGACGAGGGTATAGAGCATTGCCGTCACTACCATCAACCTTACTCTACCGATTCAATGCCTTCCGCCTAGATTGTTGCCAGTTACCCGTCTTGCTGCTCTGTCTCTAATAAACATGTAAGCATTTTCCCAAGAAGAATTGGTCTGCCGAGTTTCGTATTACTGCGGACAATTTCCAATACTTTCAAACAGCGTTTTTTCATAGATCGGTTTCAGGAAGCTGAGTGACAACCAATATAAGCGACATAGGGCCCACAATGGATGTCACTCAATTTTTCCAAGACTTCTGAAGGGCATGCTTGTCTAGTTTTAAACCAACACAGGAGTGTGTGCCAGGAGGAATACTTGCCATTGAGGAGTCCAGGAAAGCTGGGTGGCAATCCCCATGGGAGTTCAGCCGCACAGCTGACCTTATTGGTTGTCGTCACCCACCTTTCCCTAACAGATACAATATATAAACCTGAATTACCTGACAGAAGATGCCATCTTGGGGGACAGGGCTCTACATCTATAGTTAGGTCACCCTTCCCACAAAGCGTTAATCCCATTTCACCATTGTCTCCCCCCCTGCACTGCAGGAATTTTTCCATCTTTTTATGACTGCCTTACAGCCGGAGTTGACAGGAAGATTTACGCTCCTGACATAAGAGCCGCTGCTGTTTCTTTAGCTACTTAAAGCCATGTTTGCTCCGAGCCGAATCTTACAGAAACACTTCAGATTATTATACTAAACAGCGATCATCACCCAAGACGCAAATGAACCCCTTCACCGCCAGTGGCGCCTAACAAAGCTTACCCGGCGGCAACACATGGACACATTACAAGTAGATGTATGAGGTTGGATCAGGGGTGGCAGAGGCTTTACCTGACCTTTACCTTGTGTAAAAACTCGCCCCAACACCTTAATACCCTGGGTCAAAAGTGGATTGTTAGCCCAAGGAACATCTGCACAAACTATTAACCCTAGCTTCACCCTTAAAGGGACTGGCATCTGAGCCAACCTCAGGAGTCATTGTATTTATCACGGCAGTATTCTGCACTCAACATCTTCTCAGTCTGAAAGGGCTAACGACTTACATTTTTACACACACAAAATAAAAAAAAAAGCCCCAGAGGATATGGTCGCTTCAGGGGCCCTATATTGAAGGCTAGTACATATGTTAAGGGCCCTCTAGCCACATCTGGAACCACGTCCATGAGGTCTAAGGCTTAAGACTATGGTGTTTAGTCTTAGACAACCTGTGAGCCAATCAGGGGGCAGGACCTTTAATCTTTTGGCTTACTCAGAAGCCACAGATGGCATTTTGAGCTTAGCTTCCAATGCGAGAGCCAGCAATCATAGGGTGTTGTAGGGACATATTAAGTTAGGTAGATTGACTCAATAGGTAGAAAAGTCAGTTTTATCTGGGGCCAGTCAGTGTTCTGTGGTTCAGCTCCTGGCAGGTGCAAATTTATTACAATAACTAAAATTCTGCAGAAACATCATTTTATCAGCCATGTTTTTAAAAGCTTATAAAATGTGTTTTACATGCATATTCCCAGCACCACAGTATGCATTTCCCTTGCTATGCTACACAATTGTGCCTTTTCTTTCTAAAATCCATCTGCAAATTTGCTACCATTTTAAATTGCGTACTTCAATGCATTGTACTACTGTGCTAATATACTAGTTCAACACATTATACTGCTGCATTAATATACCAATTAAATTCAATGCACTATACTGTTGTGTTAATAAAGCAGTTCAAGTTTTGTATTCTGTACCCAAGGATTAGTTTTGTATTCTGTACCCAAGGATTAGTTTTGTATTCTGTACCCAAGGATTAGTTTTGTATTCTGTACCCAAGGATTAGTTTTGTATTCTGTACCCAAGGATTAGTTTTGTATTCTGTACCCAAGGATTAGCTGTTGTTGCTTTTTTTTTACCTTTCTTCTGCTCTCTTTTTGATTGTAAAATTCTCAATAAAAATTTATTGAAAGTAATAAAGCAGTTCAATGCATTAAACTGTTGCGTTATACCAGTTATTCAATGCAATATACTGTTGCATTAATACACCACTTTAACCACCTAACTGTTCTGTCTGAGCTGAACATATTTGAAAGGGGGAGGGCTGCTTTAGCTGCTGATATCTTCTGAATGGTAGCATGCAAGTGGTCTTGTTTGAATTATGTCATTTTGTATGTCATGAAAGCCTGGAATGTCAGCTCTGATAGAAATCGAGATGGGAAAAATCATGGGTAAAACCTGCTTTTACTTTCAGCTGCATTCAATGCACCCTGATTTCTAACAGTGATATCTTCCCATGTACTGAAGATATTGCTGTAATTCTGTTATTGTCTAAAAGCTTGGAATGTCAGCTTATAAATACTATACAATCCATATCTCTAGCTGGTACCAAAACAGATGAGCAGCTAAAGCAGCCGCCCTCCTCCCTGTCAGTCTAGAGGAGGAGAGAGAGCAGTTGCAGAGCCAGCAGGCTGCAGGAAGCAGGGAAAAATAGTAAAAATTAAAAAATATGGCATCATCCTCTTACTCAAATAATAAAATAATATTTTTACCACTCAGTAAATGCCATAAATAAAGTCCACTAAATATAAAAATTGCTGTATCTTTCCCTATAAATAAAAGTTATTTAATACACATATATATAGCCCAAAATTTTTCCTAAAAAAAAAAATAAAACAAAAAACTAATCCTGCAAAAAAAAAATTAAAATTTTCTAAGAAAAAAAAAAAAGTAAAAGTTATGACTGCTAGAACACAAAGTGGGGAAATATTGGCCCGTACAGCTAAAATTAATTATGTCATTAAGGGGTTAGAAATGCAATAGCGTCCCCTGACTTGTGCGCCAACAAGATTTACTATAGATATGCATCAAAAATCTACAATAAAAACACAAAATACATTTTTTTTTTACAATTTTAAACGTGACTGTTAAGAGGTTAAAGGGATATTCTGGTTGGTAAACGTTATACCCTAGGGGTAGGGGATAACTATTAGATTGGAGGAGTCCTACTGCTGGGACCCCCACTGATCACAAGAACAGGTGGCCCAGCTCCCCTGAAATGACCGGGGGATAGTACTGCGGCTGCTCCCAAAAAAAGGGAGAATTTTTGGACTGCTTTTTCAGAACAAACCACAGTTTTTTCCCCAATACTACGGTGTGCATATACTGGCACTGGCAGGCATGGAAACATTTTTAGTTTTAAAAAGCATAACATATGCGATGGCGCAGTGTGGTAATAAAGAGGCAGATCAAACAATCTCTCTCGCAGGCTTTGATGTACCCGCGCCTGCCACACCATTCAGCATACAGGTAAGTATTAGGTTTTTTTTTTGTTTGTTTTTTGTGTGCGCGTGCCAACTTGGGGGGGGGGGATGTTTCCATGGGGCAAATTAATTAATGGATGGCAGTTCTGGGGGCAAATTAATTAATGTATGGCAGTTGCGGGTGCAAATTACTATATGGGGGCAGTGTGGGGAAAAAATTACTATATGGGGGCATTGTGGGGAGAAATTACTATATGGGGGCAGTGTAGGGGGAAATTACTATATGGGGGCAGTGTAGGGGGAAATTACTATATGGGGCAGTGTAGGGGGAAATTACTATATGGGGGCAGTGTAGGGAGAAATTACTATATGGGGGCAGTGTAGGGGGAAATTACTATATGGGGGCAGTGTAGGGGAAATTACTATATGGGGGCAGTGTGAAGGGAAAATACTATATGGGGGTCAGTGTGGGGACGTTGCTATTGGGGGACATAATTTTTGGGGATACTATACAGGGATTATTACCTGGAGCACAATATAGGGTGTTATTACTGGGGGCACTCTAGAGCAGTGTTTCCCAACTAGTGTGCCTCCAGCTGTTGCAAAACTACCAGCATGCACGCACAGCCAAAGGCTGTCTGGGCATGCTGGGAGTTGTAGTTTTGCAACAGCTGGAGGCACACTGGTTGGGAAACTGCTCTAGAGGACATTATAACTGCTGTAGACACTATAGGGATCTTTGGGGTCATTTATCAAACTGTTGTAGTAGAACTGGCTTAGTTGTCCATACAAACATAGAAATGCAACAGACTCTATGCTAGAAGTTATCAGAGCCGTTAGTGTACATTTTGATCAAAAAGTAATAAGCCACTCGCCGCGCCAAGGCCGCCTCTACGAGTGGTCCCAACGCTAAATCCTACCCGTTATGAGCCATGACAGCCATATAAAATACAGGGAGTGCAGGCCCAGCATGCATGCTAGGATCCACCATGCTTATTAGTTGTCCTTAGTTGTCAATAGCATTCCACCTTTCATAATTGACAGCTGCTCTGGAAAATGAAAGGTGGAATCTGATTGGTTGCTATGGGCAACTATGCCAGTTCTAATTTACACCAGTTTGATAAATGACCCCAATTATGAGATATCTAACGTGTGTGTTAGAAACTCTGTAGAGACTAGATGCGGCTGGAGAAATTAGTCATGGCGGTCTGGGTCAAACGGAGGAGAAGAGGAAAGAGAAGATCTACATGACAGGAGATGTCACAGGTATGTGATGCTGTATTCCCCTATATGTAGAGCTGGCTCACTACTGTGACCTGCGTCTCATCTTCTCCTCCAAGTCTTTATCATAATCATATGCATTTTAAATTTGGCAACTAACATTTTAATTTGTCACCTGCAGTCCTATGTAACAGCCCAGATAACAGTGATAACTTTCTGTGTGCAGATAATGTTGTGCATGTTCCCTGCAGTCCTATGTAACACCCCACATAACACAATAATTCACTTTGTTATGAGGGGTGTTACATAGGACTGCAGGTAACATCATGACATCTGTACTCCGAGAGTTATGAGATGGTGGGGGTCAGACTCCTGGCACCTCCACCAGTCAGCTGTTTGAGGAGACCGCGATGTCCCAGTGAGCGCCGCAGCCTCTTTGCTCCTTACTAAGCACAGCACTGTCCATGTGATAGCACTGTGCTTGGTATTTCAGCTCAGCCCCAATCACTCAGATAGGACAGAGCTGCAGCTAGGCCATGTGAACAATAAATGTGACGTCATATGGCCGAGGAAGAGACTGTGGTACTCACCAAGCACCTCAGCCTCTTCATACAGAAAATAAAATAAAACTTAAAATGGAGGGGGATCCAAGTTGGGTAGACAGCCCCGGACCTATCATGCACTTTATCCGCCCCAGACACACACACATTGATATATATATATATATATATATATATATATATATATATATATATAATATCTATCAGTGTCCCTGACACAAGGAGACTTCAAATGCAGACTTGCAGGCCAAGCGGAGCATTTTGAATTTGGGTAGAATCAATTCTGACCTGAATCAAATTTTGTCAGATCCGTCATAATTGGACCTCAAACAAATTTCAAGAAAACTCACTGCTCTCTAATTACAGACCACAAAAAAACCCATACAGATCCTGACAACTGAAGAATACTCATCCCGAGCCTCTGGCTCATAGCCCATAAATCAGCAAATGACAGGTCAGCAGCCAAAAAGCAAAAATAAAATAAAAAAATCTTGGTTAGAAATGGAAGCAGTTGAATATAATCTAGTAGATGAATGAACCCAGAAGAGTCTGCAGTCAACAGCAGCCACAGTGGCAATCACAAACCAAGATGGAAATAGATCCCACAAACCTCATCCCTCAGAGAACAACGAATCACTGAGTAAGTGGTCAACTACCTGTACCCCTCCATAGGCACTATTATAGTGGTTATGTTGTACATAGGAGCAGTATTATAGTAGTTATATTCTTGTACATAGGAGGCAGTATTATTAGTAATTGTTAGGTTCTTACCTTGGAGAAAGGTTTTTCCATCTCAGAGCAACTAAAAATCTCCTCATCCGTCTGGACCCCAACAGCTGCAAATTCTGACCTAATAGAGATAAAGAAATATAATTATACTATACACCAATAGATTTTACGGATTTGTCTGACTTTTTTTATTGCTGGTTATTTCCTCCAGTGTCGCTTTTTGTTCTACTTACAATTAAGCCATTAAATTTCAGATAGTGACAATTTCAAAATAATATTTTCTAGACAGAACACAGTCTTAACCTCATTCCTCAAAAGTGCACATGATGAGAAAGAGCATAAAAGATCCAGTTTTCCATCTTCACAGCAGCAGTTGCTGATCTGGACAGAAGGCGAATATCTGTTGCTCTCTGTTATCGGCCAATTTATGCAGAAGAGAAGACAACTAACACTGATGCGAATATACTGCGCCGTTACCAGCAGATTTCAGGCTAATAAGAGAAAGCAGTATTTTTCAGTGGGATGGGTGACGGGAAGTGTAGAGGTCCCCTGTCCCCCATGATGGCTTCTGTGCAACACATGTCCAGTGCTGAGAACCTCAGAGACCTTTACAGTCATGTGTGTGATACATCAGCCGCTCCTCTTATAACACTCCAGCACAGTTATAAGCTGGATTGTGTGGTTACTGGTCCTTTAAATGCAGATGTAACAAAATGCCTGCTTTCTGCCACACCTGGGCGGTTTCAGTTTAGGCTTTATATTGGCTTTTGGCTCCTGTGACAAAAAAAGTGCAACTAAAACAGCTGCAAAAATGGAGAACTGGAAACTGCAAGTTACAAAAAGATACAGCAAATATCAATATGTGGATGTCTAAAGATAGGAGGCAAACCCAAAAACAGGCTCCAGTGTAGTGTTTATAACTTTGTGTTTCAATTACTCCCCATTCTCAAGAGACTTCCTTGCTGTCAGTGAATGGAACAATTCTCGTTTACACGTAAACCATCCCTGACCAAAAACTACTCGCAAATGAGGGTCACAATATTTCCGGTCTCCAAAATCCCCTTAACTAAACACTTTAGTAGCACCAATCTTTCTTGTCCTGACAATTTGTAACAATGTATTAGCACAGGTAATTCTGTCTGGAATCCATGCTACTTCACTCACAGAAGACTGTCTACATTGGGTAGAATTGTAAAAAAAAAAAAAAAAACTTCAGATTTAAGAAATATTAGATCAGAACGTTAACTGTCAATGTTCCCATTCAGTGACAGCAAGTAGAGATCTTGAAAATGGCAAGCACATTAAATTTATCCAAGTTGTACACCAGTGCACAAAAGTTGAATTTTTTGTGCAACATACAATTTTAGGAGTTTCCTACCGCTCACATCACTTTTCAAAAGTGTGGACAGGGCCAGCTTCCTTTGGTACACATTTATCATAAAAGTTGCAGTTTTGATTAATTTACTTCAGAGAAGGGCTGGAGTAATTTACTCCAGTAAGGGCTCATGCACATAGACGTTGCCGTATTGAAGCCCACAAACAGGTCCGTAATACATGGCCACCGGCCATGTGCATCCCGCATCACAGATACATACCCATTCAGTTAAATGGGTCCACAATATGGAAGGTTGGTGCGGAATGGAGGCACGGAACCCTACAGAAGCACTACGGAGTGCTTCACTGGGGTTTCTCTACATGCCTCCGCACTACTTTTTTGATGTTCGAACAGTCAGATGCAGATCGTGGACCTATTCAAGTGACTGGGTCCGCGTCCGATTGCGGAGGCCCTACAGTTGGTGCCCGCGCATTGTGGACTGCAATTTGCGGTCTGCAGCATGGACCCAGCAGGCACACGATTGTTTGCATGAGGCCTAACTGTTGCATTGGGTTACAGTTTGACCCTGTTAACAGTGGTTACTCCAACTTGAAGTGTTGGTATAATATAATGCCAATGTGTTACATTATGCTTCATACATCTGTCTGCACTGGAAAGTGCCCTCAGTCTTACCAAAATATATGATATGACATGTTGAATATGTAATGTGAAATGTCACATATGTGCTATGTGGGTCTTACACTGCTGAGGACATGCCAGAAGGAGTACCACAAAAGAAGGTATAGCACTAGGGTGGGTAAAGCATGCCATGTGCACAAGACCTGGACATCGCCGCATACTGATGTTGTATTGCAGCTTGTGGCAGTCGTATCGCCTCATGTAGGATGCTCATGGACAATGCAGGTGAGCCGCAGTGGGGATAGTTGCAAATGTCCTGTGGATATAGTGCACTGTGACATAAGTATATGTCACTGTACTATAAATGTGTGTGTGTTGAGAACTACACTGATGTATGCTGTCATATGCTAGCCATGTATTATTATTATTACCTTTGAATAATATGCTGTTGATGCACAAGGACATCTTGGCCATATGACATTGTATTCAGGTCCTTAAGCAATAATGATAGCACATCAGAGATGATAAACAGCAGACCATAACAGGCAGGCCGATTGAAGAGTGAGCTGGGAATCTGATGAAGGAAATATTGCCAGCAATATAACTGCTTGAAGCTAGCTAACAAGTTGAGGTGATTGGTACTAGACATGAAGCACAAAGACCTCAGATTATAGATAGGGCCACAGAGCAGCTGAGCATTGTAAAGGAGTTAAGGCCAGAGCCAAGGGGAAGAAACAAGCCACCTCATCTGTGCCTCATCATGCTGGAAGCAGCCAAGGCCTGTATAATAGTCTGGCTTGTAACCAAGACCATCTAGCCTGCTACCGGTAAGCAATCCTGTATGAAAGACTGTGTGCAATACTATGTGTCTCGAAGAAAGGCACAGCATGACTGATTGGGAATGTGCACGTTGTGTGTTACTGAGTCATGTGGCGAGAAAGCCATGGTGATAGAACTATCTTCATTGATGCCCACTGAGGGGACTAAGGCCAGAATGCTTATGCCCAGATAGGAAGTTGCAACCTAAGGCAGGGGGAGATAGTTGCTGCCTTTTAAAGGAAGTGTGTTATAGTTGCCTGTTTACCTAATTAACCGGTTGCCTACAACCCAGCTTGTGCCCTCAATGAAAGACTATAACCCCTAACCTCTTACCTGTCAAAGGACTACTGTAATCACGAAGCTTGTTGCCCAGTGCGAATCATAGAATGTTCACCTTGTTTAGGTTACACCTTTGTCCACCTGCATCCTCCTCCCATCCTAAAGGTGGGGGGGGGGGGGCAACTTTCATGGCAAGAGAGATTATTGTAATGACCAATTCCCCCCCCTCCCCAGACATGTACCTTCTTGCTCTATAGATGGTCACACCAGCACACTTGGCAGCTTCTATTAGAACGCGTTGCCCAGAAGGGAAAGTTTACACCCTGATTTGTTTATCTCCTCATTCTTTCCACACATATGTATTGTCTGCCAAGCTTTGCATGTGTTCAGTGTAATGAACCTACAAGAAGCTATTCAAATCTCTCCCCCACAACCCTGTCACCTTCCCCATCACTGCAGGAACCAAAAGGTTATTGATGACATAAAAATACCTGGTCATAAGAAGCCACTTTATCTGTACAGAACGGTCCACTCCTAAGGTAGGTAATGTCCACTCTCCTCCAACGCGCTTACATAAATCATCTTGAGCCCTGATCTTTCTTGGGCTCTTTTCCCTAAACATGGTTTTTCGGCTCCCTCACAGGAGCAGATGAATTAAAATAATGGAGCCCAGGATCCGACCTATGATGCATCAATGGCGCCTGACAGACACCATCATAGTGTCTTTCAGTACGACAAGAAGTGCAGCATGCTGCGCTAGTTTTCCAGGCAAACATGATGGCTTCTAATAGTGAAATATGAACATAGCCTTACAGTGTTAGACCTTCTGGAAAGTCTGGTTCCTCCCTCTTATTTACATAATTTTAATAATATGTGGTGATAATGATCTACATTAGTACTGAGATTATATTTGCGCAGCAGCTCCCGTCATAGACCCAAATATATGGTACCCATTGAACGCCACTCTCCCTTACTACTTGGATCTGCTCCATGGATGTGTTTAGCACCGAGATATCTAAGACAGGAATTTGGATGCCATTTGCTGATGTCAAGAAAACTAGATTTAAAAAAAAATTATATAGCAATATTTCCATTTCTGGAAAAGCTGGATGATAATACGGTCACCATCTCAGCTTTGGCAGGGGGTTGCCACCAGGCTTTCGTAAAGTCCTAAATTAGATGATGCATTGCTGTACAACTACAGAGATTTGCCTTTCAGGACTCTAGAAAAGTTGAAGACCCTCTTTCAGTGTTTGTTCTGAGAGCATCACCAGTCACTAGTCCCAATAGTCAGTAACTGAGGGGTTAGGGGGTATATGAGAGGGTGTATGTTTTTGCAGCTGTTCAGTACACCAGTGTAACAGCAGCAGCTTTTCTCCTCTGCCCCTTTAACCGCCCCCTAATCCTGTGGTACAAGGCCACTCACCGCTGTGGGATCAGTGAAGCTTCTTGTGATGAGGTGGATCTTCTTTGTTTTTCGGCCTGAGGTCCAGGGTCAGGTTTCCAGCGATTTGCCGTTGCTGGGTGATAACTTGGTGCTCTCTTCCCTCCCTCCAGAGACAGCGCGTCTGAAATGTAGATTCATTTATTTACACATCTCTGCAGCTGGGGAAGGGACAGATCTGGGGGTGTTTCAGACCTCGTGCACGCGTCCGTATTTTTCATTCATGTGCCGTCTGCCTTTTTCACAGACAGCACACTCACCTATTCATTTCAATGGGGCCATACACACATCCATATTTTTTGTGAATCTGTGCAGACATTATGCAAAATTGCATGTTAAAACCTCCTAAATCTATCTTGTACACCTAACTAGCCTGGACAATTGTACTCAAGTAGTAATGGACACCTGGAGCTGACACCCAGCATAGGTGGTAGAAGGGGGGCACAGAATAAAAGTAAAATGGAACCCAGATGCATCTCAGCAAGAGAGGTTACCTAATAACGGTGTGTATCTGATCCGAGCCTCCTCCCGTGGTGTGGGGTGGAGACGTCCAGAGAAGCAGCTGGATTCTTGGACACCAAACTCTTCACAAATGCAACTTGTCTAGAAGAGTAGAGAACAAGTTTGTATATCAAGAGCAAATATTTATGCTGATGACTCCCACATATTATAAGGTCTAGGAGGGAGGCAACCCACACCCTCGGCCCCTTCTTCGAAGATTTTATCACAGCTGTTCCAGGCTGTGCAAGTTACCAGTCCATGGGGAGAGTCTGCCTGATGAAAACTTCCTCAGATAAATCCTGCACAGACTGGTTTACTGGGAGCACAGTATGTTTATGGTGAGATGGCACAGACTGAGAAGAGGACCCCACACCTCCACACCCACCTCTACTCCACGTACTGGGGGCTCCACTTCAGCTTCACCGCCCGACCCCTCCACCCGACTCTAATCAGAGAAAGAGCAGATTCAGACATGACAATCAGAACTTCCATCGGTCCTTGGGTCGTTCTCAAGTTGTCCAGAGGTTCTCTAGTTCTATCGGTTTCAAGAAAAGCTGGGTGAAAACCCATATAGACAACATGATAGCTCACACAGGGGCAGACACCCCACTTTTCTGGAATCCTGAACAGTAATTTTACCTATGGACACATCAGCATATTAAACAGGCAGATAAGCCATTTAGGACTCTTGGAAAGCTGGGTCAATCCCTAGGAAGCTGTAAAGATGAGCATGTTGGTTGTTACGCAAAAACTCTTGGTAATTAAAGTGGCACTGTACTTTCATTAAAAACTTTTGATATCTTACAGGGACGTATCAAAAGTTTACATTGGTGGGGGTCTGAGCATTGATCTTTAGGAGGGGTGGGGGAGTGTGTGCTTATTAGGTGCTCTCCTTTCAATGCACTAGACGGGCACACAGACTTTTTATTGAGTCTGTCTTGCTCCCTGTATGCTTCCCTCCCCTTGTTCTAGAGATCAGTGGAGGTCTCAGCGCTAAGACCCCCATCAATCTAAACTTTTGATATGTTAGAGGGACACATCAAAAGTTGAAAGAGGGACACATCAAAATGAAAGCACAGTGCCACTACGTTTGGAGAAGAAAAAGACCCAAGGAATTGCAGAATTTAAAAACAAAAAAGTCACTAAAAAGTTCTACAAATTATATAATGATGGGCTCTACCTGGTAATCCAGTAATCTGTCCCGCAGCAAATTAATAGTCTCTGGAAGAATAAACGTAAAATTTAAGGCATGTCAATATTCAAATTTAGATCCTTTTCCAGTCACATAAAGTTTATTGAAAAGATAAGCATTACATCAAACGAAGCAGAAACCGATGTGAACAAAAACACTGAAATAAAAAATAAAATAAAAATCTCAACAATTTTTAAATAAATATTTTAAATGCTTGTATAGTATATATTAGAGATGTACAAACAGAACAAAACCCAAAAATGCTGAAAAACTAGATGCAAATACAACTAAACAGTTTTTAACATTTTGCAAGAAGTTGTTTGTCGTGCTCAGAAACAATAAGAAAAATCTCCAATTCAGCTGTAAGGAGAGTCCTGCATGAATGGGTTTTATTTAGAAACCTCTTGTACAGCAGAGTAGGGGGGGGGGGCTAACTATAAGGGAAAAAGATTGAAAAAGTAAAGAAATAAAGTTAAATTGAATGTCAACAAGTATGTATTACCCTAGCTCTATCAAGTCTTAATTTTGCAGATGTTGAGTGCAGACCTGAGTCTAGTAAATTCGTACAATTCAATTCTGTAGCTGTAAAGTTAACTTGGGATTTCCCAGCTGGTATAGACACATTGTCAAATAGATTCTGGTCAATAGAAGGTTTTTTTATGACGTGTTATATGAAAGCCACTTATAGGGACATCTCACTCACCCTCCTGCTCAGTGGTCTTCTGCTCTCTGCTTCGACAGTCACTAGTTAACTCTTCTACTGCTGACTGGAGCTCCTGCTGCTGCCTCTGGGCTTCCTTCAAGTCTCTCTGCAGCTCCTCTGCCTCTGACCGCACAGTGTGGAGACAGATTTCCAACTCTTCTATCTGCAGATGACGTGAGACATCATTAACAATCAGGAAACTACATAGCGAGAAGCCAGTGCTGAAACCGTTCACATTTTTGGAGTAAGGCAAGTGTTAAGTCCACTTCTAAACCTCCAGCCAATCAGGCTTAAGGGTTGTACAGAAATGTCAGAAAAAAAGATGCAAATATTTTACCCGTGAGAAGCAGCAGGTGCTGCACTCCACTAGGCTGCCCAAGCTGGGCTCACCTAGTCTAAGAGGTTGAAGGGCATCATTATCAGCAGATCCTCAGGCTGTTGGATGTTCATATTACACCCACACCCTCAGATACAGAAGATCAGTGCCACCATACGTAAAACAGACAGCTGCGACTGTGCCAGTTATGTTATTAGAGCTTTAGCAGACACCAGAGAATAGAGCATGAACAAGCTTCATAACAATTTCACAGGAAGAGCAGCAGATTGGGTAATGACAACTTCCCCATAACCATCCCCCAACTGGCCAAAGTTGAGAAACCACGAAGGACGGTGAGTGTCCAATGCCCCCACAGATAAGGGCAGTACCACAGTGTATACCGGGAAAGAACATTACCTGCTTGGTCAAGTCCTCTTGTTTCAATGCAGAGGCATGGAGTTGGGCAAGAAAGGTAGCCTCCTTCCCCTCAGTTTCCTCCTGCTGATGTCGGGCAGCCTCCAGATCGTGAAGTCTGTTCAATGAGTGGAAACCACAAGAGAATGACATACTGCATTATATTTATATATACAAAAACACCCCACACACAGAACACAGGGCGCAGAGAAAGGGAAGCATGCACCTGTTTGGAAGGTTCTTTGTTCCTTATAAACCACTAAATGATGTCACATGCAAAAACCGGGTAAAACAAACATGTCCTTCACAATGATTGTAGAGAATTCTGCCTCACACCAAGCTCCAGAGGATGAGACAGGGAGATACTTCAGAGAAAAACCTCAAAGGACAACTCACAATACTAAGCTCATCATCTCCTGTGCCAAATCCCAGGTCACAAGCTACCCAATACTGCCCCCTACGTATAAGAATATAACTACGATAACACTGCCTCCTATGTACAAAAATATACCTACTATAATACTGCCTCCGATATACATGAATATAACTACCATAATACTGTCTCCTATGTACAAGAATATAACTACTATAACACTGCCTCCTATGTACAAGAAAATAACTACTATAATACTGCCTCCTATGTACAAAAATATACCTACTATCATACTGCCTCCTATGTACAAGAATATAACTACCATAATATTGTCTCCTACGCACAAGAATATAACTACCATAACACTGCCTCCTATGTGCAAGAATATAACTACCATAACACTGCCTCCTATGTACAAGAAAATAACTACTATAATACTGCCTCCTATGTACAAGAATATAACTACTATAATACTGCCTCCTATGTATAACAATATAACTACTATAATCCTGCCTCCTATGTACAAGAATATAACTACTATAATCCTGCCTCCTATGTACAAGAATATAACAGACGCATGATTCACTGCACATGACTTGGATGCAACTAGGTGTTAATCTTTCCACATTCCCTCTCTCAAACAAACACCTTTAATATGAGGCTAAAAACAAGTTAACGCTACCTCAAAACGAGTCCACCTACTCACATGATGGATTATACTTTGATGCAAATCTCCATGACAGGGATCCCAAAAAACACTAAACAAAAAAAAACTGTTTTTAGTTTCTTATTAATTTCAATGGGAGATTCAGCGCGGATTCTGCTCCTAGATAGGGCATGCTGTTGCTTTTTTGTTTGTTTTTTTCCACGTGGAAAAAAAGCAAGTCCTGTTCCCATTGAAACGAATGGGAGGTTGACTGGAGGCATTTATGGTGCAGAGTCTGTGCAAAAAAATGCACCAAAATCAGCCACACAAAACCGAGCGCAAGGGCCCTTACTGCCAATGAGATGCCAACACTTTAATGCATAAGCACACAATGGCACACACTTTACTCTCTAGCATCAAACAGGTTAACCTCTAGCACACTAGCATTCAAAGGGTTAATAGAGCTCTCTATTACTTTTCCTCTACCAGATTGTGGTTACATCAGAGCGGCAAGGACAAGCTTAATTAACTTATGATATACAATTGCAGAGTGCTTTAAGAGAATCTGTCCCCAATTTTACGCTTCCCTAGGGCCTTACAGCTCTAGAGTATGCCGACGAGTCCTCGTATATTCATCAGCTCCTGTCTGTCCTTGCCCTCTACCACTGATTGTTGTAGGAAAACAACTGTCAATTGGAGTCTGGGAAGCTCATGAACAGGAGTACTCCTCAGCATGCGCTGGCACTGTAAGGACTTACGGCAGCATAAAAGTTCCTTTTAGGGCTCATCCACACAAACATTTTCTATTGGTGTCCATTCGTTTTTTTGCGTTTCAATGGGTCTACAAAAAAACGGAAGTTACTCCGTGTGCATTCCGTTTCCGTATGTCCATTTCGGAAAAAAATTAGAACATGTCCTATTATTATCATCCGCATTACGAACAGGGATAGGACTGTTCTATTAGGGGACAGTTCTGTTCCGCAAAATACAGAATGCACACGGATGTAATCAGTGTTTTTTGTGGATCCGTTTTTTGCGGACTGCAAAATACATACAGTCGTGTGCACGAGCCCTAAGGCATTGCACCATTTTATGTCTCAAGAGAATGTTGGCCATGTGCAGGGTCCAATTCTAGAGTAGTGGTAAACTGCAAAAAGAAATTTTAAACTGTGTTTGTATGCACACAGCATTAATAGACCATATCTTCAGCCACCGCTAGATGGGGCTGGTGTCACCCACTATAATATATATATATATATATATATATATATATATATATATATATACACACATATACACACACATATATATACACACACACACACACACACACACAGAGGGAAAAAACATTCTAAGCAGTCTGATCTAATCAATCAGTAGAGTCTGAGTCTAACCAGCAAACACAATGCCTGTCCTGGAGCAGGTACCAACCAGGACAAGGCCAGAGAAGAACAGCTACAAGTGTAAGTCCAACGTGAAAAGGAGATGTAGTGAAATGCCAAGTAGAGATAACTTGTCTATGAGAACTTATTGACAAAATGGCAACAGTGCCTGAGCATATCTAATAACAGCGTGAGAGATACCCACATTTCAAGGTGGATTCTGTGGAAGTGTACTGGGAGTACAACAACTTGTTCAAAAAAGGAGCAGAGAGTTTTGCTGTTAGGGGGAACTGCCCAGTTGGTTGAATTGCATTTCCTAAAGTAAAGTGTACCTCCCATGCATGCATGTATGATTATGTATTAAAGTCAACTAGTGAAATGCAGAGCAAGTTAGACTACCTTAAGGCCTCTTTCACACGGGCGTCATGTTTGACGCCCGGATAAGAGGCGGGTGCGTTGCGGGAATATGCGAAGCCGGACTTCATCACTGAAGTCCGGTTTCGGGTCTTCTGGAGAATTTATTATTTTCCCTTATAACATGGTATAACAAGTGGCTAAGGTAAGTTAACTTTTATTATTTTTAACCCCTACCACTTCATTTTACTATGCATTCTTTATTAAGAATGCTATTATTTCCCCTTAAAACCATGTTATAAGGGAAAATAATAGAGATCGGGTCCCGATGCTAAGCAACCATGAGGGAAAATCGCAACGCATCCGCACTTGCTTGCAGATGCTTGCGATTTTCCCGCAGCCCCATTCACTTCTATGGGGCCTGCGTTGTGTGAAAAACGCACAATATAGAGCATGCTGCGATTTTCACGCAACGCAGAAGTGATGCAAGAAAATCACCGCTCATGTGCACAGCCCCATCGAAATGAATGGGTCCAGATTCAGTGCGGGTGCAATGCGTCCACCTCACGCATTGCACCCGCACGGAAAACTCGCCCGTGTGAAAGGGGCCTAAAGAGTCACTTTGGCTGATTAACTACCTGTGCGGCCGTAAAACCTGTAATCCGTGAAAGGTGCATTTGTGAACATCTACCAGTCCCTTGCATGCTAAAGAACAGATCTGTTTGCATTTGAATCTTCAGTAAAGAACTGTTCTGCTGCACAACTGCCTCATCATTACTTCATGCACCAAGGGCACTTCAACCATCATCAGGCAGGAAAACCCCAAAATGTTTCCTGAAGGGGAAAACCAGTGTGCTTTCCCCATCACCACACAAGCCCAGGGAGCGTTAGAACCATCCATGCAGCAAGACATTGTACCAGAGAATGGCTAAAGGAGAATAAAGTTAATGTTTTGTACTGTCAAAGTCCTGACCTTAATCTAATAGAAATGTTGTGGAAAGGACCTGAAGAGAGCAATTCATGGGAGGAAACCACAGACATAACATAACAGAGTTGATGCTGTTTGAGGAATGGATTAAAATTTCTCCAAGCCAATGTGCAGGACTAATCAACAATTACCAGAAACATTTTGTTGCAGTTACTCCTGCACAAGGGGGTCACACCAGATACTGAAAGTGTTCACATATTTGTGCCACTCACAGACATACGATATTGGATCATTTTCCTAAATAAATAAATTACTAAGTCTAATATTTTGACTCGTTTGATTTGGTTGCCTTTATCTACTTTTAGGACTACTGTAGCTTTAGGTTAAATGTATAAAAAAATCTTGAAAATTCTGACTCCTATGTACAAATATGCAACTTCTATAATACTATACCTACGTATAAGATTATAAACTACTAAAATACTACCTCATATGTACAAAAACATTACTAAGATACTGCCACCTACGTACAAGAATATAACTACTATAACACTGCCTCCTACGTACAAGAATATAACTACTATAATACTACCTCTATGTACAAGAATATAACTACTATAATACTGCCTCCTGTGTACAAGAATATAACTACTATAATACTGCCTTCTAGGTACAAATATATATTTACTTTAATACTGTCCCCTAAATACAAGACTATAGTTATTATAATACCTACAGTATGTACAAGAATATTACTACTGTAATAACGCCACTTATGGATAAAGTCATACTACTCTAGCTTTTCCTTTCAAGGACTCAAAATAAGAATTCAGCACAGATTTGCATCTCAACAGATATTGCGCACCTCAGACTTAAAGGGGATGTCTCACTTCAGTAAGTGGCATTTATTATGTAGAGAAAGTTAATATAAGCCACTTACTAATATATGAAAAAAAAAGGGATTTCAGCTCACCCACAGTCTTCCTTTGCCGTGCACAGATCCCGGATTTAAATACCCCTTCTATACCTATGACACTCAGGCTTGTCAGGTCACCCTGATGGACTTCTCTAAAATGCCTAGATGGCATAGAGACGTTCAGCACTTTGAGCCACTTACTAACGTATGGTTATTAACCATATTGCTTCCTTTGCTGGCTGGATTCATTTTTCCATTACATTATACACTGCTTGTTTCCACTGTTACAGACCACCCTGCAATCCATCAGTGGTGGTCGTGCTTGCACAATATAGGAAAAAGCACCAGCTTATGTGCGGTGCCAAGGTCCTGGCCACCAGAGAGCTTTTTCTTATAGTGTGCAAGCATGACCACCACTAATAGATTGCAGGGTGGTCTGTAACCATGGAAACGAGCAGTGTATAATGGGATAGAAAAATTAATCAACCCAGCAAAGGAAGCAATATGAACAATCACAATACATTAGTAAGTGCCTTGTATTAACTTCCTCTACATGATAAATGCCACTTACTGAAGTGGCGCAAACTTTAATACAATTTTAAAGTGATAATAAAGCGGCAACTGACGCTGTATCTATAGAGAATGTGGATCTGATTCTATAAAAGGGCCATGAGCAGCTTTCTCGGTGAGATCAGAAATAAAGCAGAGCAGGATTTATAATAAGGTGAGACTGTAACGAAGTGCAGCTCACCGCATCAAAGGAACAAACAGAAGAAGTTTGCGTCTTTGGGTTGTTTTCAGTTCCTGTAAAAATTGGGTAACTATTCAATATGGCTCCAGAAGGATCTTCCTCAGATGACAGCTAAGACTAAGTGTACATCTGTAGTTGAGGTTCTGGCAGGAGCTGCCATAGTTGATTTCATGAATAAAGAATAAAAAAATAAAAAAAATAATTCACTATATCCGTCCATGCAGTGGTGGTTTGACCGGCACAATGCCAGAGTTCGTACAGGAAACCTGATGGACCCCGTTACAGTCAATAGAATATTTTGGGTGGTTATCTGCCCTAGACATCAAATACCGGTACATATGGAATCAAAGGCTTAAAGGGATTCCACCCATCAAATAGTTATCTCCTACCCTATCTAACCAGAATACCCCTTTAATCCAGCCTGGGTAGAGCTTAAAGGGATTGTCCAAGTTATATTTATTGATTACCTATCCTTAGGATAGGTCATCAATATCAGATCGACAGGGGTCCGACATCAGCTGTTTGAAGAGAAGGCGCGCGCCGTGCCAGCGCTGCCTCCTCTTTATTGTTTACCTGCTCACCGTCGCATCTATATAACGGCCAGCAGGTAAGCAATAAAGAGGAGGCAGCGCTGGCACTGCGCGTGCCTGCTCTTCAAGCAGCTGATCTGCCGGGGTGCCGGCTGTTGGACCCCTGCCGATCTGATATTGATGACCTATCCTAAGGATAGGTCATCAATAAATATAACTTGGACAACCCCTTTAAGCTCTACCCAGGCTGGATTAAAGGGGTATTCCGGTTAGATAGGATAGGAGATAACTATTTGATGGGTGGAATCCCCACCAATCACGAGAAAGTGGCCCTATACCCCCTGCATCCCCATGAAATGAATGGAGCCGCCAGTGGGGAATGTGTGCGGCTGCTCTATTCATTTCTATGGGAATTCCAGAGATAGCCGAATGTAGAAACTCCTTTCTTCTCATTTCAAGGAGGCTGTAGGGGGTACAAGGCCCTGTTATGATTGGTGGAGGTCCCCAACGGTAGAACCCCCACCAATCTAATAGTTATCCCACATCCTGTGGATAGAGGATAATTTAAAGAGTAACCAAAGTTAACTTTTTAGTAATATGTCCTAAATGCCCTAATAAAACTTTGAATTTTTAATAGAGATAGCTGGCAGCACGGGCAAGAACATGGCAGACGAATTTCAATGTTGATAAATGGAAAGTAGTGCACCTAGGCCACAGTAATCATGGCTGCATACACTGTCAATGGAATAAAACTGAACAACAGAGCAAGAAAAAGCCTTAGCTGTTCTGGTTACAGTAGGCAAAATCAGCAGTACTCAATGTCAGGCAGCAGTTGTAAAAGCAAATAAGATTTTAGAGTGTATGAAAAGGGAGATAAAAACCTATGATCCAAATGTAATTATTATTCCTTTATAAATGTGGTATTCAGTTGTGGGCTCCATATACTATGAAGGATATCGGACAGCTAGAAACGGTTCCAAGGTGGGTGACCAGACTATTAAACGGGATGGAATGTCGCACATAATGTGTGGTCAATAAAAAGAACAGCCACGCAATTTACATATTCCAAGAACTTTACAAAGGACGAGGGGACATTCCTTCAATGTGGAGAAAAGGCGATTTAGACATCAGTACAGGAAAGGATTCTTTACAGTTAGAGTCAGGCTCGGACTGGCCCACAGGGGTACAGGTGAGTCCCCTGGAGGGCCCCTGAGCAAGGTGGGACCCTAGTCTCCCACCCCCTGAACAAGTGGCATATAACACAGTAGACATACTGCATTATACACATATATATTTAATGTACGGCACCTCAACCGGCCTATGTTCATATAAAAAACTTTATAGATTTAAAGTTTCTTTAATAGACACTATCAGATAGCTGAGATGACTTCTAGGTATGGAGGAAATCTCGCCAGTGTCCTCCTTCCCCAGGACCTACCTTCTCAAAGTTGCTGCAGGGACCCCCATATTCAATCATCTGGTAGCATCTTGCTGCTATGTGAGCAGGTAATATTTGAATGTATCTGTAAGTGGGCCCTCAAAATAAAATTCCCAGTCAGACACTGGTTAGAGTGGTGAAACTATGGAATGTCACACACCCAAGAGGTAGAGTAGTAACTGCAGATACTATGTCATTTAAAAAAGAGCTAGATGCTTATCTAATAGCAATAGGCACTGATGGCTATAATTAATCTAACAAATAAAGTCGTATAATTGATCAGAGAAAGTCAACCTGTGTATTTTTTTCAATCTATGCAACTATGGGCGTTATTCATTCGTAACCCCTCCGATCCTAGCTTACTAAAGTCCTCAGCCTTAGGGCTCATGTCCACGACCATATATCTTTTGCGGTCCGCAAAAACAGAGCCGGAAAAAATACGGATGACATCCGTGTGCATTCCGTATTTTGTGGAACGGAACAGCTGGCCCCTAATAGAACAGTACATGTTCTATTCTTTAGTAGAACGGAAATATGGAAATGGAATGCACATGGAGTAACTTCTGTTTTTTTTCTTGCAGACCCATTGAAGTGAATGGTTCCACATACGGCCCGTGCAAAAAAAAAAAAAAAACACGGAATGGACACGGAAAGAAAATAAGTTTGTGTGCATGAGCCCTTAGGTGAACCTCAAAGTTCATTTGACAGACGCAATATAGTAGGGAAATCCTGTGTTTGGCTGCTGGGAGTGAGTACTTCTATGCCATGCTGTTTACACAGGAAAGCATATTGTGGGGTCTGGGAATTGACGGGGGCCGTATTGGATATCTGCAGAAGATTGCTAACCTGGAAGAAAGGAAGAAGAAGAATGGACGATGAAAGGGACAGGAGAAAAAGAGGAGAGAAAACTGCAATTAATGGAAAAGGAGACGGAAGGGCAGAAACTACAAGATGATGGGGATTGGAGAGGGAGGAAGTGTAAAACCATAAAGGTGGGAAAAGAAAACGAACTATGAGAAGGCATGCCTCCCACTTATCTCGGATCCAGTTCTGGAATTAGGCCACGTGTCCCAATTGCCACTTTATCAGCTTCTTCAGGACACATATACAGTTGAACAAAATGGTGAAGCAGGGAGCAGTCAGCTCCCTTCTGCCTAATTCACCCTGTAACACATACCATTGGTCACGTCATCGACTGGACCAGCACTGCAGTGAGAGATTTGCTCCATTCATCATAGGAACATGGACTAGGTGTATTTGAATTTTGGAGGCACAATATTGTGTGGGGAGGCTCTAAGGTGGAACCATACTGTGTGAGGAGGCACTAAGGGGCACCTTTACAGTTTGGAGACATTAAAGGGGTTGTTCAGCGAAAAATATTCTACAGTTTTCAAACCAGCACCAGGCTCCTAATTATTTTAAAACTGCATGTATTTAAAAATGTAGCATAGCCACTGAGTTCTTTAATAAAATATATATGTATAGCGCCACCTGCTGTTTGTTTTTTTCTTATTTCTTTGTCCTGCTCACCAAGAATGCCGCACATGCTCAGTTTCATCCTTCAACTGCCTCTTGAGCTGTGATAGGGAGAGCATGGACACACCCCCTGAGCTGTGATAAGAAGAGAGCTCCAGCAGATAAGACACACCCCCTGAGCTGTGATAAGGAGAGAGCTCCAGCAGATAAGACACACCCCCTGAGCTGTGATAAGGAGAGAGCTCCAGCAGATAAGACACACCCCCTGAGCTGTGATAAGGAGAGAGCTGCAGCAGATAAGACACACCCCCTGAGCTGTGATAAGGAGAGAGCTCCAGCAGATAAGACACACCCCCTGAGCTGTGATAAGGAGAGAGCTGCAGCAGATAAGACACACCCCCTGAGCTGTGATAGGGAGAGAGCTCCAGCAGATAAGACACTTCCCTTGAGCTGTCAGCTCGATATAAATCTAGCAGAGCAATGAATTGGAAGATCTCTGGATCTATGTGAGGTGCAGGGCTGGTTCTAGCTTTGTTACAAACAGGTTGTCATGTACTATATGATGACCTCCAATTTTCATTTTTACATTAATGATGGGATAAACCCTTTAAAGGGGATGGGTGGTGTAGAGGTGTGACAATGTGAAAAAAAGCGTAAGTAGTTGTCCATTTTTACCCCACTTTGCATTTTTTCAAAGATGGGAGGTATGGAGTAAGACTCTGGAGGAAGAGACTGGCAGGTGACTTTTGCAAGCAGGCCCCTTTGCTTCATGTATTCCTGGCGATTTTCCATGGATAGAGGACAAGCTGCTCTCTCAGTATTAAGTGTAGAGCTAAACAACTTTATCGTCAAAAAAAAAAACACCAGTCACATCATCCTGACATGTCTAGCTTAAAACCCTAACAGACTCTTAAGCGCCAGCAGTAAACCTAGCAAAGGTCAGGAGAGGTTCCGAGCCGTAAACGCTTGCATGACGCGATTTCAGTAGAGTGGTGGGAGAGAGATCTGTCTCCCTACACGACGCTTCGCTGAACGATTAAGTAATGTTTACATACACATCACGAATACAGTACACAGACGCCGTCGAGGACAAATCGCCTGCTCCACCTGCCAAATCTCCAGAACCCCAAATGTCAAGTACAGCTCATTAACCCCTCATGTGGGTCAAGGAATTTAAAAACGGTACTACTTTTGTAGTCTGGCTTCTCTCTGTTCCCTGTGCAGCCGAATTCCATATACAATAATTCTCCCTGTTATCAGCCATAACCACTATGTACAAGAACGTAACTATAATACTGCCCCCATAAGTACAATACTGTCCTACAGTGCATTTAGAAAAAAAACTCTTCAAAACCTTTCCGTTTTTATACATTTTGTTATGGCGTGGCCTTATGTTTAAAAAAAAAAAAAGTTCAATTCCCCCTTTCCCCCCATCAATCTGCACTGGATAACCCATAATGAAAGAGTGAAGACAATGTTAGAAATCTTTGCTAATTTACTGGAAAAGTAAAGGTTAGAATCTTGCAGACATACAGTAAGTATTCAGACCCTTTATTCAGGACTTAGTTGAAGAACCTTTGGCAGGGATTACACCTCCAGTCTTCTTGGCTATGATGCCACAAGGTTTTCATACCTAGATTTGGGGGATTTTCTGCCATTCTTCTCTGCAGATCATCTCAAATTGTCAGCTTGGATGGGGACCCTCTGAACAGCCATTTTTCCGGTCTCTCCAGAGATGTTTGATTGGGTTCAGGTCAGGGCTCTGGCTGGGCCACTCAGACATTCACAATGTTGTCCCAAAGCCACTCCTGTGTTGTCTCGGCTATGTGCTTAGGTTCATTGTCTTGTAGGTAGGTGAAGCTTCAGCCCAGTCCAAGACCCAGATAACTCAGGATCAGTTTTTCATTAATATCTCTTTGCTCCATTCAGTTTTCCCTCAAACATAACCAGTATTCCTGTTCCTGCCGCTGAAAAACACCCCCACAACATGATGCTGCCACCACCATGCTTCACTGTAGGGATGGTATTGGGGAGGTGATTTCCTCCAGACATGATGCTTAGAATTTAGGCCAGAAAGTTCAATTTTGGTTTCATCAGACTAGAAAATCTTGTTTTCTCACAGTAGGATTCCTTTAGGTGCTTTTATTTTTGCAAACTTTCATGTGTCTTATTGGGAAGAGGCTCATTCTGTCAACTCTGCCATAAAGCCTCGATTGGTGGCCTGCTGCAGTGATGGTTGACCTTTTGTAATTTTCTCCCATGTGCACAAAGGTGTAGTACCCCAGAGTGGGCACCACCATTCCTATACCCTGCTACTGTCTCTAATGGCTAACCAATAATGGCATCTGTGTATTTATTCCAGGTCCTCTTACACTGTGCCTTAATAGTATTGCTATGAAACTGGTATGTTCATGTACTGTGCCTGGTTCACTAGCAGATTTCAATGTATCTGGCAGAGAAAGATCTCTAGATAGAATGGAACTCACCATTCCATTCTCCCCCCTGTTGGGCTGGAGTGGGCTACACCTTACCAAGGGAAGGGTTGCAGGAAACTACAGATAGTCTAGAGTTGGAAGAAGGGAGAAGATCCATGGCGTGAGAGGGGAATGCTGCGCCTCCTGCAGTCTCTCAAGGGAAGCAGCTCATAGAGCACCATAGCTCCTTATAGTTTACAGACAGAGTATTACGATGGGGGTCAACAGCCAAAGGCACCCTGCTCAAAAGGTACCAGAACTATCAAAAAGTCCAGCTACGAGACCAGAGCCAGAGAAAGTGAAAGCAAAGTATCCAAGTTTGCCTGCCAGCTTACCCCAAAACGTGCTGGCGCCAAGAGAAAGACCCAATATTGTCGGGATGGAAGTTTATTCAAGTAAAGCTGTTAAACTTTTACCAAGTCTGGACCCTAACCCTGGGTTCACACCTGAACGTTTCTGAGACGCGCGTTTTAGTCGCGTGTATAACAGCGCTTTTTTGCAAATAGGAAACGCACGTCATACGCGCGTTCGTGACTCTGGAGACCAATTGAAAAAGGCATATCTACACTTTAACGCGTGTTAAACGCGCGTTTCCAATGAATTCTATGGGTGCAAACGCGCTGTAAAACGCTTAGGTGAGAACCATGCCCATAGGGAAACATGAGTTTTCTCCTGTTGAGCGTTTTACAGCGCGTTCAAACGTGCTGTAAAACGCGCAAGTGTGAACTGAGGGTTAGGCCTCTTGCAGACGAGCGTTACTCCCTCAGAGAGTCCGCAGCACAGCGCCCGGCCCTGACGGGAAACACATAGCATTATATTGATTTATGATGCTATGTAACCCTTCCTTACAGTTCTGGAATGTATTGGATAACACTGACAGCATTATGCCAGTGTTATCCAATACATTCCAGAACTGTAGGCCTCTTTCACAGGGGCGAGTTTTCCGCGCGGGTGCAATGCGTGAGGTGGACGCATTGCACCCTTACTGAATCCGGACCCATTTATTTCTATGGGGCTGTGCACATGAGCGGTGATTTTCACGCATCACTTCTGCATTGCGTGAAAATCGCAGCATGCTCTATATTGTGCGTTTTTCACGCAACGCAGGCCCCATAGAAGTGAATGGGACTGCGGGAAAATCGCAAGCATCCGCAAGCAAGTGCGGATGCGGTGTGATTTTCCCGCATGGTTGCTAGGAGACGGGACCAGATCTTTATTATTTTCCCTTATAACATGGTTATAAGGGAAAATAATAGCATTCTCAATAAAAAAATGCTGATGGACCATGTGATTGGACCATGTGATGTGACATCATCACAGGTCCTTTAGCAGGTAGCTGAAGCTTGAAGAGAGAAGACAGATCGCCAACTACGCGATCAAGTGGCTAAGGCAAGTGAAGTTTTTTTTATTTTTAACCCCTTAAGCCTCATTTTACACAGCATTCTTTATTAAGAATGCTATTATTTCCCCTTATAACCATGTTATAAGGGAAAATAATAAATTCTCCAGAATACTCTACCCGAAACCGGACTTCAGTGATGAAGTCCGGCTTCGGGTCTGGGTACCAAACATGGCGATTTTTCACACGCGCGTGCAAAACGCATTACAAACGCTTGCACCCGCGCGGAAAAATCGCGCATATTCCCGCAACGCACCCGCCTCTTATCCGGGCGTCGAACATGACGCCCGTGTGAAAGAGGCCTAATATAATGCTATGTGACCCCCGGCAGCGATGGGAGTTCAGGCCGGGATCTGCATTACAAACTCGCTGCAAGACGAACGCTTGTCTGCAAGGGGCCTTACTCCACCAATTATCACTCTCTCCTTTATTGCTTTAGAACCTAACCCTGGGGAGTGACGTATCCAGGTAGGAACACCGTGACACACACAAAACCCATAAGACCGCATCACCACTCAGCATTCCTAAAAACCTGGAACACGATCAGCCTTGGGGGGGCACATTGCACAGGATTTTTGGAGGTCACTAAAAATGACCATTGGGTACTTGGTCATCTCCTACCTTTTCCCCTCATTACTTAGTTTGGTGTGGTGGTCGGCTATAGGAGTCCTTGTTGTTCCCAGTTTATTTAATTTAAGAATGGAATTTAAGAATTTTAATTTAAGAAGTATGGAGGCCATTGTGCTCTTGGGAATTTTCAGCACATTTCTTGTACACTTCTCCAGATTTGTACCTTCATACAATGCTGTGTCTAGACTCTACAGGCAGTTCTTTTGTCCTCATGGCTTGGTTTTTGCTCCGATATGCTTTGTCATGTGCAGAATGACTGGGGAAAGCTTGGATTTGTTAATTGTAGCACAAGGCCACTACTTCACAAAATGTATATAAAAAAAATAAAATTAAAATAAAATAAAAAAAAAAAAAGGAAAAAGGGGAAAGGGTCTGAAGACTTTCCAAATGCATGTATATGTTCAAAAAAATAACTACAAATATGCTGCCTCTATGTACAAGAGAAATGCTACTATAATATTGCATATAATGCATAGATTTGACTGGGTAGATTATTTAAACACGACAAGAAAGTCTTCCTATGAGATGTCAGGTTTGTGCCCATTTAGACTACTGACGTAATGTCTGTATGCTGTTTAAGCATAGTCAATGAGCCAACTCGCATGTGCAATTTTCCATTTTTTGCAGGATCCGCATATTAAGTATAGATAATTTGGGGATATGATTCGGTCACCACATGGAGCAGATGACTTCCCCTCCCCATTACACACCTGGCAGTCAGTTCCTTCTTCAGGTGCAGCTGCTCAGTTTTCATCCTCCGCAGATTTCCTGACAACTGTGCAAACTCCCTGTCCAGAGAATCCTTATGCTTCTCTAGCTGCTTCAGGCTTTGCTCCCAGATTTTCCTCCTTTCCCGCAAATCCTTTTGTAATATCTATGGAGAAGCATAAGTTCAAAGGGGAAATGACCCTATAGAATAAAATGCCCAGTAAAATCTGGTGTCTGTTCAGTCTTAGATAATAGCGATCTTTTTTCTTTTCTTCTGTTACTAGTAAAGTTGGATGCCAACCAATATGGATGCAAATAGGGACTCTTACCGCTTTCTGAGATTACAGAATGGCACATGAAGTGGATGAAGAACACCACACAAAGGACATAAAGAAGATTATAGGGAAAGAAAATCTCCTCCTGGTGTATTTTTTGCAGCATTTTCTGTTTGGCCATAACACACACTCTAGGGACATGTTTACCTCCAGCATCTTCCTAGAGACATCCTTCACATCAATATCTGACTCAATCAGATGTTGGAGGGGAACCAACAGTTGGTCGACCATTGTGCTGGTGTCTTCTTGCTGGAGGGAAAAACAATAAAAAAACAAAAACAGCCTCATCAGCCAACCAGATCTCATATAGTCTTCTGTGGGTTCATAGGATAAAAGGTGCACCTATACAGGGTGCAGATGCAGCAGTTGCCTTTTGGCTCTGGTGGCTGAGGGAGCTCTATCCCCCCCCCCCCCTTTGACAATACCCTGAGATAGCAGTAGAAATCAGATGGAAGCATGGTCCAGGGAACCTTCATCCCCGAGACAGAAATTTTGCAGAGATCAACTAAACCAAAAGACTACCCCTGACAGAAAAGGAACATACTTATGGAAGGTACAGAACCATCAAGGGAGTTTGTTTATGCCAAAAGACTTTTTGACTGTTTGTGGAAGATCTATTCTTTTGGCGCACACCAGGGTTTGAGATAGACTGGTCACCTAGATCTAGTTTCTGCACCCCACATACTGGGAACTGCAGAAAGGTTCAATGAGAATGGAATTGCATGCCTGTGGATATTTGGAAAGATTGCAAAGTGTACTTGAGGCGAGACTCAGGGAGGATTACTACAAGCATTGCTGCTGCTTATAAACAACTATTGGGAAAAGCTTACTCTCCACTATACCTCAGAACTGTGCCGATTGCTGCTGTATGTGCTGCAACTCATCTGTTCAGTAAAGAGAGACTGTTTATTATAACCAGCGGTCCTGGTCCTTTCCTCCACCACCATCTGCCTGCCGTGCAGTTGCCCCTGTCCTCCTGCCTTGCTTCCAGCTATCCACACATCCAACATCAAGAAAAGAAGGGTTGCACCCCCTCCATATACTGCACACTTAGCCCAGGGATAGCTGAAGGACAGGTCACCATGAGTAACTACCACGACTCCCATCCTCTTCAAGGTCTCTCCCCTGCGGTCCAGGTTTTTGCACAAGGACTGAAACAACCAATATAGTTACCAAAACAACTAACCACCATCCTCACCAGTGTCTGCAAAACAGCTTTGAAATCTGCAGCTACTTGTTCATGGCCAGGTCCTTGAAGCAACAACAAAACCTCCCGATCCAACGTGACGTCAAAAGAAGATGTTCGTCCGACAGAGCACATCCAGTCAGCTGTAGACACCTGGGCACAGAAGATAAGGCTCAGTGGGCAAAGATAGAGACCTTTTGGAAGCATAAAATGTCTTCCATTCACCACAATTTTTTTTTTCAGTTAGGTAAAAAAATTCTGAGCAGTTTAATCTTGACAGGAGTCAGAACTTCGGTTTCTGATACATAGCTCCAAATTTCCTGCATAGGAGAATTGCATAATATTCTGAATGCCTGCAGCCACCACTAGAGTGATATTAGTGAAGATGCATATATTATGGAGTTCAACAGGCACTGTATATGCAGTGAGCTCCCTCTAGTGGTGGCTACAGACAGACATTATCATCATGTAACAATGTCTATGCAGGTGACTTGAGCTAAGTATTAAAAACAAACAAACGCATCTGGGGGTTCATAGTTAATTCACATGGCGGTCACCTCTAATGAATGCTGCGCATATTCCAGCTCTGTGTGCAGCGAGTTTGGACCTCCGTTAATGACACGATTAAGTCGGCCGGTAATTGGAGAGCTTATTCCATTCCTGGTATCAATGCAGAATTAATCCAGTCATAAGATAAAGAATCATGATTTAAGGTCTCAAATCTAAGGTATATTCTTGTGGGACTCACGAGAGAAGCTCATGTTCCATTCGTTGCAGATTAGTCTCCAGTTTGCTCTTCTCGTTTCTCAAGTTCTGAAAAGGAAATTAGAAAAAATAAGAATTAAAGAAGGCGTTCCACCAACTGAGTCTTCAGGCACATCTATTATATGGGAGCAATCTTAGGCTTAATAAAGACGAACAAGGTCAACCCACACTGACATAAACGTCTGACCCGACTGACTGACTAATATAAAGGAGGCCTCACCTGGTGCCTTTTAACCCAACTTTCTTCATTAAGGCCCTATTCACACATCCGTAGTGTGTTGCGGATCCGCAACACACCTTGCCACCAGCCCTATAGAGATGCCTATACTTGTCCGCAATTGTGGGCAAGAATAGGACATGCTCTATATTATTGCGGAGCCGCCGGCTGGAAGATCGGCGGTGCGCTCCGCAAATGCGGAGAGCACAGTGTGTGCTCTCTGCATCCATCACGTCCCCAACCCGTTCCGCAGATTTGCGGAGCGGGCCGCTGATCTTCTGGCGGCTCCGCAATAATATAGAGCATGTCCTATTCTTGCCCGCAATTGCAGACAAGTATAGGCATCTCTATAGGGCTGGTGGCAAGGTGTGTTGCGGATGCGCAACACACTACGGACGTGTGAATAGGGCCTTAATGAAGAAAGTTGGGTTAAAAGGCACCAGGTGAGGCCTCCTTTATATTATACCCCATTATGGATGCCCTAATAAGTTTGAAGCTTGACGTGCAATTGTGCCTACTGAATTACTCTCCCCTGAACCCCCCCCCAAATGTGCCCAGCAGGGCCTGGAAAATGGCTTGTTACACAAATCCCTTCCCTCTGTGAGCCATTAGCTAATCAGAAGTGTAGGCAAAGAAGACATGGCCTAATTTCTAAGAAGCAGGAAGATTGTAGCATCTAAAGAATCAGAGAACACCTATATTATCTTGGGGGAAAAAAAGTGTCATACAAGGTGAACCAGGCCTGGGGTTCAGGACTCCTTTAAAGAAGCACTATCACAAAAAATATTCCTTCCATTGTGTGGGTAGATGAAGAGGACGTTGTTACCTCGATGACTGAGCTATACTCCATTAGTGTGGACTTCATCTCTTCAACATAAAGATCTTTCTGCAATAAAGAAGAGGAGCGGCGGATTATCATAGTGGTGGTTTAGGTGGCTGCCCGGGGGGCCTAGGAGGTCCATGGTCACTCAAACTGGCCTTCATTTTACAGAGATAACGTAGGGTGGAAATACGTTGTCATACATGGAGGTGATACATTAATATTGTTACTGCCTTATCAGTGGTTTGTTTGTCTATTTTTAAATGAATTTAATAAAGTCATGCTTTTAAAGTCATGCTTTTAATAAGGACTCATTTTTTCCATATATGATAAATGCACTACATACAAGGCAGCATGGGGGCAGAAGCTGGAAGAGCAAAAAACCCAGATGGCAGCTACCAATGTAATGGCAAGTTGAGGGTCTCAGAAATGACCCTCATGTTAGTATAATTATCTTAATATGTAGCAAAGCTAAGTTTGTTAAGGGTATTTTCACACACATTTGTAGTTCAGTTATTTTCCAAGCGACTCAGAACCAGGTGGCAAAAACCACAAGTGCAGGTGAAGCACTTAAAATCCAAGTGGCAGTAAACCATGTGCAATAACTGCAGCACAGCCGCTATGGGCATGTACCCCTCCGCAGCTTTTTTTTTTTTTAGCATGATTCCTCAGATTATGATATTATATAGGCCTAGACTTGAAACATGTCAGAGAGAAGAGGGCAAGTTGTCTGGCCCCTGGAACTAAATATATAGTTTTTCTTGTCCAGTGTCCGTATTAGGGGTTTTCATTTATTTATGGGGGGTTGACTGTACATATGACGTTCCCCAAGGTCTATGGTGTACTTTATCTGCCCCTGAAGGGAGCCACTGGTCAAATTATAGGATTGGCTTGGCTGATACTTGGAAGTTGTTGCAGTGTATTAGGTCATGATATGTTTTTGGCCACTGCATGTAAATGATAAAGGTCAACATTCATTGCCAGCAAGCAAAGATTTTATAAATGGTAATTGAAACACAATGTTAGAAATTTCCAGAACTTCCGAGACTGCCGTGATAAAGGGGCTATAATACTCCACTGACCACCAACAATCCTGCATCCTTCTTCTGCAGCGCGCTCTCCAAGTCAGTCAATTGTAACTGGAGGGAAAAAGATCAAAGAAAATAATGAACAGGGGATGATTCCAAACTTTAATCAGCCTCCCCCCCCATTGTAATGGGTTTTATGGGAGATGGAGACTCTCAGTGGAAGCAGTCAGGATATTACCTGGAGCTCAGCAGCTTTATCAGAGACTTGAGACAAAGTCTTCCTGATCTCTTCAACTTCCAGGGCGCTGCACAAATTCTGTGAATGAAACAAGACAACATCAAGACCCAAGAAGAACAGTCACTTGTATGTGTGTGGTGACGCATACGTATTCAATGCACTGGTCTCCATTCTCTATATGTAGTCATGCTAATATTTAAAGGCATCCCCATTCACTTCTATGGGACAGCCCCATCCTATTCACTTCAACAGGACGGAGCCATCCCATTAAGGGCTCATGCACACAAATGTATATTCTTTCCGGGTCCGTCCCGTGTGCAGAAGATACTCCGTGTGCATTCTGTTTCAATATGTCCGTACTTCCCTTCCGCAAAAAAAATAGAACATGTCCTACTATTGTTCGCATTACGGACAAGGATAGTACTGTTCTATCAGGGGCCAGCTATTCCGTTCCGCAAAATACGGAATGCACATGGACCGCAAAATACACACAGTCGTGTGCATGAGCCCTAAGGTGAATGGCGACGCCATAATTGCAATTACACTGCTCACCACTGCAGTTGCAATAGCAAGCTGGATAAACAATGAAGAGAAGGCAGTGCTTGTACAAGCGCTGCTTTCTCTTCAAGCAGCTGATCGGCAGGGATCTGACACCAGGCACCCTTTCGGATCTGATATTGATTACTTATCCTGAGGATAGGTCATCAATCTAAAACAAAGACAATCCCTTTGAATTGCACACCCATCATATTAACCGCGGCTTTAACAAGGTTTTCTGAGTGTTTAATACTGATGACTTATCCTCAGGATAGGTTGTCAGTATCTGATTGGTAGGGGTCCGATTCCCAGCACCCCCAGAAATCATCTATTTGAAGAGGCCGTGGCGCTACGTTGAGCCTCACAACAGCATCCAATGCATAGAAGCTGTGCTTGGTATCGCAGCTCTTTCCCATTCACCTAATTGGGACTGAGCTGCTCCTAGGCCATGTGACCGATTAAAGTGACAACACATTGCTTAGAAATAGGTTGTGGCTTGATATTTGTCCCCTTCTCTTTTTTAAATAAATCAAATACAGCAAGAAGCTAGGTAATCACTTAGTCTTTATTAGTGTTCATTTGACTTAAATTGCTCATGATATTAGATACTTCATTTTAGTGTTATCTGGCAAATGCTTTGTACGTATTGCCTTGCTCACTTCACCTTGTACACTGTGCAAATGATGAAACAAATTTGTACTGTTGTATTTCAATAAAAATACAATTCTAAAAAAAAAAAAAAAAAAAAAATAATAGGTTGTGGTGCACAATGCTTCTAAACAGATAATCGTTGGAGGGTCTGGGAGTTGGACCCCCACTGATCAGATACTGATGACCTATCCTTAGGATAGGTCATCAGTATTAAACACTGTTTAGTTTGGATGGAAAACATCTAATATAACCAGCAGGTGTCACTGTTTCCTATGTCTAGTCTATGACTAGCAGGGCTCCCCTTAAAGGGTTTCTGTCACCAGGTTTAACCCTATGAAGTTTTTTTTCCCCTTAAGTGAGGAAAATTGGCTTCTGCCTCACAGGGGTTTTTTGCCTTCCTCTGGATCAACTTGTAGGAAACGGCCGAACTGGATGGACAAATGTCTTTTTTCGGTCTTATATACTATGTTACTAAGTTAGCTGACATTAGCGATGTGCTAATGTCAGCTAAACCTAACTAGCCTATTCTTACTTTTCTCAGTGCCTGCATTAACCTTAAAAACCGAACTTTTATAATATGCTAATGAGGCTCTAGGAGCAGGAGCGTTGTTCCTGCTCCTAGAGCCTCCATTCTCCCACCTTGGTCTCCTCCCTCCAGGTCTTGATTGACAGGGCCAGGCAGCGCTTGTGTCTGTCTGCCAGCCCTGTGCTTGGATGTAACCTGGCAGCCGACGAGTGTCTTTCCCTCACCGCGCCTGCGCCGAGTTCAGAACGGCGCGAGATTTCATCCGAGCACAGGGCTGGCAGACAGACGCAAACGCTGCCTGGCCCTGTCAATCAAGACTTGGAGGGAGGAGACCAAGGTGGGAGAACGGAGGCTCTAGGAGCAGGAACAACGCCCCCCCTGCTCCTAGAGCCTCATTAGCATATTATAAAAGTTAGATTTTTAGGTTAATGCAGGCACTGGGAAAAGTAAGAATAGGCTAGTTAGGTTTAGCTGGCATTAGCACATCGCTAATGTCAGCTAACTTCATAGGGTTAAATCTGGTGACAGAAACCCTTTAAAGCTTAATGCAGTGGTCCGCCCAACAGAATCCAGTTCTAAGTAACTGCCAAGCAAGTCTTGCACCCACCTCGTCCTGTAGAGAGCTGATCTTGTGGATTAGTGATAAATTCTCTTTTTCCTAAAAACAAAGCAAAAAATGTATAAAAAAAAAACAAAAACATTTATTACATTTTAACAGGCAAAATCAAACCTGATTACCATCTGTTTGTTCTGTGCGACCAGCTGGGACTTGGACTCCTCCAGTGCTGCCATATTTAGCTTTAACTCCTCCATTTCACCTTTAAGGGTCCGCACTCTGGTGATGGACTGCTGAGCACTACAAGACACCGGAAGATGGAAAAATTTACTGAAGAGCAACTCAGGTAAGGACAGAGGAGTAAGCTAAAGCAGTTGGTTCTCAGTGAAAATTCCATAACAGCCCACATCTACCATCTTCTCCAATGTGTCTGGGATAAGATCCCTTATAACTACACTTCAGGTTGAGGAGGACAATAAATGAAAACAAAAAAAACAAAAAGAAAAAACTAAAACAGTGACTCACCGAATTATATAGTGGGGGGGGGGGGAACTAGACTGCGCAGCATGGCAAGGTGGTCTACTGTACAGCAGATAGTTCTTACTGTATATATGTAGCTACATGTATTAGAATAATGGCCACGCAGAAAGGAAGGTAAGTGGTTCAGTAACCTGCCTTGCCATGGCCTAAGAATTACACTAGGGACAAGGAGGCTGCAAGAAGTTAAACCAATGATAATATCGTGAGGATTAGGGGGAAAAAGTCAAAACTGGCATATGGGCTGTTACCTCTTCCAATGGTTGCGTAACGTTTCATTTTCCTCCAGGAGCCTGTGGTTGGACTCTTCCTGCCCTTCGATGGCCGCCTTCAGTTTGCTATGCTGTTCCTGTAGCTTCTGGTTGTTATATTGAAGATCGGCAATGCAGGTGATTAGGTCAGAGGTGTCGCTGTGGGAAAAGAGAGTAATGAGTCACGTCCAAAAGCATGAGATCACCCCTCTTTATACACAGTTCAGCATCTCTGTATTAGACATGGCCTGTATTATACTCCAGAGCTTCACTCACTATTCTGCTGATGGAGTCACTGTGTACATACATTACTTATCCTGTACTGGTCCTGAGTTACATCCTGTATTATACTCCAGAGCTGCACTCACTATTCTGCTGATGGAGTCACTGTGTACATACATTACTTATCCTGTACTGGTCCTGAGTTACATCCTGCATTATACTACAGAGCTGCACTCACTATTGTGCTGGTGGAGTCACTGTGTACATACATTAAGTCATATCTGTCCTTTATACTTTCCCTCCCTTTATAATCCGTTCCTAATTTTAGCTTCCAAACCCTACTTTGCAGAAACCCTACTGTGGCTGTACCCTTACTGTTTCCTAGATCAGACAACTGTGTAAAATACATGTAAAAATGACACTTTCCAGAATACAAATCATCAAAGCAAGATCTGTGCAGACACTGAACAAGTAAGTGGAAACAATCTATTAATGTACTAACAGATAGATGCCAAGAGACTGCTACACAGGAGAAAGAGCTGCAGGAGCATTTTACATAATTCAGCTGAAAACCTCAAATAGGGAAGGAATAGATAATGTGCAGAATATCTGATCAGAGAGATGATCTGCTGCAGATCAGTACGTTCCATTGATAAAATATATACGAAGGGTATAGTCAGGAAGGGGACCTTTGCAAGCTGCAATGTCTTCACCAATACTCTTTCGATGGTTTCTTTGTGATGAGAGAATCATTATATAAAAAGTTATACCTGCTGTCAGGGCTATACACAGTATTATTCTGAAGTGTGCCGAGCCCCCTGCTGGACAGACTGTGTACTGCCAGATCACAATGATGATACATTGTAACAAACTCATCTGTATGAACAGGACAAGATACAATGAATCTATATTCTTACAGCATTAGGCTACATGCACACGAAAATGAAAAAAAAAACGTCTATGCTGTCAGTTTTTCATGGCCATTTTGCACCATTTTCTGGCCATGTGTCAGTTTTTAACGTCCGTTTTGCATCCATTTTTCATGTCCGTTAAAAACGGACATGAAAATTGGATGAATTTGGCAGTTATTTCTAGACCCACCTTTCTGAGAACACCCAAAGGATGGTAGGCCCCCAGCTAAAATAATGTCCCCCAAAGTGTAGGATTTTTTTTTTAAATTATTTTTTTTGCTTCCGGCAGCTTAAATAATGTCCCCCATGTAGGCCCCCTGGTAAAATACCTGGTTTAAATAATGCCCCCATAGTGTCCCTCAGCCAATAACAAAAAAAAAAAAACTCACCTTATCCACTTGCTCGCGCTGCAGCAGTCTCTTCTCTCTCCACAAAACGGGACCAGTCGAAGTTGCGCAATGATGTCACTGCGCGCTCCCACGTGGTTACGTCACCATGCATATCGCAGGTCGTTCGGCAAGTCCTGCTCAATGAAAAGAGAAGAGACTGCCGCACTGCGAGCAAGTGGATGAGGCGATTTTTTTTAACCCCTAAATGGCCTGTGTACCCGTTTTTAACGGCCGTTAGACGGGTGTCCTATTTTTGGACGGACGCTAAAAGAACGGCCGTGTGAATAGCCCTATAGACTCATTGGTGCTAAAAATGGCCGTGTGATGGCTGTTACTTAGACGGCCGTCACATGGCCATTATTCACTGTCGTGAGCATGAGGCCTTAGGCTACTTTCATACGCGTGTAACTTTTCCAGTAGAGGAGCTCAATACCGGAGAAAAACGCTTCAGTTTTGTCCCCATTCACTGTCAACGGGAACAAAACTGAACAGAACAGCTGCGGTTTTCTGTCCGGCATGGGATGCTGAGCAAAACGGTTCCATGACACACGATGCAAGTCAATAGTGCCGGATCCATTTTCTTGGACACAATATCAAACGGATCTGTTCTTCATTGACTTACAACGGTTTTACTGCCGGATCCATCATGGCTATTTCAAAGATAATACAACCGGATCCGTTCATAACGGATGCAGATAGTTGCATTATCAGAAATGGATGTGTTTTTGCCGATTCCTGCCGTACCAGGCTAAAACACAACTGTGAAAGTAAAAGGTTGGAGACAGAATTTACATGGGTTTTCCAGCCGTTACTAAGAAAGGGCCTGTCCCCAGGATAGGCCATTACTAGTCAATGTTGGGGCCTGACAACCTGCATCCCTGCCGATCAGCTGTTCATCATCCTGTCAACCTTATAGTGGAGGGAGCTCATTACTACAGCATTGCTCTCATTGACTTCAATAGGAGCAGCGCATTAGTAACAAGCACCCTCCACTACAAGGTTGGCAGAGCTGTGTAGTCTTTACGCTGATCTACGGGGCCAGGGCTACACCCGAACAGCTGATCGGCAGAGGTACAGGGTGTTCCTTCCACATACTTGATTGTGTGATCCCTCACGTGGTGCTTGCCACGGCAGTAAATGCTGTTATATTACATATACTGTACCGATCTAAGAAATATTACTGCCACTCACAGATCTCCTCTGGATACATCGCCTCCAAAAGCCTCCAGACTTCCGCAGGTTACATTCATGGTGGTGCCAGAAATTCTTCGCACTAAAAACAAGTAAAGCACAACGGGGAAGATTTGCTGATAGGGTTTAATATTTACACAGTGCAAACTTAAAGGGAACCTGTCACCATGAAATGCAGTGAAATTGGCAGGCACCATGTTATAGAGCAGGAGGAGCTGAGCAGATTGATATATAATTTTGTAAGAAAAGGTTCAGTAAAACCTGCATTTTATACATTTATATCTCTGCTCTCTCTGAGCTCAGTGGTACACGGGGGTCATGTTATCAGTGACTGACAGATACCCGTGTATACACACTTACACAGAGAAGGCTATTAATCACTAAACAAACTTTTAATATGTTGTAGGGACTTCTCAGAAGTCTAGATTGGTGGTGTCTTTGCACTGCGACCCCCACTGATCTCTACAACGAAGGGAAAGAAGCACACGCATATCACGCTCTCTCTTCTCGCTGCATGAAAGGGAAGCAAGATGGGCTCCTAGAGTTTCTATTGAGTTGGTCTCACTTTCTATGAGGCAGTGAGGAGAGAGAGCGTGATATCCCCCCGTTCTAGAGATCAGTGGCTGGTGATGAGTGCAGTGCACTACAGTGTATGACCAGGTGTGGTTATGTAGGGTAGTTCAGTGCAGTAGCAGGTACGACCAGGTGTGGTGATGTAGGGTAGTTCAGTGCAGTAGCCAGGTACGACCAGGTGTGGTTATGTAGGGTAGTTCAGTGCAGTAGCAGGTACGACCAGGTGTGGTTATGTAGGGTAGTTCAGTGCAGTAGCCGGTACGACCAGGTGTGGTGATGTAGGGTAGTTCAGTGCAGTAGCCGGTACGACCAGGTGTGGTTATGTAGGGTAGTTCAGTGCAGTAGCCGGTACGACCAGGTGTGGTTATGTAGGGTAGGTGCAGTAGCCGGTACGACCAGGTGTGGTTATGTAGGGTAGGTGCAGTAGCCGGTACGACCAGGTGTGGTTATGTAGGGTAGGTGCAGTAGCCAGGTACGACCAGGTGTGGTTATGTAGGGTAGGTGCAGTACCAGGTACGACCAGGTGTGGTTATGTAGGGTAGGTGCAGTACCAGGTACGACCAGGTGTGGTTATGTAGGGTAGGTGCAGTACCAGGTACGACCAGGTGTGGTTATGTAGGGTAGGTGCAGTACCAGGTATGTTGATGTAGGGCAGTGTAGTACCAAGTATGACCAGGAGTGGAAATTGAGAGCAGTGGAGCTTATTTTAGAGAAGGATGAGACCATACAAGTGCAATCAGAACAAGATGTTTACAGGACAGGGGGAGCAATTGTCCTGGGGCTTCCTCCTTGAGAGTTTTGAATCCATCATAAAGATGGGATCCACCTTGTAATAAGCAATGTATGTGGTTTTGTTAGTTCTTCAGTACACAATGGCCACTATGTATGAAAAAATGCTGATTCTCTTGTAATGATAGTTTCTCACCGGCAAAAATACTCTCTCGTAGTTTTATCATAGAATCTTCTGCAGCCAGGAGGGACTCTTTGGTTTTGTTTTCTGTCCTATATGAAATAAAAAAATAATATAAAGAAATTGGTGTTTAGCTCGACCAATAACCTCTGACTTCTAGTCTGTTTCTAGTATAAAAGAGTGACTCCATGGAGGTAAGAAAAAATAAATAAAAACACGATCACGGATACTGTACCCCTTTAAAGGGAACCTGTCATCAACTTTATGCTGACCGAAATGTTGATTTCAGAGGTATGTCACTCATGAGCTAAAAGTTAGGGGTTGCGAAGAACCGGCATCATAATGATGGCAGCCCAGGCCTTGAAAAGAGTCAGATCTACCTGAGAAGAGTCCTGGTTATTATAATCTCCTGCTCTCCCGTCCATCTGCTGATGATTAGCAGTTCTCTCCTAGAGAGGCCTCATGCACACGACCGTTGTTTGTTTCCGCGTCTGTTCCGTTTTTTTCACAGATAGGATGCTTCACCATTCATTTCAATGGGTACGTCAAAAAATGCGGATGGTTAACCGTTTTTGTTCCGCATCCGTGGTCCGTGTTTACCTTCGGTCAAAAAAATAGAGCATGTCCTATTTTTTTCACGTTTGCGGACAAGGATAGGCATTATTACAATGGATCTTCCAAAAAAACGGATCCGACAAAAATGGTCCGTCAACCGTTTTTTTTTGACGGACGCTAAATTTGCGGACGGAGCGGAGGCAGGCACTGGTCGTGTGCATGTAGCCAGAGGAAGGGAGAAAACTAGGTAGAAGCCTGTCAGTCATCAGCAGGTGGGCAGGAGAGCAGGAATTCATGAATAACCAGGACTCTTCTCAGGTGGACGTGACTCTTTTCCAGGCCCAGTCTGCAATGATTGTGATGTTGGTTCTCGGAGACCACTTACTTTTAACTTATAAATGACAGACCGCTGAAATCATCTCACCTGTCTCTATTTTATACTGCCGTTAGTATGGACAGCATAAAGTTGCTCACCAATTGTTTCTGCAGTCATCCACCCATTCCCTCATGATGGCGTGATAAGTGTCCAGGTCCATGGAGATGTCCCTCTTGTCAGGGTCCAGCATGTTACACAGCTCACTAAGGCCGCTATCTTCAGAGCCACGACTAGTTGTGTGCCGTAAGTAATCCACAATCTTGGACACTGCCACTTTACCTGTCGTGGAAAATGAGCAAAATTGGCACAAGCAACAAATTTGTCAGTCCCCAATTTCAATAACCCTTTAACTCCCCACCTCTGTGCTCTGTATCACATGCGTGGAAGATACTGTCCAATAAGTCCTCCTCACAGATCAGGCTGACCTCAGCAGCGGGCTCTGGCTTGTTCTCCATCACACGCCTGAGACCTACAATAGGATTATATGGAATTATGAATTTATTCCATGAGATAGTAACAGGGGGCGGGGCTGTGACAGACATCACTGAATATAATAGTAATATAATTACACTGTGATCAGACAGGAGATCCACACATCTTATACTACAGTAACAGCTATTCCATCTATTACTGCTGACAACCAGCCTCTATACCATGTCTGAGAGGTTGTCACAGCCCCGCCCCCTGTTACTGACATCACTGAGTATAATAGTAATATAATTACATTGTGATCAGACAGGAGATCCACACACCTTATACTACAGTAACAGCTATTCCATCTATTACTGCTGACAACCAGCCTCTATACCATGTCAACCAGCCTCTATACCATGTCTGAGAGGTTGTCACAGCCCCGCCCCTGTTACTGACATCACTGAGTATAATAGTAATATAGTATTGTGTGATCAGACAGAATCCCACACCTTATACTACAGTAACAGCTATTCCATCTATTACTGCTGACAACCAGCCTCTATATCATGTCTGAGAGGTTGTCACAGCCCCGCCCCCTGTTACTGACATCACTGAATATAATAGTAATATAATTACATTGTGATCAGACATGAGATCCACACACCTTATACTACAGTAACAGCTATTCCATCTATTACTGCTGACAACCAGCCTCTATACCATGTCTGAGAGGTTGTCACAGCCCTGCCTCCTGTTACTGACATCACTGAATATAACAGTAATATAATTACATTGTGATCAGACATGAGATCCACACACCTTGGGCTTCTTTCACTCTTGTGTTGTTTTCCGGTATTGAGATCTGGCAGAAGAGCTCAATTCCGGAAAAAAACATTTCCATTTATTCCTCATGCATTCTGAATTCTTTCGTTTATCAGCATTCCGTTTTGTGACCGGACACAAAACCACTGCAAGCTGAGGTTTTGTGCTCGGTCATAAAAACTGAAAAAATAAAATTAAAATCTGGCACTGAAAACAATGCAAGTCAATGGTGACAGATCGTTTTTTTTTTTAGGAGCCCAACAAAAAAAAAACTCCTGTTTTGATGTCACACAACCTTATCATAACAGAACGGATGCATCTTGATTTGCAAAATCAAAACAGATCCGTTTAATTCCAGTATTGAGATCCTCTGCCGGATCTCAATACCGGAATTTACAACGCACGTGTGAAAGTAGCCTAAAATAAACTGACACCTTGCACAAAGAGCAGAAGAATTCGGCGATCATGCCATACATTTGTACTTTCAGCTGAAAACGGCTGAGATATTCCAACCCGAAGGATCACAGTTTTGGCAAACTGAAGTTGGCAGTTGGGAACAACTGTTCACATTATATTTTAATAGACCTCTTGACTATCATCCCATATGTATGAGCAATTTACCTCTGGTGTGACACTCCAGGATGGCTGTTCCAGCACACAAGCGGAGACCTGGCCAGCACGCAGCTGTGTGTGTCTGGCCAGGTCACCGCTTGTCTGCCAGAATCCGGCAGACATTCCGTCTGCATCCGGCAGACATTCCGTCTGCATCCGGCAGACATTCCGTCTGCATCCGGCAGACATTCCGTCTGCATCCGGCAGAGTTGGATTGGAAGAATTCTGGCTGGCTGTTCTCTGCCGGAACAGCCTGGCGGAATTAAAACTGGAGGTGTGAAAGAGGATGTGTCATGGGAGTAAAAAGTAAATAAATATATGTACTTACTGTTCCATGCTCCCCGAGTATAGCGCTTTTATTATTTTCTGGTCAGAACCTGTTCCTGATATCTGACCCCCATAGTAATCGGCATGTTATATGTTAATAGAGTGTGGTCCTCCATCAGGGTGGCAACCACATCTCCATTCCTTGGGTGATGTCTACATACAGCATCACTCTGATGTTGTCCATTCCCAGCCGACAGCCTCAAAGTGACGAACAAGCTCAACGGCATCACAAGCAGACAGAAGCTTCAGAAGAGCAATCAGTGGGATGGACATCACACCGCTGACTGGTCTCCTGACGCTGCTGGTCTCTGCTGAAGATGCCATCCGCTTGCAATGCCACTCTGTCCCAGAAGGAGATCTTCACCCAGTCTGGTCTCTTGAGAAGGATCTCGCTGGGCTTCTGCATTCCTCTGAGGCTGACCACTGATGCTGTAGACATCACTTACAGAGATGTGGTTGCTGCCCCATGGCGGACCACACTCTATTACCATACCAAATACTATGGGGGTGCCAGATCTCTGAAATGTGATGGACAATGAAGAGAAATAAACAAAAGGTGCTATATTCTGAGGAACAAGTGACTGAGCACATGGACTTATTTTGCTCTTTAACCTTCAGCTACCTTTGCGGGTCTGATTTTTTTTCTTCTATTACCTGCGCTCTCACTCATCGACAGCCTCTTCACGACAGGAGATTTTAATGTAAAGTGATCGGATTTCCGGTCAAAGTAAAAGCTGGGGACAGATGGGAGGAGTCGATCTTCCAGTATGATGCTTTTATACTCGGAACTGGGGAGGACTGACTGAAACTTAAAGTGAGTGTCACGAGGTCCCACGACGGGGGTTGAGCAGCTCTGTGACCCGCAGGTTGACCACACCTTCTTGTTCTGTTCCTTGGATACCAGGCTAGCAGAGTAAAGCGCAGTGCTGAGTGGAGAGTCACAGTCTGTCACTTGCTGCAGACTTGGAGACTGCACGGCTGGGGAGAACAAAGTGCCATTCCCAGGACTGGAGAAGCTGACCAGATCCTTGCTGGTGTTCCTCATGGCCCGATTCTTCAAAACCTCCTCCAAGTTTTTCTTCGTGTTGGACTGCGGGCTGTCAAAGTTCCGGGACTGGAACTTGGGGATCTGTAAAGATGGATTGGACTCCTGATCTCGCATTTCAATGGTTTTGATTTTCCGCCGGATGCTGTCCACCGGGTTGTGGCGCTTGGTGGCCGAGCCGGACTCAGACATCTTTACTCTGAATTTCCTACAGTTAAAGGAAGAAACCAGGACAGACCCTTAAAATGCAACACCAGGTGGCACTCCTAAAAACTTCTCCCCTAGATCCTGCTCAATTCAGGCCAGGTCTAATATCTTTAAGCCACTGAATAACACTTTTAGAGAGCCATTTAATAGTTGCAATTACACCACTGGGCGCAGCTTTGATAGGACGTTCTACAGCCATCTTAATCTACTGTGATGCCAATTTATGCCACTTAATAATGGACGGTTTCAGGAATGGGCTACCTGGGAGAAGAGAACGTATGGTTGCCATTAATGCTCCCTGCGGGATCATCAACCAGTTTTCAGAGTCCTAAATGGCAAGTCCGCCTAATTACGCGTCATCCATTTTTCAAAGCACCAGACAGAACGATGAAGCAGAATTATATTTTTGGGCTCTGGACATGACTCGGGGGACTGACACTGAGGATTTATAACAACCACATTGTATGGTCACCAAGAGTGATGTAGACCTTCAGGGACATCTGCACTGCTTCAAAATGACAACTCTACACCATTTTGCTTCCGTACATAAAACCATACAACAATTTTACGTCTATTCTAGGGAAGATGGCGACACAGGATACAACATAGCAACGTAACATCTTGTTATATCTGAAGCTCAAATCATATACAAACTTGTGAGATTCAACCAATGAAGTTATGGTCCGTGGTGGCAGAATCCATAACGGAATTCTTAGATAACCCGAACCTGATACCACAAGTTTTCTCAACACTAGTGTTGAACGAACTTCGGTTTTATTTTTAAATCAGATTCTTTTTATTTGTAAATCATGTAATCCCAAACAAATTGTGCGCATTAATGAACACATTAAGTAAACATGTGTTTTAAGTTCTGCGTCCAAAGTTTGGGTTATTGAAGAATCCCGTTATGGATTCCGCTACCACGGACCATAAGGGAATTTGGAATCCATAACGGGATTCTTTGATAACCTGAACCCAAACTTTGGACGCAGAAAACACAAGTTCGCTCAACACTAGCCATCAGAAAATGACCTATTGTTCAAATAACGTTTTTTATTTTTAACATTTGTGAAAAAAAATAAAATAAATTGATGTTATTTTTCATTTTCCATTTCAACATTTATATTTAAAAGGGTATTCTGGTAGGTACAAGTTATCCCCTACCCACAGGATAGGGAATAACTAGCAGATCGGTGGGGGTCCTACCTACAGGACCCCCCATGATCACAAGCAGTGTCAGACTGGGGTACCTAGGGCCCACCAGTAAAATTTATTTTTGGGGCCCCACCGTACGGATACATTCAAATATAATAAATATTTTTAATATAAGTTTTTTATATGAACATAGGCTGGTTGAGGTGCTGTACATTGAATATATGTATGTAGTGCAGTAACTCTACTGTGTTAGGCTACTTTCACACTCGGGTTCTGTGCGGATCCATCATGGACGGATTCCTTCAGATAATACAACCGTCTGCATCTGTTCAGAACGGATGCGTTTGTATTATCTTGAACATAGCCATGACGGATCCATCTTGAACACCATTGAAAGTCAATGGAGGACGGATCCGTTTTCTATTGTGCCAGATTGTGTCAGTCCCCATTGACTTACATTGTGTGTCAGGACGGATTAGTCCCTATTGACTTACATTGTTTGGCTCAGTTTTGTCAAGCGGACAGCAAAATACTTCAAGCAGCGTTTTGGTGTCCGTCTCCAAAGCAGAATGGAGACTGAACTGATGCAAACTGATGCATTCTGAGCGGATCCTTTTCCATTCAGAATGCATTAGAATGCAAACGGATCCGTTTTGGACCGCTTGCGAGAGCCCTGAATAAATCTCACAAACGGAAAGCCAAAACACCAGTGTGAAAGCAGCCTTATGTGCCACTTGTGCAGGAGGTGGGAGCCTAGGGGCCCACCGGGGGATTCCCCTGTACGCCAGTCCGAGCCTGATCACAAGAACGGGGGCCCCATACCCCCCTGCAGGCCCCTTGCTGCTCCCATAAAATGACTGGAACACTGTACTCGGCTATGTCTGGAACACCCATAGAAATGAATGGAGTGGCTGCACACGTTTAGAGGAGGGGGTACAGCGCCCTGTTCTCGTGATTGGTGGGGGTCCTAGCAGTAGGACCCCACTGATCTGATGGTTATCCCCTATCCACACTTGTACCTATTGGAATACCCTTTTAAACAAAAACCATAAAATACTGCAGTTTTCCCACTGGCCACTATACCTTATCTCCGTGGAAGCTCCACTCCTGGTTTTGGCTCACAATCACTGACCAGAACATTGTGTGAATGAGGCCTTACAAATACTAAACATATCATAAACCAATATAGAGATCGGAGTTATAAGACACTTATTCCCTTATAACTGAGCACTATGATGTTATACATACACATGTAATTGAACAGACCTGCAATCAGTGATGTTTTTTTCTGGAACTCTTTACTAGATCTAGAGGTTCAATTGCTTCCCTTGTGAAGGGATTCAAACTCCCACCATCTGCATAATATAAAGCAGGTGTCTGCTCCACTCAGCAACTTATGTGCTCCTGATGTATCCCTCCCCCATCAGGAGATCTGCTCAGACACTGCCCCTTTGTGGACACCAGGCAGAACTGCAGCAACATTATATCAGAGCGCCAGGAAGCTTCAGACATCAGCAACTTTTTTATTTATTTTTTTAACCTTAATTCATACAAAAAAAATAGCTTGACATTTTTGGGGAAATTCACTACAAGTAACTGAAGGGAAAAAAACGAATGTTGACCCTAGCCAATCAGGTTCCGGCTTTAACATTCAAAAAGATCTCTGGTAAATGAGAGCAACAACACTTTTTATCTTCCTTAGCACTAAGGCCTCTTTCACACGTCTGAGGTGACATCGGTGAGAAGATGGTCAGTGGCGCATCCGTGAAGATTCCCATAAAGGATCCATCCATGGTCAGTCTGTCAATGTGTTGCCTATATACATTCGTATTTCACGGACACTGCTAGGCTGATAATTAATTTCCAGAACATATCCTGGGTCCGTAAAAACTGTGGGCCAAACAAAGATTGCGTCAATGTTGTGTCCGTGGTTTTCACAGACCCATTTACAAAGAACATTCGTCATTAATTAGACACATCTCCGGCAGTCGTGTGCCTGGGGTGAAAAACGACTCCACTACAAATGTTATTGGACAGCGCTAGCAAGGACAAGGAGGTCCATGCTTACCGGTTCCTGTGCTAAGCGGCTCCTGCTGCCCAAGCCTTGGGTGGGGTGGAGGACGATATCATCAGTAACCGTCCACCTGCCAGTGTATATAGATATATTTTCCAGCAGTCAACTTCTCCCCAATCTAAGGGCTCATGCACACAGCCATAGTTTTGGTCCACAAATCCACGTTTTTTGTGAATTGGATGTGGACCTATTTATCTCAATGGGGTGGTGTGCTGTCCGCATCCATAAGTCCTTTCCACAGCACCGCAAAAAAACTAAAACATATCCTATTATTGTCTGTTTTGGCGGCATGTACTCAGGCAGAATCTGTGTTTTGCGAATCCGTGATTTTACGGCCGTTTGGATGTGCCCTACAACCACGGGTGGACCGGCCATAGACCCTATAGAGAATTTTCCTCTTGAGCCAATGCCCATAGGGCCACCAGAGCGCTCCTCACTGCCGCTGGACGGGTACATACTACTGGGGGCACTATAGGGGTCATTACTAGAAGAAGTCTAGGCAGCATGCTGAAGGTAGGGCTGTATCTAAACCTATTGACGGCCACCAGAGAGGGGTGGTATTTGGTTCTGTGGGATGGTATTCTGTGCTGCACTATGGTATTGGACCCATCTACTTATGTTGCCCCACCGTCTGTCAGTTTGGACCCACCTACAACATTGGGACCACTTTAAGTTCCCAATACTCCCCTGGGTACGACCAAGGCGCAGCTGTGGCCACACACCGGTTGAGTACTGCACGGCTGAAAGACTGCGCGGTATTGAAGGCTGCATGGTACATCCGTGACATGACCGCGCCATGTGGTCATACCCTGAAACTGCTGATAACAGGGGACCATAGATTATTTTCTGGAGAGAATAGAGTACAGGGGTACCGTGCCCTTAAGAAAGGAGTGCGCCTAAGAACCCCCAGGTGGACATTAAAGGGCTATTCCGATTAAAGTTATCCTCTATCCACAGGAGAGGAGATAACTATTAGATTGGTGAGGTCCTACCACCGATCACAAGAACAGGGGCTCCCTACCCCCTGCAGCTTCCTTGCAATGACTGGGGTATGCTATCTCCCAGAACTCCCATAGAAATCAATGGAATGGCCGTACACACGTACGACCAGCCCCTCTGGTCATTTCAGGAATGGTCCTGCTGTCGCTTTGCGAGCGGTTTCAATGGTAACCAGTACGCTCTTGACGCAGTTTCGAAAACCAGCAGCAAAACCTCGGCCGAATGAACTGCGTTGTGGCGTCCTATTGAAACAATGGGATTCAGAGTAGAATTGGCCCAGTTTTCACCACCGAAGCCGCTCTGAAACATACGCCCAAAATCCTTCGTCTGAACATGCCCTTATGCAGGAAATGGATTCCTCGGACTGTGATCATCTTCATATGTTTGCAGTAACTTCATGGAGACATTTTTGACCCTGCAGTCGAAACCACATCAAACAGGTAAAGCACACGGTTTTAATGTGTTTCACGTGTACAAGTCACATGACTAAAGATCAAATAAAACAGAGGTGTATAGTACTGTATATCGCTGAAACAGTGGACAGTGGCCTGCCTCTCACATGGCCAGGAGTCCCTCATCCCTGTTCTCCAGCTTTTTAAAAATGTTTGTGTTGTCAGAGCCACGCCATTACTTTTTGTGATGTTGTCAGAGACCAGCCCCCTGTTACTAGCATTGCTTAATATATGATTACATTGTGATCAGACATGAGATCCACACACCTTATACTACAGTAACAGCTATTCCATCTATTACTGCTGACAACCAGCCTCTATACCATGTCTGAGAGGTTGTCACAGCCCCGCCCCCTGTTACTGACATCACTGAATATAATAGTAATATAATTACACTGTGATCAGACATGAGATCCACACACCTTATACTACAGTAACAGCTATTCCATCTATTACTGCAGACAACCAGCCTCTATACCATGTCTGAGAGGTTGTCACAGCCCCGCCCCCTGTTACTGGCATCACTGAGTATAATAGTAATATAATTACACTGTGATCAGACATGAGATCCACACACCTTATACTACAGTAACAGCTATTCCATCTATTACTGCTGACAACCAGCCTCTATATCATGTCTGAGAGGTTGTCACAGCCCCGCCCCCTGTTACTGACATCACTGAATATAATAGTAATATAATTACACTGTGATCAGACATGAGATCCACACACCTTATACTACAGTAACAGCTATTCCATCTATTACTGCTGACAACCAGCCTCTATATCATGTCTGAGAGGTTGTCACAGCCCCGCCCCCTGTTACTGACATCACTGAATATAATAGTAATATAATTACACTGTAATCAGACATGAGATCACCACACACCTTATACTACAGTAACAGCTATTCCCTCTATTACTGCTGACAACCAGCCTCTATATCATGTCTGAGAGGTTGTCACAGCCCCGCCTCCTGTTACTGACATCACTGAGTATAATAGTAATATAATTACACTGTTATCAGACATGAGATCCACACACCTTATACTACAGTGACAGCTATTCCCTCTATTACTGCTGACAACCAGCCTCTATATCATGTCTGAGAGGTTGTCACAGCCCCGCCCCCTGTTACTGACATCACTGAATATAATAGTAATATAATTACATTGTGATCAGACATGAGATCCACACACCTTATACTACAGTAACAGCTATTCCATCTAATCCTGCTGACAACCAGCCTCTATATCATGTCTGAGAGGTTGTCACAGCCCCGCCCCTGTTACTGACATCACTGAGTATAATAGTAATATAATTACACTGTGATCAGACATGAGATCCACACACCTTATACTACAGTAACATCTATTCCATCTATTACTGCTGACAACCAGCCTCTATATCATGTCTGAGAGGTTGTCACAGCCCCGCCCCTGTTACTGACATCACTGAATATAGTAGTAATATAATTACACTGTGATCAGACATGAGATCCACACACCTTATACTACAGTAACAGCTATTCCATCTATTACTGCTGACAACCAGCCTCTATATCATGTCTGAGAGGTTGTCACAGCCCCGCCCCGTTACTGACATCACTGAATATAATAGTAATATAAGTACACTGTGATCAGACATGAGATCCACACACCTTATACTACAGTAACATCTATTCCATCTATTACTGCTGACAACCAGCCTCTATATCATGTCTGAGAGGTTGTCACAGCCCCGCCCCTGTTACTGACATCACAGAGTATAATAGTAATATAATTACACTGTGATCAGACATTAGATCCACACACCTTATACTACAGTAACAGCTATTCCATCTATTACTGCTGACAACCAGCCTCTATATCATGTCTGAGAGGTTGTCACAGCCCCGCCCCCGGTTACTGACATCACTGAATATAATAGTAATATAATTACACTGTGATCAGACATTAGATCCACACATCTTACACTACAGTTACAGCTATTCCATCTATTACTGCTGACAACCAGCCTCTATATCATGTCTGAGAGGTTGTCACAGCCCCGCCTCCTGTTACTGACATCACAGAGTATAATAGTAATATAATTACACTGTGATCAGACATTAGATCCACACATCTTACACTACAGTTACAGCTATTCCATCTATTACTGCTGACAACCAGCCTCTATATCATGTCTGAGAGGTTGTCACAGCCCCACCCCCTGTTACTGACATCACAGAGTATAATAGTAATATAATTACACTGTGATCAGACATTAGATCCACACACCTTATACTACAGTAACAGCTATTCCATCTATTACTGCTGACAACCAGCCTCTATATCATGTCTGAGAGGTTGTCACAGCCCCGCCCCCTGTTACTGACATCACTGAATATAATAATAATATATTTACACTGTGATCAGACATGAGATCCACACACCTTATACTACAGTAACATCTATTCCATCTATTACTGCTGACAACCAGCCTCTATACCATGTCTGAGAGGTTGTCACAGCCCCGCCTCCTGTTACTGACATCACTGAGTATAATAGTAATATAAATACACTGTGATCAGACATGAGATCCACACACCTTATACTACAGTAACAGCTATTCCATCTATTACTGCTGACAACCAGCCTCTATATCATGTCTGAGAGGTTGTCACAGCCCCGCCCCCTGTTACTGACATCACTGAGTATAATAGTAATATAAATACACTGTGATCAGACATGAGATCCACACACCTTATACTACAGTAACAGCTATTCCATCTATTACTGCTGACAACCAGCCTCTATATCATGTCTGAGAGGTTGTCACAGCCCCTCCCCCTGTTACTGACATCACTGAGTATAATAGTAATATAATTACACTGTGATCAGACATTAGATCCACACATCTTACACTACAGTTACAGCTATTCCATCTATTACTGCTGACAACCAGCCTCTATACCATGTCTGAGAGGTTGTCACAGCCCCGCCCCCTGTTACTGACATCACTGAATATAATAGTAATATAATTACACTGTGATCAGACATGAGATCCACACACCTTATACTACAGTAACAGCTATTCCATCTATTACTGCTGACAACCAGCCTCTATATCATGTCTGAGAGGTTGTCACAGCCCCGCCCCTGTTACTGACATCACTGAATATAATAGTAATATAATTACACTGTGATCAGACATGAGATCCACACACCTTATACTACAGTAACATCTATTCCATCTATTACTGCTGACAACCAGCCTCTATACCATGTCTGAGAGGTTGTCACAGCCCCGTCCCCTGTTACTGACATCACTGAGTATAATAGTAATATAATTACATTGTGATCAGACATGAGATCCACACACCTTATACTACAGTAACATCTATTCCATCTATTACTGCTGACAACCAGCCTCTATATCATGTCTGAGAGGTTGTCACAGCCCCGCCCCTGTTACTGACATCACTGAGTATAATAGTAATATAATTACACTGTGATCAGACATGAGATCCACACACCTTATACTACAGTAACAGCTATTCCATCTATTACTGCTGACAACCAGCCTCTATATCATGTCTGAGAGGTTGTCACAGCCCCGCCCCTGTTACTGACATCACTGAATATAATAGTAATATAATTACACTGTGATCAGACATGAGATCCACACACCTTATACTACAGTAACAGCTATTCCATCTATTACTGCTGACAACCAGCCTCTATATCATGTCTGAGAGGTTGTCACAGCCCCGCCCCTGTTACTGACATCACTGAATATAATAGTAATATAATTACATTGTGATCAGACATGAGATCCACACACCTTATACTACAGTAACAGCTATTCCATCTATTACTGCTGACAACCAGCCTCTATACCATGTCTGAGAGGTTGTCACAGCCCCGCCCCTGTTACTGACATCACTGAATATAATAGTAATATAATTACACTGTGATCAGACATGAGATCCACACACCTTATACTACAGTAACTGCTATTCCATCTATTACTGCTGACAACCAGCCTCTATATCATGTCTGAGAGGTTGTCACAGCCCCGCCCCTGTTACTGACATCACTGAGTATACTAGTAATATAATTACACTGTGATCAGACATGAGATCCACACACCTTATACTACAGTAACAGCTATTCCATCTATTACTGCTGACAACTAGCCTCTATATCATGTCTGAGAGGTTGTCACAGCCCCGCCCCCTGTTACTGACATCACTGAGTATAATACTAATATAATTACATTGTGATCAGACATGAGATCCACACATCTTATACTACAGTAACAGCTATTCCATCTATTACTGCTGACAACCAGCCTCTATACCATGTCTGAGAGGTTGTCACAGCCCCGCCCTCTGTTACTGACATCACTGAATATAATAGTAATATAATTACACTGTGATCAGACATGAGATCCACACACCTTATACTACAGTAACAGCTATTCCATCTATTACTGCTGACAACCAGCCTCTATATCATGTCTGAGAGGTTGTCACAGCCCCGCCCCCTGTTACTGACATCACTGAGTATAATAGTAATATAATTACACTGTGATCAGACATGAGATACACACATCTTATACTACAGTAACAGCTATTCCATCTATTACTGCTGACAACCAGCCTCTATATCATGTCTGAGAGGTTGTCACAGCCCCGCCCCCTGTTACTGACATCACTGAGTATAATACTAATATAATTACATTGTGATCAGACATGAGATCCACACACCTTATACTACAGTGACTGCTATTCCATCTATTACTGCCGACAACCATCCTCTATATCATGTCTGAGAGGTTGTCACAGCCCCGCCCCCTGTTAAAGACATCACTGTATATAATAGTAATATAATTACATTGTGATCAGACATGAGATCCACACACCTTATACTACAGTAACAGCTATTCCATCTATTACTGCTGACAACCAGCCTCTATACCATGTCTGAGAGGTTGTCACAGCCCCGCCCCCTGTTACTGACATCACTGAATATAATAGTAATATAAATACATTGTGATCAGACATGAGATCCACACATCTTATACTACAGTAACAGCTATTCCATCTATTACTGCTGACAACCAGCCTCTATACCATGTCTGAGAGGTTGTCACAGCCCCGCCCCCTGTTACTGACATCACTGAGTATAATAGTAATATAATTACACTGTGATCAGACATGAGATCCACACACCTTATACTACAGTAACAGCTATTCCATCTATTACTGCTGACAACCAGCCTCTATATCATGTCTGAGAGGTTGTCACAACCCCACCCCCTGTTACTGACATCACTGAATATGACAGTAATATAATTACACTGTGATCAGACATGAGATCCACACCTCTTATACTACAGTAACAGCTATTCCATCTATTACTGCCGACAACCAGCCTCTATATCATGTCTGAGAGGTTGTCACAGCCCCGCCCCCTGTTACTGACATCACTGAATATTATAGTAATATAATTACACTGTGATCAGACATAAGATCCACACACTTTATACTACAGTAACAGCTATTCCATCTATTACTGCTGACAACCAGCCTCTATATCATGTCTGAGAGGTTGTCACAGCCCCGCCCCCTGTTACTGACATCACTGAATATAATAGTAATATAATTACACTGTGATCAGACATGAGATCCACACACCTTATACTACAGTAACAGCTATTCCATCTATTACTGCTGACAACCAGCCTCTATATCATGTCTGAGAGGTTGTCACAGCCCCGCCCCTGTTACTGACATCACTGAATATAATAGTAATATAATTACACTGTGATCAGACATGAGATCCACACACCTTATACTACAGTAACAGCTATTCCATCTATTACTGCTGACAACCAGCCTCTATATCATGTCTGAGAGGTTGTCACAGCCCCGCCCCTATTACTGACATCACTGAATATAATAGTAATATAATTACACTGTGATCAGACATGAGATCCACACACCTTATACTACAGTAACAGCTATTCCATCTATTACTGCTGACAACCAGCCTCTATATCATGTCTGAGAGGTTGTCACAGCCCCGCCCCTGTTACTGACATCACTGTAGTATAATAGTAATATAATTACATTGTGATCAGACATGAGATCCACACACCTTATACTACAGTAACAGCTATTCCATCTATTACTGCTGACAACCAGCCTCTATATCATGTCTGAGAGGTTGTCACAGCCCCGCCCCTGTTACTGACATCACTGAATATAATAGTAATATAATTACATTGTGATCAGACATGAGATCCACACACCTTATACTACAGTAACAGCTATTCCATCTATTACTGCTGACAACCAGCCTCTATATCATGTCTGAGAGGTTGTCACAGCCCCGCCCCTGTTACTGACATCACTGAATATAATAGTAATATAATTACACTGTGATCAGACATGAGATCCACACACCTTATACTACAGTAACATGCTATTCCATCTATTACTGCTGACAACCAGCCTCTATACCATGTCTGAGAGGTTGTCACAGCCCCGCCCTATTACTGACATCACTGAATATAATAGTAATATAATTACACTGTGATCAGACATGAGATCCACACACCTTATACTACAGTAACAGCTATTCCATCTATTACTGCTGACAACCAGCCTCTATATCATGTCTGAGAGGTTGTCACAGCCCCGCCCTGTTACTGACATCACTGAATATAATAGTAATATAATTACACTGTGATCAGACATGAGATCCACACACCTTATACTACAGTAACAGCTATTCCATCTATTACTGCTGACAACCAGCCTCTATATGATGTCTGAGAGGTTGTCACAGCCCCGCCCCTGTTACTGAGATTACTGAATATAATAGTAATATAATAACATTGTGTTCAGACATGAGATCCACACACCTTATACTACAGTAACAGCTATTCCATATATCACTGCTGACAACCAGCCTCTATACCATGTCTGAGAGGTTGTCACAGCCCCGCCCACTGTTACTGACATCACTGAGTATAATAGTAATATAATTACACTGTGATCAGACATGAGATCCACACACCTTATACTACAGTAACAGCTATTCCATCTATTACTGCTGACAACCAGCCTCTATATCATGTCTGAGAGGTTGTCACAGCCCCGCCTCCTGTTACTGACATCACTGAGTATAATAGTAATATAATTACATTGTGATCAGACATTAGATCCACACACCTTATACTACAGTAACAGCTATTCCATCTATTACTGCTGACAACCTGCCTCTATACCATGTCTGAGAGGTTGTCACAGCCCCGCACCCTGTTACTGACATCACTGAATATAATAGTAATATAATTACACTGTGATCAGACATGAGATCCACACACCTTATACTACAGTAACAGCTATTCCATCTATTACTGCTGACAACCAGCCTCTATATCATGTCTGAGAGGTTGTCACAGCCCCGCCCCTGTTACTGACATCACTGAGTATAATAGTAATATAATTACACTGTGATCAGACATGAGATCCACACACCTTATACTACAGTAACAGCTATTCCATCTATTACTGCTGACAACCAGCCTCTATACCATGTCTGAGAGGTTGTCACAGCCCCGCCCCTGTTACTGACATCACTGAGTATAATAGTAATATAATTACACTGTGATCAGACATGAGATCCACACACCTTATACTACAGTAACAGCTATTCCATCTATTACTGCTGACAACCAGCCTCTATATCATGTCTGAGAGGTTGTCACAGCCCCGCCCCTGTTACTGACATCACTGAATATAATAGTAATATAATTACACTGTGATCAGACATGAGATCCACACACTCTTATACTACAGTAACAGCTATTCCATCTATTACTGCTGACAACCAGCCTCTATATCATGTCTGAGAGGTTGTCACAGCCCCGCCCCCTGTTACTGACATCACTGAATATAATAGTAATATAATTACACTGTGATCAGACATGAGATCCACACACCTTATACTACAGTAACAGCTATTCCATCTATTACTGCTGACAACCAGCCTCTATATCATGTCTGAGAGGTTGTCACAGCCCCGCCCCTGTTACTGACATCACTGAATATAATAGTAATATAATTACATTGTGATCAGACATGAGATCCACACACCTTATACTACAGTAACAGCTATTCCATCTATTACTGCTGACAACCAGCCTCTATATCATGTCTGAGAGGTTGTCACAGCCCCGCCCCTGTTACTGACATCACTGAGTATAATAGTAATATAATTACATTGTGATCAGACATGAGATCCACACACCTTATACTACAGTAACAGCTATTCCATCTATTACTGCTGACAACCAGCCTCTATATCATGTCTGAGAGGTTGTCACAGCCCCGCCCCTGTTACTGACATCACTGAGTATAATAGTAATATAATTACACTGTGATCAGACATGAGATCCACACACCTTATACTACAGTAACAGCTATTCCATCTATTACTGCTGACAACCAGCCTCTATACCATGTCTGAGAGGTTGTCACAGCCCCGCCCCTGTTACTGACATCACTGAATATAATAGTAATATAATTACACTGTGATCAGACATGAGATCCACACACCTTATACTACAGTAACAGCTATTCCATCTATTACTGCTGACAACCAGCCTCTATACCATGTCTGAGAGGTTGTCACAGCCCCGCCCCTGTTACTGACATCACTGAATATAATAGTAATATAATTACACTGTGATCAGACATGAGATCCACACACCTTATACTACAGTAACAGCTATTCCATCTATTACTGCTGACAACCAGCCTCTATATCATGTCTGAGAGGTTGTCACAGCCCCGCCCCTGTTACTGACATCACTGAATATAATAGTAATATAATTACACTGTGATCAGACATGAGATCCACACACCTTATACTACAGTAACAGCTATTCCATCTATTACTGCTGACAACCAGCCTCTATATCATGTCTGAGAGGTTGTCACAGCCCCGCCCCTGTTACTGACATCACTGAATATAATAGTAATATAATTACATTGTGATCAGACATGAGATCCACACACCTTATACTACAGTAACAGCTATTCCATCTATTACTGCTGACAACCAGCCTCTATATCATGTCTGAGAGGTTGTCACAGCCCCGCCCCTGTTACTGACATCACTGAATATAATAGTAATATAATTACACTGTGATCAGACATGAGATCCACACACCTTATACTACAGTAACAGCTATTCCATCTATTACTGCTGACAACCAGCCTCTATATCATGTCTGAGAGGTTGTCACAGCCCCGCCCCTGTTACTGACATCACTGAATATAATAGTAATATAATTACACTGTGATCAGACATGAGATCCACACACCTTATACTACAGTAACAGCTATTCCATCTATTACTGCTGACAACCAGCCTCTATATCATGTCTGAGAGGTTGTCACAGCCCCGCCCCTGTTACTGACATCACTGAATATAATAGTAATATAATTACACTGTGATCAGACATGAGATCCACACACCTTATACTACAGTAACAGCTATTCCATCTATTACTGCTGACAACCAGCCTCTATATCATGTCTGAGAGGTTGTCACAGCCCCGCCCCCTGTTACTGACATCACTGAGTATAATAGTAATATAATTACACTGTGATCAGACATGAGATCCACACACCTTATACTACAGTAACAGCTATTCCATCTATTACTGCTGACAACCAGCCTCTATATCATGTCTGAGAGGTTGTCACAGCCCCGCCCCCTGTTACTGACATCACTGAGTATAATAGTAATATAATTACACTGTGATCAGACATGAAACTGACACACCTTATACAACAGAAACAGCTATTCCATCTATTACTGCTGACAACCAGCCTCTATATCATGTCTGAGAGGTTGTCACAGCCCCGCCCCCTGTTACTGACATCACTGAGTATAATAGTAATATAATTACACTGTGATCAGACATGAAACTGACACACCTTATACAACAGAAACAGCCTTTTACAATGTTCTAATAACTTAGCTGCACCCATAAAGTTAAAAGGAGTCTATCAGCAGTTTTGACAATGCTAAACTGCTGAGAGCACTAGGTACTAAGGAGAGTGGTACAAAGATATTTTTTCTGTCATCAGGAGTAGTGAGAAGATGAAGTTTTATTCTGCCAAATTGTGCTTTTGCAGGTGCCCTAGAGAGGACTTTAACACAGTGCACTCTCCTCTCTGCTTTGCTCTGCAGCCTGTTTGCTGGCCTCTAGTGGCCAAAATTGGAAATGCAATATTTCCTCATTTTCTAAATCTAGATAAAATTAATTTAGTCTGAGCTTCCTGGAGTGTCCACCATGTGAAGTAATAAACGACAGATCAGATATCCACATCCCGTTCTGGATCTCCTCTGCCAGGTCATGTAATCGGTAAGGACACTGTTTATGGGTATGCAGCACATGGTGTAATCCGCCAGCTGCCAGCTTCTAATGTTCCGAACCTTCATGTGATGTGAGGTCTTATCAGACAATTAAGCTCTGAAATCTTCAGTCTTGACCTCGTTTAGCAGCAAGGTACACATTTTAACTATCAACATACCGGACAAGCCTCTTCTACGCTCCATATTTTTTGCACTTATAGGGATATTCTGGTTGTTAGAAGTTATCCCCTATCCACAGCCACATGCTGCCCTGTAGCTCCACCCCCCGCGGCGGGTGAACAGCCTGCCGGATAGCTATGCCGCTAGTGTGAAAGTACCCTTAGGCTACGTTCACATGACGACATTTGTCACGCGACAAATCGGGAATCACTACACTGCAACATTTGTAGCGCGACAATGTTTATAATGGGAGTCTATGGTGGTGTCGCACGTGCAACATGCGATATGTTGCGACTGCGACACAGCAGTCGCCAAAAATCCATCCCGGATGGATTTTTATCTGACTGTCGTGTCGCAGTCGCAGCATGTCGCGTGTCGCAATGCGACACCATAGACACCCATTATAAAAATTGTCGAGCAAAAATAGTGCGACTTTTTGTCGTCGTGTGAACGTAGCCTTATTGAGCAGGAAGAGCTGGGCAGATTGATATATAGTTTTATGGGAATAGATTCAGTAAGGGGCCATTCACACCACCGTATTTTTCATTCATTTCAATGGGGCCGCAAAAGATGCGGTCACCACACCGTGTGCAGTCCGCATCTGCACTTCTGTTCGGTGGCCCCACAAAACAGATAGAACATGTCCTATCCTTGTCCGTATTTGCAGACAAGAATAGGCCATTCTGTCATGGAGAAGGACGTTTTGATCCACAAAATTTGGAACGCACGCAGCCTTTATCCATATTTTGGGGATCTTCAAAATTGGATATGGTGGTCGTGTGAATGAGCCCTAAGACCTGTAATTTATTCATTTGACCCTTTCCTGACTAATAGAACAGTGTCTTGTCTGTAATGTGGACAATAAGGGCTCATGCACACAAGCGTGTGTGTGCCTCGTGCCCATGCTGCGGACTGCAAATGGTCCACAATTCAAGGGTACCAGCCGAGTGCACACCGTTAATGGCTGCGGATCCATTCACTTGGACCTGTTCAATTAATGTTTGCGGTTCGTAATACAGGTTCGGTTCACACATGCTCATGTGCGTGAGCCCAAATAGTAAAAAAAATAAAAACTTTTAAAAAACGTACTTTTTTCTTTTCATCACCATATTCATTTTTACAGTTATATCTACAGAGATGTGTGGGAGCTCATTTATTGCGGGATCATATGTAGTTTTTGATAATATCATTTTTGGGTGTGTATGGCCTCTTTCACACGAGCATGTCCGGATTAGGTCCGGATGCGTTGCGGATGCGTTCAGTGAAAACTGTGCGATTTCACAGGCAAAGCCATTCAGTTTTGCCTGCGATTGCGTTCAGTTGTTCAGTTTTTTCCGCGCGGGTGCAATGCGTTTTGACGCGTTTTTCACGCGCGTGATAAAAAACTGAAGGTTTACAAACAACATCTCCTAGCAACCATCAGTGAAAAACGCAACGCACCCGCACCTTGCCGGATGCAATGCGTTTTTCACGCAGCCCCATTCACTTCTATAGGGCTAGGGATGCGTGAAAAACGCAGAATATGGCCTCATGCACACGACCGTTGTTTGATTCCGTGTCCGTTGCTCCGTTTTTCGTGATTTTCTGCGGACCCATTGGTTTTCAATGGGTCCGTGGAAACCTCGGCAAATGCACCGTTTGTCCTCCGCGTCCGTGGTCCGTGATTCCAGTCCGTCAAAAAATATAACCTGTCCTATTCTTGTCCGTGAAAAGCGGTTCACGGACCCATTCAAGTCAATGGGTCCGTGAAAAATGCGGATGGCCATCCGTGTGTCATCCGTGTTCCGTGTCCGTTTTTTGCGGATCCTTGGCAGGCACTTAGGAAACATTGTCAGCCTGTCTTTTGGTAAAATCTTTTGGGTCATGCCCGCTAAAAAAAACGGAAGACACACGGAAACACAACGGAAGGCAAAAACGGACACGGATCACTGAACAACGGAACCCCTTTTTGCGGACAGCATAAAAAAACGGTCGTGTGCATGAGGCCTATAGAACATGCTGCGATTTTCACGCAACGCACAAGTGATGCGTGAAAAAAAACGCTCATGTACACAGACCCATTGAAATGAATGGGTCAGGATTCAGTGCGGATGCTATGCGTTCATGTCACGCATTGCACCCGCGCGGAAAACTCGCTCGTGTGAAAGGGGCCTATGACTTTTTGATCACATTTTATTATTTGATCACATTTTATTATTTGATCACATTTTTTTTTTTTGGGGGGGGGATAAAATGATGAAAAAACTGCGAATTGGCCATGTAGATTTTTCTTACCGTTATGCCACTCACCGTATAGGATCTTTTTTATATTTTAATAGTATGTGCGTTTACAGGGGGGGTTGTCTTGAATTTTCATGTTTTTATTTTTTTATATTTTTCTAAACTTAAAAAAAAATGTTAGGTCCCCAAGTGGACCACAACTTGCAATCATCAGATTACAACTTGTACAGAATAATGGAATTTTCTCCATTATTCTGTACACAAATTAGTATATCTCAGTTCAGTGCTGCCACCTACTGGCCTGAACTGGGACATACTAATAATGAGCCTGAAAACCTAGTACAGGCTCCAGTTCATAATTAAAGCGAACCTGTCACCTGGAATTCACATTATAAACCAATAAAAGTACCTTATAGCTGATGACCAGTGCGTTGTCCTCATGTTTTTTTCCGCTTTTCTGCACCTATAATTCATGAAAAAAAGTCTTTTAAGGGTCCATTCACACGTCCGTTGTTTAGTTCCGCATCTGATCCCGATTTTTCGGAATAGTTGCGGACAGAATTCGGACCCATTGATTTTCAATGGGTCTATAAAATATGCGGACAGCACAAAGTGTGCTGTCCGCATAATTTTCTCAGTACATAGTGTCCGTCAAAAAATAAAACATGTCCTATTCTAATCCGAAAATTGCGGATAAAACTTTATTGGAATAGGAAAATGTATTCTTCTATCCGTTTTTTTTTGCGGATCCGCAAAAAACGGATGACAAACGGAAAGAATTCTTGGAAAATAGGATCCGCAAAAAACGGACGTGTGAATGGACCCTAAACTGCTCTTTTTCTACAGACAAAGTCATGATAGAAGTCAAGGAGGCAGACACTCCTTGACTCCAGGCTGTGCCTCCCCCGCCCTAACCCCGCCTCTCAGCAGTTTAATTGACACTCGGCTCCCTGGCCGGGATCCTTTCGCTTATTCGCGCATGCGCCGTCCCCCGACGCCGGCCAGTCTTCTGTCGCTCACGCGCGCGCGCCCGGATCCTCAGGCTCCATGCGTCCATAAGCGAAAGGATCGCGCTTGACTCCGCGCTGCAAAGGAGGGCGACGGCACATGCGCCGCCTGTACAAGCGTTGCGCGTTCCCATTGAAGTCTATGGGCCAAAACGTGCGACAAACGCCCCAAAAAAACTCAAGTACTTGTTTATGCGTCGGGCATTTTTCAGCGCGTTCGAACGCGCTGTAAAACGCGAAAATGTGAACCAGTCCCATAGGGAAGCATTAGTTTGCATCGGTTATGTGTTTTACAGCGTGTTCGAACGCGCTGTAAAACGCGCAAGTGTGAACTGAGGGTAAGGCCTAATTCACACGTCCGCAAAATGGATCCGCATCACTTCCGCAATTTTGCGGAAGGGTTGCAGACCCATTCATTTCATAGGGGCAGGAATGGATGTGGACAGCACACTATGTGATGTCCGCATCCGTGTTTCCGCATCCGTGTTTCCGCATCCGTGTTTCCGTTTCCGCAAAAAAATAGAACATGTCCTATTCTTGTCCGCAATTGCGGACAAGAAAAGGCATTCTTTCTATAGTGCCAGCAATGTGCGGTCCGCAAAATGCGGAATGCACATTGCAGCCGTCCGTGTTTTGCGGATCGTGTTTCCGTGTTTTGCGGATCTGTGTTTCCGCAAAACACACTACGGACGTGTGAATAAGGCCTAAGGCCTCTTGCACACGACAGTATTTTGCGGACCGTATATTGGCAGTTTTTTCAGTTCAGTATGCTGACAGTATACTGAACCATTCACTTCAATGGGTCTGCAAAAAATACTGAAGTGTCTCCGTATGCCTTCCGTTTCCAATTTTCCGTTCCGTTTAAATATAGAACATGTCCTATTCTTGTCCGCAAATCACGTTCAGTGGCTCCATTCAAGTCAATGGGTCCGCAAAAAAAACAGAAGGCATGCGGAAAGGCATCCGTATGTCTTCCGTATCCGTTCCGTTTTTGCTGAACAACTTATTGAAAATTTTAAGACCAGCCCAATCTTAATTATGGAATTACTGTATACTGTATATGCTATACGGAAGAACGGAACCAAAACGGAAACACAATGGAAAAACGGATCCATTATAAACGGACCGCAAAATACTGAAAAAGCCATACGGTCGTGTGCAAGAGGCCTAACCCTGGGTTCACACTTGAGCGTATTTGATACGCGCGTATTACGCGCGTGTTACAGTACGTTTTGGAAATAGGAAAAGCGCGTCATACGCGCGTTCGTGACTCTGGAGACCAATTAAAAACAGGCATATCTACACTTAACGCGCGTTAAACGTGCGTTTTACACGCGTTCCCATTGAAGTTTATGGGTGCAAACGCGCGACAAAATCCCCCAAAGAAGCTCAAGAACTTTTTTGAGCGCAGGTGATAGCTCTTTCCAATTTGAGGTGGTTATGAGATGGTCATACAATGAGGCATCAGACCTCCACCGGTAAATTTTCCCCTTCAGTGAATAGTCTCTCCTCCAGCTGGGAGATAATAACAATCCAGAACTCAATCTTAGGCCTCGTGCACACGACCGTTTTTTTATGCTGTCCGCAAAAAGGGGTTCAGTTGTTCAGTGATCCGTGTCCGTTTTTGCCTTCCGTTGTGTTTCCGTGTGTCTTCCGTTTTTTTTAGCGGACATGACCCAAAAGATTTTACCAAAAGACAGGCTGACAATTTTTCCCAAGTGCCTGCCAAGGGATCCGCAAAAAATACGGACACGGAACACGGATGACACACGGATGGCTATCCGCATTTTTTCACGGACCCATTGACTTGAATGGGTCCGTGAACCGTTTTTCACGGACAAGAATAGGACAGGTTATATTTTTTTGACGGACTGGAATCACGGACCACGGACGCGGAGGACAAACAGTGCATTTGCAGAGGTTTCCACGGACCCATTGAAAACCAATGGGTCCGCAGAAAATCACGAAAAACGGAGCAACGGACACGGAATCAAACAACGGTCGTGTGCATGAGGCCTTAGACAGTTAAGATCTGAGGTCTTTATTGCATAGTACATGTACTTATAGGACATTGGGGGTGGGAGTACCAACTTTAGCTCAGCAGATGACATGTTAATTTAGGGAAGTCGGTAAACAATACTGGTATCTGCCATATACAATACATGAAAGGGTATTTTACATATTACAATGGTAGTCTAGATGCTAACAGTAGGGCATTTGAACGCGCTGTAAAACGCTCAAGTGAGAACCAGGGCCATAGGGAAGCATTGGTTTTCATGTGTTGAGCGTTTTACAGCGTGTTTGAACGCGCTGTAAAACGCTCAGGTATGAACTGAGGGTAAGGGTGGCTGCACACAGTGACAATTTAGGCTACATTCACACGACCGTATTTTTGGTCCGCATTTTTTGCGTTTAGGATGCGGATACATTCATTTCAATGGGTCCTCAAAATATGCAGAGAGCACAAAGTGCGCTGTCTGCATCCATATGTCCGTTCCGTAGCCCTGCAAACCCTGCAAAAAAAATAGAACATGTCCGTTTTGTGGACAAGGATAGGAAATGTTACAATGGATCCGCCAAAAAAAAGGGATGCAACACGTACGGTAGGGTGTTTCATTTTTCCAAAGATGTGATTTTCATTTGACTTTGCTTACGCCTGGAGTCTCAGTGATGTAAAAAATAAATATGCCAAATTTCTAAAAGATTGGATAATATTTAGGGGTTGCACACATTGATCATTTTTGTCCATTAGTACATTATAGTTATTACAACTCTCACTCCTGTACCTAGGAGGTTGGTCTAAATACGACTTCAGTTTCAGGATCCCAGGGCCTCTGCATCAAGCAAGGTGGATGGCAAAGGCAATATATGCACTTATAAAAATGTATATAGGTAAGTGGCTCTACCAAGATCACAAAAAATGACCAGGTGCACACCCCGCGGTACCCCCAGTACCGAAATAAAAGGAGTAAGCATAACATAAAAGGTGGGGGGCACTCAATATCTGACTCCTTATGGACAGTTGAGAATTAAAAATAGAACTATTTATTCTAGATTAGATAAAACTCACAAAGCCTTTGGAGCCGGATTGTACAGCCTTAGGCCCTATTCACACGTCTGCATGTATTCTGCGGAATACATGCGAACCCATTGACTGTGAATGGGGCACGGAACACTGTGCTCTCCACATCAGTTTTTGCGGAGCGCGCCGCCGATCTTACGGCCTCAGCTCCACAAAAAAGTAGAGCATGTCCTATTCTTGCCCGCAATTGCGGACAAGAATAGACATTTCTATGGGGCTGCCGGCCGGGTGTGTTTATGGATCCGCAATTTGCGGATCCATAAACACTACGGACGTGTGAATAGGGCCTTAACCAGCACAGATCGGTAAAGTACTGAGTAGTATAACTTATCTATGTATCATCTAATTTTATCTAATCTAGAATAAATAGTTCTATTTTTTATCCTCAACTGTCTATAAGGAGTCAGATATTGAGTGCCCCCCACCTTTTATTTTAAATTATAATATATGCACTTACCCAGACGTAAAAAAAAGTCCTCCGACAGTTGCTAACAGACACCTTCGGTATCTGTCAGAAACAAACGTAGGATGGACTCTTTTGGACGAATGTATTACTCAGGCTGTTAAGGAAAATATGACTAAAAATTTAGAAACCAAACCTACAAAGAAAAAGGAAATGAAACGATTAGAGGGTAAAAACCTAGTTTTAATAGTAATAACTATAATGTACTAATGGATAAAAGTGATCAAAGTGTGCAACCCCTAAATATTATCCAATCTTCTTGAAATTTGGCAAATATATCTTTTACATCACTGAGACTTGGGGCGTAAGCAAAGTCTAAAAAATGTTAACATTTAATTTTGAAAATGAAACACTGTAACATGCGTCACCTGTAATCTTTGCGGACGGCAAAATACATAGGGTCGTGTGAATGTAGCCTTATGCGCAGAAAATCCACATGAAATCCGCACCAAAACTGCACATGAATCTGCACTATTTATCACATTTTTGGGGACCAGGGTAAAAAGCCGGTCTTTGATAAATGACTCTCGTGGATGTTTAGACCATCTATAGATAAGAATCTTCACGGATCGTCCTTCAAGATCCAGCTATCTGGTCTGGTGTTGTCTTCTTTGACCAGTCACAGGTCTGTTGACTCTGAGGGGTGGGGTGGAAGGTGTGTTGTGTGCTCACCTCACCCCCTGACTGCTGCATATTTGCTTCTACAATAATCGAAGTAAGGACCTTGACTGCACTTCAACAACAACGAATTCTATAAAGATAGCAGATGAGGGCGGGCGTTTTCCCCTATACTGTAGATCTGTGCTGTGGCCGAAAAATACCAGCAACGTGTGTAAATCACTGCTGGGAAAAAGGTGTTTACTGTCCTTCTCTCAGAGCCCATAGGCTTAGGTGAATTTCTGCACACGATGTAAGCAGGGTGAACGACTCGAGTCATACTCCAGTACGTAAAGATAATCCATTACCAGCTTCCTCCTTAGGGTGGGTTCACACTAGCGTTATGGTTATAACGGAAAATAACGGAATCCATAAAACAGAGGACGGATCCGTTCTGGATCCCATTGACTTTCGTCATAATAGAAGTCAATGAGAAAGCATATTGGATCCGTCTGGTTTCCGTTATGGAAGACGGAAAACAAAGTCCTGTCGTTAGGACTTTGTTTTCCGTCTTGCATAATGGGACCCAGATGGATCCGTTATGCTTTCCTATAGTCTTCTATTAGGACGGAGCAAAACGGAATGCCTCTTAAAGGCTTCCGTTTTGCATTCTGTCTTATGGATTCCGTTATAACCATGTATAACAGAAAGCCATAACGGAAACCATAACGCTAGTGTGAACCCACCCTTATTCAGATTTTGGCATAGACACATAACTGTGGTTCACCTGAGTAAAATGCTGTTTTTTTTAGTTTATCAGAGGCTCCGTTGCCAGGTTATGATACTTTTTCTTGATAAGCAAATTAAACCTTTGGTGCAATGAGGGCATCCCTATTGCTCTTGCTGATGCCAAAAAAAAAAAATTAGTGGGGGTCATTTATTAGAGAACATCTTTTAATGCTGGCCTTTAATAGCCCCTGTGCAGCCGAAGGAAGCACCTAATTTGTGACAAAGCGCAGACCTTGTCAAAAATTAGGTGCACCTCCGGCAGTCTGTGCACCTGGAGAAAAAACTACAGCACCCCTGACTGGAGTTGTTTTCACTCCCCTTTTGGACCTGTTTCCAGGCATAAATTTTAGTAAATTTGACAGGACCAATGTTCCACCCCCCTGCCAAGTAGCGAGGACAGTGTAAAAACACCAGTGAGACAAAATTTTGTTGCACTGCCTAAAAAGTTGCTAAATGGGGTGTAGTGACTTTTTATGGTAAGAACTGACGTAGGCTCCTAATAGTAATCGGGTGACCCACAGTATTGAGTCTATGCAAACAGGGAGGTCGCTGGTGACAGGTTCCCTTTGATGATAACTGCTGCGCTATCGTCACCCAGCTAGTGGGCCTAGGGATGCCACAACTACAATCCTGCACCATTTTCGAAGCTGATTTCATGCATCTTTTTTTTTTTACACTTTTTTGCATCATTTCCTTTTTCACGTTCCCTCCTCTGCTTTATGAATCTGTTCACATTTGATATAAAGCAGTTGTCCGGGAATAAATAACATTTCACTGATGCCCGCAGCCTGCCTCCGCTATGGAAGGAATCATACTTAGGGCTTATGCACATGAACATATTTTTTTCCTTGTCCGTTCTGTCTTTTTTGAAGCTGGCATGCAGAAGCATTCACTTCCCACAAAAAATACGGAAATGACTTCATGTGTATTCCGTATGTCCGCATGGTTGATCTGCAAAATAATAGAACGTCCTATTATTGTCCGCATTACAGACAAGGATAAGACTGTACAAAAAGGGGCCAGCCCGTCCGTTCCGCAAAATGCGGACTGCACACAGCCGGTATATGTGTTTAGCGGATCCGCAATTTGCATACCTCAAAACAGGCGACGGTCGTGTGAATGAGCCCTTATTGTACTTGCTCTCTGCAGCTCTGGTCCTGCGCCCGGCCGCCTCCCGTGTGTCCATCTTCCAGTCTGCGGCTTGCTTACTTCTTCCTAGGCATTGCATAGACAACTTAAAGGGGTCGTCTAACTTCACTAAGCTTTTTAAATACCCAACCAGCCACCCAGCAGGACCTGTTAAGTGAAGCATACCTACCTGCTCGCCGATTCTCGTTTTTGGCTCTGTAGTTCCATTGCTGTCTTCACAGCACTTCAGTAATGTTCCAGCATGAACAGGGTCATCTGTGCTCCTGTGCGCCAATGACTGGCTGCGGGCCATGACGTGTCCTCCAGTGGGGCGTGACCCAACAGTGATGTACCACAATACTGCTGTGGTCAGTTATTGGCTACAGGGGCACACATGACCCCGTCCATGCTGGAAGTTTACATGGGGGGACTGAAGCGCAGTGAAGGCAGAAGTGGACCCATGGGGCAGGTAAGTGAACTTCCCTTGATAGCTCCAGCTGGATGGGGGGGGCGGGGGGCGCGCCGGGGAGTATTTAAAAAACTACTGTATATGAAGCTGTAGAACCCCATTAAACAGGGGCGGACTGGGAACTTAAAGTGGCCCTGGAAAAATACTAAAAGTGGCCCCGTTTTGTTGTCGGTTCCAAATTGATGAAAGGCAGGGCTAACACAAGTAGACGGGGCCAGCAATACCATATTGTGGCACATTATACCAGCCCAAAAGAGCCAAATACCACAGTCCATCACAAAGTACTGCCAGCAGCACAAAATACATCCCCAAAAACTTCCACTGGCGGCCGTGAGGAGGGCTCAGGCGGCCCCTGGGCATCGGCCCACTGGGAAATTTCCCTGTAAGATCTATGGCCAATCCGCTCCTGCCATTGAAGCTTTATTAGAAATCTCCTTTAGGCTACCCGCACACAGTATGGATTACGCAGAAAACCCACAGCAAACTGTAGGAGATTAGGCAAATATCATGTACACTTAGTTTTTTCATTTTGTGTGGAAATTGACCTGTCGTGTGGATGTTGAAATCTACAGCATGTCAATGCAGTTATCTGCTGCCAAATGGCATCAGATCCGCACCAAAACCCACAAGTAGCAAATGCAGTTTAGGCCTCTTTCACACGACCGTATGGCTTTTTCAGTATTTTGCGGGCCCTTTTTATGGGATCCGTTTTTTGTTTCCGTTTCGGTTCCATTTTTCCGTATGGCATATACAGTATACAGTAATTACATAGAAAAAATTGTGCTGGGCTTAAAATTTTCAATAGATGGTTCCGCAAAAAAACAGAACGGATACGGAAGACATACGGATGCATTTCCGTATGCGTTACGTTTTTTTTGCGGACCCATTGAAATTAATGGTTCTGTATACGGACCGTATACGTAACGCAAAATAACGGTCCGTACACTCGCAAAAAAACGCTTGTGTGAAAGGCCTGATAGTGCGGATTTGGTGTGGAAAAGCTAAAAAAACTGCATCAACAGCCCGCACCCGTGTGCAAGTGGCCTTAGGGTAAATTCATACAGTGGTTTATGCAGCTGGAATTTTGGCACAGACTCCACTCCAAAGTTCTAGTGGGGGTTGCGTGGTGTCTGCCTGTCATTAGCACAGTCGGCATTTTAAGACCTTGAGGAAAGTATGTAGCCCCCCTGGAAATTATCTCCACTGCAGAGCTGTATAGGAAAAAAAAAACCGCCAATACACATTGCATATGTATTTTTTGAACCTGAAAAAAAAACCCGATGGAAGTCTAAGGGAGAGAAACAACAGGGGGAACAAAAGTCGATACCTTGAGCTTGCTGCCGTTTGGAAAAAGAATGCCACTGACCCCTCGCCCAAAAAGGGTGAAAAAAACACCACTATAAAAAGTGTGCTTGTCCTGTGTTAAATATTTCCCAGACCAGAAAAAAAAAAAAACTACACCAAAAAGTGTAAAACGCCAAAAAAAACACACCCAGAAACCTATGTACCTTAGGCCTCATGCACACGGCCGTTGCCCGTATTGTGGCAGCCGCACGGATGTTGGTCGTGCACTGGGGACTGCAAATTGCGGTCTCTAATGAATGGAACGCCCGAGCAACGGCCGTGTGCATGAGGCCTGAGGTTGTGAGGCATCTACCTCTGAGTTCTCTCGTAGCGTCGTCGTTGTTGTGTCCTGTACGTTTCTCACAGTACCAGGTGAGTCTTCTGCTCCCAGACAGGTCACACATTGCAGAATACGTGCGGTTTTTCAGCACGGATTCCTGTGTGGAAAAACCGCAGCGTAGTACAGTACCATCAAATTGTATCAGCATTCACAAATCTCATTTACATTTTGCAGATTTTTTTCTGCGCTAAAATTTACCTGACGTGCGGATCTCCAAATCTGCAGCATGTCAATTATGTTTGCGGTTTTAGCTGCGGATTTCACCCTTTACCAATGAAGGGTGAGATCTGCAGCAAAACCGCATCACATCCGCACCAAAAACGGCTGTTAGAAACTGCGGATTTTGGTGCGGATATGGTGCAGAAACGTACATAAATCCGCGTGGAAATTTGTGCGGATCTTATGTGCGTTCCCCCGCACAGGCAGTGTAAACTGGTAACAGGAGAGCTCAGTGCAGGGACACCAGGGAACTACAGTGGAAGTAGGGACCAGGGTGACCACTGGGCACCACTCATTAGGCTTCATGCACACGACCGTATGTGTTTTGGGGTCCCCAAATTGCGGATCCGCAAAAAAAAAGGATGATGTCCGTATGGCATCTGTTTTTTTTGCGGATCCGTTATATTTGCGGATCCATTGTAATATTGCCTATCCTTGTCCGCAAACTAGAAAAAAATAGGACATGCTCTATTTTTTTTTTGCGGGGCTACGAAACAGACATACTGATGGTGTGCTGTCCGCGTTTTTTGCGGACCCATTGAAATGAATGGGCCCGCATCGTATGAGCAAAAAAACCCGGAAAGGACAAGGAAACAAAATATGGTCGTGTGCATGAGGCCTTACTGTGATCTGTTGATTCCCACATCATTTGGGCCACACTCCCATGATCCACTCTGGGCACAGTGGCACCCTCTTGTTCAGTTCTGGAACATGAAGGTACACACCAGGGGAGTACCTATAGGGGAAGCAGGAGAAGCGGCTGCTTTGGGGCCCACTCAGGAGGGGGACTAAAAGATTTTATTGTCAGGGCCCTTCAACGGTATTATATAATAATATTATGTATAGTGACAGTATATACAGTGACATACAGTATATACTTCACGAGCCACAGGGGCCCTATTCAAAAATTCGCTGTGGGGCCCAGTCATTTCTAGTTACGCCACTGGTACACGCTGGGTGCTGGCTGGACAGGTAACCAAGATTGGGGTGACATGGGCCTCTCAGTGTATGCATGGGGCTGTGAGAGCAGGACGTCCTTCAGGAGGAAAGCAAGGGAGGCTGGAAGGACAAATGTGTAATACCGTGGAATTTTGGCACAAGGAGCTTCCTGTGAATGGAGGGTGCGGCCATAGAGATTGTGCAAGACAGATGCTGTGTGTGGAAGGAATCACTGCGGCTCTGTTACTAGGACAGATCGCTTGTGTGATGTCCCATCAAATCTGAGCTACATACATGACGCTTATATAATGAAAAGTCCTGCCCACACAGCTGAGGGTATGTGACAATGTACCAGCGCAGACTCTTTCCGCTAGACACAAAGGCAGCGCAGGTCTCTCTCCTGTTCTGGATGCCAGGCTAAGAGCTTTTCCCTGCACTGAAACACTGTACTGCAACTGCACCCAAACTACAGCAGATACCATATAGATCTATAGGGTTTTTAGGTGTGCGTTGCGAGCTGTGACATCTGGAGGGCAGGGTGTCATGTGATTTACCTCAGACTTCTGAATGGCTGAAAAGGCTCATGCATGTGATGCATTACTTTCTATGCCCCTGACTGGCATTTTGTGGGCCATTTGGGGGGAGTAACCAATTTTCATGATTCCACGCACTGCTTGTCACATATCGGAATGACGCCCCATTTTCCAAGGTCTGGTGACTCTGTAATAAACTCTGTACTGATCACTATCAGTACATGTACTGGCATCACTTCTCTTGTGTGCTGTCCCGCCATTCCTTTACATGATGGTAGTGATTATGACCTGTGACGGCCATAAAGATACCTCAGGAATGGGGGCACACACCAGAGTGCAGGGTCAATGACAGTGTGGGGGTATATCCAAGGGTTCAGGGTCAATCATTGCAGTATATGGGGGTAAACTCAGAGTCAGTCAGTGTATGGTAATACAGCACAGTGTTCAGGGTCAGTCAGGCTCATTGCCAGATCAATCAGTTTAGGTGGTATCCTCAGTGCCAGTCTGTTAAGGATGGTATTCTAAGTGCCAGGAGAGTCATTACAGGATGGCATAATCAGTGCCAGGTCTGTCAGTACAGGCTATGATACAAAGAGAGTTTCAGTTGGCACTCGGAGGTCAGTGGTACATGTGGTGGGGTCAGTCCCCATGGAATATAGAAGAAATCCCGGCACTCGCTATCTTTAATCAGTTACTTTTATTATTCACTAATATACCGGTAGTTATAACATTTATAACTATTTGTGAATAATAAAAGAAGCTAACTGAAGATAGCGAGTGCTGGGATTTCTTCTATAGTCAGTACAGGCTGGTATCCTCAGTGCCAGGTCAGTCAGTAAAGGGTGGAATCCTTGGTGCAAGGTTAGTCAATTCTGGGTGGTATCCTCACTGTTAGGTCAGTCAGTTCAGGGTGGTATCCTCAGTGCCAGGTCAGTCAGTTCAGGGTGGTATCAGTGCCAGGTCAGTCAGTTCAGGGTGGTATCAGTGCCAGGTCAGTCAGTTCAGGGTGGTATCAGTGCCAGGTCAGTCAGCTCGGGGTGGTATCCTCAGTGCCTGGTCAGTCAGTTCAGGTTGGTATCCTCAGTGCCAGGTCAGTCCGTTCAGGGTGGTATCCTCAGTGCTAGGTCAGTCAGTTCAGGGTGGTATCAGTGCCATGTCAGTCAGTTAAGGGTACCAGGTCAGTCATCTCAGGGTGGTATCCTCAGTGCCAGGTCAGTCAGTTCAGGGTGGTATCCTCAGTGCCAGGTCAGTCAGTTCAGGGTGGTATCCTCAGTGCCAGGTCAGTCAGTTCAGGGTGGTATCCTCAGTGCTAGGTAAATCAGTTCAGGGTACCAGGTCAATCAGTTCAGGGTGGTATCCTCAGTGCCAGGTCAGTCAGTTCAGGGTGGCATCCTCAGTGCCAGGTTAGTCAGATCAGGGTGGTATAAATGCTAGGTCAGTCAGTTCAGTGTACCAGGTCAGTCAGCTCAGGGTGGTATCAGTGCCAGGTCAGTCAGCTGAGGGTGGTATCCTCAGTGTTAGGCAAATCAGTTCAGGGTGGTCTCAGTGCCAGGTCAGTCAGCTCAGGGTGGTATCCTCAGTGCCAGGTCAGTCAGTAAAGGGTGGTATCCCTGGTGCCAGGTCAGTCAGTAAAGGGTAGTATCCTCACTGTTAGGTCAGTCAGTATAGGGTAGTATCCTCACTGTTAGGTCAGTCAGTATAGGGTAGTATCCTCATTGTTATGTCAGTCAGTATAGGGTGGTATCCTTGGTGTCAAGTCAGTTAGTTCAAGGCTGTAACCTCATTTTCTGGTAAGTCAGTGCAGGGTGGTATTCTCAGTGCCAAGTAAGTCAGTAAAGGGTGGTATCATTGGTGCCGGGTCAGTCAATTCTGGGTGGTATCCTCAGTGTCAGGTCAGTCAGTTTAGGGTACCAGGTCAGTCAGTTCAGGTTGGTATCCTCAGTGCCAGGTCAGTCAGTACAAGGTGGTATCCACAGTGCCAGGTGGTATCCTCCTTGCCAGGAAAGTCAGTGTAGGGTGGTATCCTCCTTGCCAGGTCAGTTAATACAGGATGATATTCACATTGCCAGGTCAGTCAGCTCAGGGTGCTATCCTCAGTGATAGGTCAGTTAGTTCAGGGTGGTATCCTCAGTGCCAGGTCAGTCAGTTCAGGATGGTACCCTCAATGATAGTTTAGTAAGTTCAGGGTGCTATCCTCAGTGATAGGTCAGTCAGTTCAGGGTGGTATCCTAAGTGCGAGGTCAGTCAGTTCAGGGTGGTATCCTCAGTGCCAGGTCAGTCAGTTCAGGGTACCAGGTCAGTCAGCACAGGGTGGTATCCTCAGTGCCAGGTCAGTCAGTTCAGGGTGGTATCCTCAGTGCCAGGTCAGTCTGCTCAGGGTGGTATCCTAAGTGCGAGGTCAGTCAGTTCAGGGTGATATCAGTGCCAGGTCAGTCAGTTCAGGGTACCAGGTCAGTCAGCTCAGGGTGGTAACCTCAGTGTCAGTCAGTCAGTTCAGGGTAGTGTCCTGGGTGCCAGGCTCAGCAGGGGGCTCTCCTCCTCAGTGCCATGGCTCTCTGTAGATCACACCCCCGGCTGATGTCATCCTCCCGGCAGAGGCGGCTGTAGAGCTCAGTACATTCTTCGGACTGCAACGTGTCCCTTGCACTTCTCCTCAAGCAGACGGCATGGAGGTAAGAGAGGCTGCAGCTGGCATCTCACACAGGAAAGGGAAGTCTGATATCCTCTCTTCTATATACCATGTGCCCACTGCATACAACATGTCTACTATACCATGTGCCCACTGCATACACATGTCTACTATACCATGTGCCCACTGCATACACACTGTATATCCTTCCTCTACTCCATATCGTCTGCTAGACACAAGCACTGCTATACCATGCTATGCACAGGCACTGTATATACAGTCTGATATATACACGTTGTGGAAGCACATACTCTACAACATATACAAGTCATACTGTACTTTACACAGTGCTCTGCAATACAATCTACTCAGTACTCCACAGCACAGCCTGTAACATACACAGTATTCACCACATCCACCATATGCTGGCTCTGCTATGCAGAACACAACTGGCATGCCCAGAGCTGATGAAATCACTATATATATATATATATATATATATATGTATCTAATCTCCATCATGTGCTGCTGCCTTTATACCGCGCACTTGTATGGTCCCTATGGGATCTCTCTATACACCCCTCTTTCTGGCTCTGCTCTATAGGGGGTAATATATGATGCCTGCCCTTCATGTGTTGTACTCCCATGCTGCATCCCTCTTATATATGGGGCATCATGTAATCAGGGGGCATAGCTATAATTTATAGGGCTCTGTAGTAAAATAAGATGGGGCCCCCACCACCTAGTGTAGGAAAATTAAAACAGCAGCATAATTAAAGGGGTTCTCCGGGTAGTTAGTGTAATTGACGACTACCACTAAACTGTGGTGCTGATCTTTTACATAGGACTTACCCTCCTCTCCCCCCCTATGCTGCCATCTGCACTACACTGTGGCACGCTGCAGAACTATATTGTAGCCGAACAGGAAAAGCAGCAGCCACATCTAATACAGAGTTGGGCGGAAGAGTCCGCAGCGTGCCACATTGCAGTGCCAGGTGACTCCCCACCCCCCTTACCAGTGTCCATATGGAGGTGTTGTGCCCTGCCCCTTGTTCACATTATACCTGTAGAGTTGGCATACTGACCTGTAACTTAAAGCGGTTGTCTAACTTCAGCAGATGGCATTTATTATGTAGAGAAAGCTAGGTCAAGGCACTTACTAATGTATTGTGATTCTCCATATTGCCTCCTTTTCTGGCTATATTAATTTCCCATCACATTATACACTGCTCCTTTCCATGGTTACGACCACCCTGCAATCCATCAGCAGCGGTCGTGTTTGCACACTATAGAAAAAAGTGCTGGACTATGGACACTCCCGCAGTCTCGGCCACCAGAGAGGCCGGCGCTTCTTCCTATAGTGTGCCAACATGACCACTGCTGCTGGATTGCAGGGTGGTCGTAACCATGGAAACGAGCAGTGTATAATGTGATGGAAAAATGAATCCAGCCAGCAAAGGAAGCAATATGGATAATAACAATACATTAGTAAGTGCCTTGTATTAACTTTCTCTACATTATAAATGCTATGTGCTGAAGTGAGACAACCCCTTTAAGATGCACTACAGCTGTTGCTAAACTACAACTCCTAGCATGCTCCATTCAGTTCAATGAGAGTTTTGAAAACGGTTGAGAAATGTGCATGCTGGGACTTGTAGTTTCACCACAGCTGGAGTGCCAGAGGATGCTGGCCCCTGGTCATGGGCGTAGGAAGCCCCAAAAATCTGGGGGGGACAGCACTTATGGGACCCGTGTCCCCGCCCACCCTCAAGCCACGCCCACATATCTCCCCGCCCCCCCAAGTGCCAAAAATCTCTCTCTCTCCCCATAACACCCGTCCCTCCCCCTCCCTTATGGGCCAGTGGGTCCAGTTTAAAAAAAACAAAACACACACACACAAAACAAGACACTTATACAGTACTTACCTCCATCCGTCACAGTGATGCGATGCAGGCCTCTTCCGGCCTGTCTCCCGCGCTGCACGGCTCACAGACGGCGCAATGACGTCATCGCGCCGCCTGTACCAACATCTGATAGGCCGCCGGCACTAGGCCTGCAGCCTATCAGAGGAGCAGGGAAGGGAGACGCCTCTCCCTCTCCTGCTCCGCAGCACAGCCATCTGTATCGCTGTCCTGAGGACGGCGATACAGATGACTGTGGAGATGAACAATGGAAGCGTTCATCTCCCTGTGCCCACCACCCCCGCACACATTGCGCTGCCGCTGGGGGGGATTTTTACATACCTGTCCCCCCCGCATTATTTCCTGGGGGGGATTCGTCCCCCCGTCCCCCCCGCTTCCTACGCCCGTGCCTCTGGTCTAACTTTAGGTAAATCTACACCAATGAATTTTATCCATTGCCTTCCAAAAAATGAGGAGGAATTCCTCCGGCTCATTGGCTTCTTCCAGTCTTATCCAGGTACGTGCAGCGGGGAGGTGTATTCAGCTATAACCTGTATGCAGGGTATAATTATCTGCCCTAGAACATACAGTATACATTCTTGATACACCCTCTTATGTAAACTGGTTAAAAATTAGATTCAGCAAAATTTGGAATCTGAGTAAAAATCAATACGGCTTCCTCTACAGGTCCAACAGGCGCCGTCACCTGGATTTCCCGGACTCCTTACATACATCTTCAGCTCCCCTGTAGCTCCAGTAAGATTTCCCATTCAGAATGGTTGAAAGCCTCTGTAATGGCAGTCGTGTTGGGGCAGATTGGCCATAGAGCTTACAGGGAATTTTCCAGGCGGGCCGATGCCCAGGGGGCCGGCCAGTGGAAGCTTTTGGGGATGTATTTTGTGATACTGGCAGTATTTGGTGATGGACTGTGGGATTTGGCTCTGCCAGGCTGGAATATTGTGCCACAATATGGTATTGCTGGCCCTGCCTTCAATCAAATTGGACCAAACTAACCGCCCTGGTTAGTTTTTATATAGCTTTCTCAGAAACAGATATAATGAGAGCTGAAAGAAGAGGAGAGGGATTCAAGGGTGTATATTTACTGAGGATTTCTCCATTTCAAGAGCAGTGAGCCCTGTACCCCTGAGGAGGGGGTTGTGCTATAGATGACATGGTGGGTGGCAGTGACAGATAAGGCCATGGTGTTTCACACTGACAGTGTAAGGTTGGCTTGATTACAGAAGTGACACTGTCTCCCTCTCTTGTCCTGTATACTGGGTGTACTTATCAGTACCTTTTTTTATTCTGTATATATGGACACTGCACAGTACCACTTCTCGTGTCCTGTATACTGGGTGTAATTCTCAGTATCTGCTCTTATTCTGTATATATGGACACCACACAGTACCACTTCTCTTGTCCGGTATACTGGGTGTAATTCTCAGTGTCTGCTCTTATTCTGTATATATGGACACTGCACAGTACCACTTCTCTTGTCCTGTATACTGGATGTAATTCTCAGTATCTGCTCTTATTCTGTATATATAGACACTGCACAGTACCACTTCTCCTGTCCTGTATACTGGGTGTAATTCTCAGTATCTGCTCTTATTCTGTATATAGGGACACTGCACAGTACCACTTCTCTTATCCTGTATATGGGGTGTAATTCTCAGTATCTGCTCTTATTCTGTATATATGGACACTGCACAGTACCACTTCTCTTGTCCTGTATACTAGGTGTAATTCTCAGTATCTGCTCTTATTCTGTATATATAGACACTGCACAGTACCACTTCTCCTGTCCTGTATACTGGGTGTAATTCTCAGTATCTGCTCTTATTCTGTATACATGGACACTGCACAGTACCACTTCTCTTATCCTGTATACGGGGTGTAATACTCAGTATCTGCTCTTATTCTGTATATATAGACACTGCACAGTACCACTTCTCCTGTCCTGTATACTGGGTGTAATACTCAGTATCTGCTCTTATTCTGTATATATGGACACTGCATAGTACCACTTCTCTTGTCCTGTATACTAGATGTAATTTTCAGTAACTGCTCTTATTCTGTATATATAGACACTGCACAGTACCACTTCTCTTATCCTGTATACTGGGTGTAATTCTCAGTATCTGCTCTTATTCTGTATATATGGACACTGCACAGTACCGCTTCTCCTGTCCTGTATACTGGGTGTAATTCTCACTATCTGCTCTTATTCTGTATATATAGACACTGCACAGTACCACTTCTCCTGTCCTGTATACTGGGTGTAATTCTCAGTATCTGCTCTTATTCTGTATATATGGACACTGCACAGTACCACTTCTCCTGTCCTGTATACTGGGTGTAATTCTCTCAGTATCTGCTCTTATTCTGTATCTATGGACACTGCACAGTACCACTTCTCTTGTCCGGTATACTGGGTGTAATTCTCAGTGTCTGCTCTTATTCTGTATATATGGACACTGCACAGTACCACTTCTCCTGTCCTGTATACTGTGTGTAATTCTCAGTATCTGCTCGTATTCTGTATATATGGACACTGCACATTACCACTTCTCTTGTCCTGTATACTGGATGTAATTTTCAGTATCTGCTCTTATTCTGTATATATAGACACTGCACAGTACCACTTCTCCTGTCCTGTATACTGGGTGTAATTCTCAGTATCTGCTCTTATTCTGTATATATGGACACTGCACAGTACCACTTCTCTTGTCCTGTATACTGGGTGTAATTCTCAGTATCTGCTCTTATTCTGTATATATGGACACTGCACAGTACCACTTCTCTTGTCCTGTATACTGGGTGTAATTCTCAGTATCTGCTCTTATTCTGTATATATGGACACTGCACAGTACCACTTCTCTTGTCCTGTATACTGGGTGTAATTCTCAGTATCTGCTCTTATTCTGTATATATGGACACTGCACAGTACCACTTCTCTTGTCCTGTATACTGGGTGTAATTCTCAGTATCTGCTCTTATTCTGTATATATGGACACTGCACAGTACCACTTCTCTTGTCCTGTATACTGGGTGTAATTCTCAGTATCTGCTCTTATTCTGTATATATGGACACTGCACAGTACCACTTCTCTTGTCCTGTATACTGGGTGTAATTCTCAGTATCTGCTCTTATTCTGTATATATGGACACTGCACAGTACCACTTCTCTTGTCCTCTATACTGGATGTAATTCTCAGTATCTGCTCTTATTCTGTATATATGGACACTGCACAGTACCACTTCTCTTGTCCTGTATACTGGGTGTAATTCTCAGTATCTGCTCTTATTCTGTATATATGGACACTGCACAGTACCACTTCTCTTGTCCTGTATACTGGGTGTAATTCTCAGTATCTGCTCTTATTCTGTATATATGGACACTGCACAGTACCACTTCTCTTGTCCTATATATAGGGTGTAATTCTCAGTTTCTGTGGTTATTCTATAGCTATGGACACTGCACAGTACCACTTGTCTTGCTAGACTTATGTTCTGGCTGGAGTGTGATACAGATGGTTTTTCTAATAATAGATGAGCCTAACTTATGATCAGGATCCAGCTCCATACACAGCAGAGTGAGGAGAACCAGCCACCCTGACTGGAGTAGAAATTCAGGGAGTTTACCCTCAGTAGGTAAGACCTTACATGCTGCAGAGTTGTGGGGAATTGGAGGACTGGAGTTGCTGAGGAGATGTCATAAGGTCATGCTCTGCCTCCTGCTCCATGGGCGTCTCAGTTGTCAGGGTCTTTCGTGTGTTGAACTTCATTCTTTCATTAGCTCAACTGCAACTCCCCCTCCTCATAATAGAAGCCCACCATTCACTACTAGCTCAAGGGGCAGAGCGCAGAAGAATGAGAATAACTGATTATTTCTAGTCACTCTTAGATAAAGCTCCAACACATGGTTTATATCAAAATATATTTGGGAATTGCTTAAAGTAATTTTCTAGTCTTATATAAACAATGCTCCTTGTGTCATGTTCTGCAACTTTCTAATATATTATGTTACATAGTTACGGTTGAAGAAAGACATAAGTTCATCAAGTTCAGCCAAAGGATGGTTGAGGATGGGAAATAGGGAAGGCGAGTGAGAACCAGACTGCTACACATTTTCATAATCATTAATGTTTTTTGATTCTATGAATTCAAGCCTTTTTTTAAACTGTCCACTGTTCCTCCTGTGACCACGTCCTGAGTTAGACTATTCCACAGGTTCACAGTTCTTATGGTGAAGAAGCCTTGTCGCCACTGGAGAATGAACTTTTTCTTCTCCAGATGGAGGCAGTGCCCCCTTGCTTTTGGTGGAATAGCTTTTCACCATCTTTTTGAATGGCCCATTTATATATTTAAGCTATGTCCCACCTAAGATGCCTCTTCTCATGGCTACAAAAATATAATTATTTTAATCTGCCCTATAACTAAGACCTTCCATGCACCTTATCAGTTTAGTCTCTGTTCTTTGTACCTTTTCCAGCTTCTGGGCATCCTTTCTATGAAAGTGCTTCCAGAACTGAACTTAATATTCCAGAAGATGCTGCACTAAAGCTTTGTAAAGTGATAGTATTACATCCCTGTCCAGCTAGCCCAACACATGACAATATCATGCTTGCTATAGAAGCAGCTGATTGACATTGTATGCTGTTATTTAATCTATGATCCATAAGGACACCCAAATCCTTCTCTATAAGTGACTCTCCCAGTGTCACTCCCCCTAGGACATATGATGCACGGAGATTATTACTAGCTACATGCATAACTTTACATTTATCCACATTGAATCTAACCTGCCAAGTGGATGACCAGCGTGTAGTCCCTGAGACTGCACAGTACTACATAGCTTGGTGTCATCTGCAAAAAAGAAATGGTGCTATTAATCCCATCCTCAATATCATTAATAAATAAATTAAATAATAGGGGACCCATTAATGAATCTTTGGATACACCACTTATAACTTGGGACCATTCTGAATAGGAATCATTGATCACCTTCAGCCAGTTTTCCATCCAATTACAGACTATAGTTTTGAAGCCTAAGGCTACTTTCACAGTAGCAGCAGGACGGATCCGACAGGCTGTTCACCCGACGGAACAGCCTGTCGGATCCGTCCTGCCGCTAGTGAACGTGTGCCCTCGGACTACCGCTCTGGCCCTATTGACTATAATAGGGGCGGAGCAGAGTTCTGGCAGAGGCATGGCAGCACATGGCGAGAGGCTGCCGGAATAAAACTACGACAGGTCCGACATTTATTCCGGCGGCCTCTCCGTGCGCTGCCATGCGTTCACCCGCCCCTATTATAGTCAGTGGGGCTGGAGCAGTAGTCCGGGGGCACACGTTCACTAGCGGCAGGACGAATCGGACAGGCTGTTCCGTCGGGTGAACAGCCTGTCGGATCCGTTCTGCCGCTAGTGTGAAATTAGCTTTAGACCTTACTTTACCTATTAAACGTCTATGTGGGACAGTATCAAATGCATGTGCAAAGTCCGAGAACACTACATCCACAGCCACCTTTCTGTCCAGGCTTCTACTTACCTCCTCATAAAAACAAATCAGGTTAGTCTGACAACTCCTGTCCTTGGTAAACCCATGCTGGTTGTCACTTATGGTATTATTAACAGTCACAGACTCCTGTGTATAGTCCCTAAAGAGTCCTTCAAACATTTCACCACAACAGAAGTTAAGCTTACTGGTCTATAATTACCTGAGGAAGTAGCCCTATGCCAGTCACTTAAAAGGGTTTTCTGAGATATTTTTTTTGATGACCTGTCCTCAGGATTCACCCATTTAGCCTATTTAGCTTAACTTGGACCATATTTACATTCAGCCAATTTAGTGTACTATAGGATATACTAACCGCCCCATCACCACTGATATCAGCTCCTTTCTCTTCTTTTGTATGTTGCGATGACTTCTCCTGATCCTCAGTGACTATCTTACAGTTAACATTATTTACCGATTTTATTAAGCCCTTTGTAATTTAAAAGGCTTGAGATAATCCCTCAGAACTGTATTTTTAAATGCCCTTTTTGCTGTCTATTGGCCTTTTTACAGTAGCTGTAAGAGATGTGGGGTTTCATTTTAGCCGTTTATACTTGTTACTTGTAGGGATACATTGTGCAGTATAATGATCCAAGATAGATGTAAAGCTCTCCCTATTTATCATCTGTATTCTTCTGTGACAATAGATACTACCAGTCTATACCCTGTAGTGTTGCCCTCAAACTGGGAAATTAGCCTTTTTAAAATTCTATGTTTTTGTCCCCCCCCCAACCAGTTTGCTTTTTGTGGTAAGAGTTACCAAGTTTTTTTTTTACAAACAGTTACATTTCCAACAAGCTCTGCATTGTTAGAAATTTCCAAATCTTAAAGAGCATTGCCCCTAGTAGGATCTTCTACAAACTGGGCCATAAAGTGGTCCTGCAACAAGGTGAGGAATTTTCTCCCCTTAGCAGTTGAGGCAGACCCACGACCCAGTCAATATCTGGGAAGTTGAAATCGCCCATCCCCCACTGTACCTCTGCAGCCCGCTCTATTTGGTTATACAACTGAACTTCTATCCCTTCTGTGATGTTAGGGGGTTTATACATTACAACAGTTATTATTTTTACTGAGTTTATTTCTCTTTGTATTTCCACCCATAAGGTTTTAACCTCCTCACTAATCTCACCCACAATTGCTTCAATGAACTCCTCACATCTAGACACATGCCACTGCCTTTTCTGTTGTCCCTGTCTTTCCTAGAGTGTAAAACCCTAAGGCCTCTTTCACACGAGCGTGTCCGGATTAGGTTTGGATGCGTTCAGTGAAAACGGTGCGATTTCACAGGCAAAGCCATTCAGTTTTGCCTGCAATTGCGTTCAGTTGTTCAGTTTTTTCCAATGCGTTTTGATGCGTTTTTCACGCGAGTAATAAAAAACTGAAGGTTTACAAACAACATCTGCTAGCAACCATCAGTGAAAAACGCAACGCACCCGCACTTGCTTGCGGATACAACGCGTTTTTCACGCAGCCCCATTCACTTCTATGGCCCCTTTCACACGGCGAGTTTTCCGCGCGGGTGCAATGCGTGAGGAGGACGCATTGCACCCGCACTGAATCCGGACCCATTCATTTCTATGGGGCTGTGCACATGAGCGGTGATTTTCACTCATCACTTCTGCGTTGCGTGAAAATTGCAGCATGCTCTATATTGTGCGTTTTTCACGCAACGCAGGCCCCATAGAAGTGAATGGGGCTGCGGGAAAATCGCAAGCATCCGCAAGCAAGTGGTTATAAGGGGAAATAATAGCATTCTTAATAAAGAATGCATAGTAAAATGAAGTGGAAGGGGTTAAAAATAATGAAAGTTAACTCACCTTTGCCACTTGATCGCGTAGTTGCGATCTGTCCTCTCTTTCCCTGCATCAGCTAAGAACTAAAGGACCTGTGATGACGTCCATATTACCATGGTGATGGACCATGTGATTGGACCATGTGATGTGACGTCATCACAGGTCCTTTAGTTCTTAGCTGATGCAGGGAAGAAGAGGACAGATCGCAACTACGCGATCAAGTGGCTAAGGTAAGTTAACTTTTATTATTTTTAACCCCTTCCACTTCATTTTACTAAGCATTCTTTATTAAGAATGCTATTATTTCCCCTTATAACCATGTTATAAGGGAAAATAATAAATTCTCCAGAAGACCCGAAACCGGACTTCAGTGATAAAGTCCGGCTTCGGTTTGGGTACCAAACATGGCGATTTCTCACGCACGTGCAAAACGCATTACAAACGTTTGCACCCGCGCGGGAAAATCGCGCATATTCCCGCAACGCACCCGCCTCTTATCCGGGCGTCAAACATGACGCCCGTGTAAAAGAGGCCTATGGGGCTAGGGCTGCGTGAAAAATGCAGAATATAGAACATGCTGCGATTTTTACGCAACGCACAAGTGATGCGTGAAAAAAAACACTTATGTACACAGACCTATTGAAATGAATGGGTCAGGATTCAGTGCGGGTGTTATGCGTTCACGTCACGCATTGCACCCGCGCGGAAAACTCGCCCGTGTGAAAGGGGCCTGAAGATAAACAGCCCAGTCATGTGAAGAGTCCAGCCAATCTCAGCCACACAAACGACATCTATGTGTTTCTCTAGCACCATAGACTCCAGCTCCCGCTTTTCGCTTGCTAGACTTCCTGCATTTGTGAACATGCATTTTAAATTACCATTTAATTTTCCACATTCAGTTCCCAGAATGTGGATTCTTTAGTTTTTGTGGGCACCTTGGTTTTTATTGTTGGTTTTTAAGCCCCCCCATAACCCATTTATTCACCCACCAATAATTTCTGACGCCTCTTTGACCTATGTATCACCTCACTTTCTGCCTTGTCCTCTCCCTTATACCTACTTTAAATACTCCTTCCCCCCTGCTAGAATTCTGTCCCCCAGCACAGCAAACTCCCTTCCATTCAGGTGCAGTCCATCCCTGGAATACAGTTTGTACCCCAATGAAAAGCTGGCCGGTGCTCAAAGAACCCAAACACTTCTGCCCTACTCCAGGACTTAGCGCTCTGAGCTCGCTTGAGTGTGTTCCGGTCTCCACCATTTTCAGGTTACCTGTTTGCTCTCATTGAATGGGACAATACATGTTTACATCCAGAGGTTACAAATCTGTTACAATTGTATCTAGACATTCTTTTTGGAGCTATACAGCCTGGCCTCCAGACTGAAATATTTTAGATTGGGTTCACATCAAGTTTGTAATATTTAGCGTGTATTTGACATAAATGTTAAAGGAGCACCCATTTAGCCTCATTTGAAGTATTAGGTAGGAGTTTGTTGAGCAATTGGCCGGTAGTTTCAGGAAAGTGAGAACAGATATCAGTCCGTGTGTTTCAGTTCTTCTGCAGCCAGTAAATGAATGTGTATGAACAGCTGGGCCTCCGATCAATGGTGCTTTGTGTAACTGGCCAGATATTTCTATCATGTCCCGACGGTTAGGAGAGTATTTCCAGCAGAACGTATATATAATTAATGAGGTTGTTAAATACCAGCGGCTTCTAGATGAAATGATATCCATAAACCTGCCACTAATTCCGTATGAGTAACTTCAACATTAAATGCAATAAAACCCAAGCCTATTTCAAGTTTACATTGACATTAAAGAGGTTCTCCGGGACATCTAAAAACCTCGCGGAAAGCAAGGGATGTGATAAAACAACAAGAATTGCCTGGAAAATCCCCGGCTAGTCAGTGCTGCTCCGATGCGTCATCAGGTCTCTATTGCTAGCTTGCAGGGATGATGTTGTGACTACCTGCACATGACCAGTACAGAAAATCAGCGGACGCATGCGGGTAGCTGCATTGTCATCAGTGGCAGCACTGGAGAGGGGACCCTGGAGCTGTGGGTGAGTAATATTTACTTTGCTATTTTATCACACCCCGTGCAAGAGTCTTAATCAATTCAATAAATATAGCGCAACCCTTCCATTAGTAAAATATTGATGACCTGACCTTCGGGATAGGTCATCAATATCTGATTGGTGAGGTCCAACTCCCAGCACCTCTGCTTGAGGAGGTTGCAGTACTCTTTTGGGCGCTGCGGCCTCTTCCTAGGCCAGTGACATCATGTTCATTGGTCACACAGCCTGTGTACAAGTCATTCCTCTTCAAGTGAATTGGCCGGGGCTGCAATACCAAGCACAGCGGTGAGGAGGCCGCCATGCCCACCGCCCCTTCAGACAGCTGATCGGTAGGAGTGCCTATACTGAGGATACGCCATCAATATTGTACTCCCAGAAAACCCCCTTAAAATACTGGGGAATCCTTCAAGGCCAGAGGATTCCGGAAATGAGTCAACAGGACCCTCTGCTCAAGGTCCGGAAGTCCCACACCCCAGATCTACCTTCAGACACAAGCTAGCATAGGTTTGCAGATACCCATGTGGTGTTCTAAGATCAGTCTCGAAAGAATGGCAGACATGTTTTCTTTGAGGAGTTTATCCACAGCGAACAGAGTTTGTCTGAAAAAATGTATTCAATAATACAACAGGTTGGCTCAAATCCAACCCTCCAGGGCCCTCTGCATCAGTAGGGAACGTCCCTCGTTCTACAACACGTGAAAGAACGGGCTGTAGATCCACACCCAGAGAGGCTTTGGCACAAGGCTAAGACTTCTGGGATGCAAGAAACGCGGGTCCAAGAATGCTTTGATCAGGTTCACTCTTTTACTTGGGATTAAATGTTGATCATTGTTTAACCATTTCAGCAGTATCCATTAGGCCACGCTCCTGGTTTTCTTTGGGTTAATCACCAGAACCAAATTTGATACCCAATATCTTTGACTTCTGTTGGGCCACTGGGGTTAGGTTTGAAAGATCAAAACCAGGATCTCCTCCTCCCAGATGTTCACACTTGCGTCAGTTGACTTTGGATCCAGATGCTACTGAATAGCATTGAGGATTACATTCAGTGGCTTAGTAGACAGTGTCACACATGATAGCATTAGATACAGCAGCTCAGCAGACAGTTTCATATATGATAAGATTAGATACAGTGGCACAGCTGACAGTATCACACATGGTACTCTTAGATACAACAGCTCAGCAGACAGTATCACAGATGATAGGATTACGTTCATGACTCAGTAGATAATATCACACATGACAGGATTATATTCATGACTCAGTAGACAGTATTACACATGATAGGATTATATTCATGACTCAGTAGACAGTATCACACATGATAGGATTATATTCATGACTCAGTGAACAGTATCACACATGATAGGATTATATTCATGACTCAGTAGACAGTATCACACATGATAGGATTATATTCATGACTCAGTGAACAGTATTACACATGATAGGATTATATTCATGACTCAGCTGACAGTATCACACATGATAGGATTATATTCATGACTCAGCTGACAGTATCACACATGATAGGATTATATTCATGACTCAGTAGATAGTATCACACATGATAGGATTATATTCATGACTCAGCTGACAGTATCACACATAATAGGATTATATTCATGACTCAGTAGATAGTATCACACATGATAGGATTATATTCATGACTCAGTGAACAGTATCACACATGATAGGATTATATTCATGACTCAGTAGACAGTATCACACATGATAGGATTATATTCATGACTCAGTGAACAGTATCACACATGATAGGATTATATTCATGACTCAGTGAACAGTATCACACATGATAGGATTATATTCATGACTCAGCAGACAGTATCACACATGATAGGATTATATTCATGACTCAGTAGATAGTATCACACATGATAGGATTATATTCATGACTCAGTAGACAGTATCACACATGATAGGATTATATTCATGACTCAGTGAACAGTATCACACATGATAGGATTATATTCATGACTCAGTGAACAGTATCACACATAATAGGATTATATTCATGAATCAGTGAACAGTATCACACATGATAGGATTATATTCATGCCTCAGTGAACAGTATCACACATAATAGGATTATATTCAGGACTCAGCAGACAGTATCACACATAATAGGATTATATTCATGACTCAGTGAACAGTATCACACATGATAGGATTATATTCATGACTCAGCGAACAGTATCACACATAATAGGATTATATTCATGACTCAGTGAACAGTATCACACATAATAGGATTATATTCAGGACTCAGCTGACAGTATCACACATGATAGGATTATATTCATGACTCAGTGAACAGTATTACACATGATAGGATTATATTCATGACTCAGCAGACAGTATCACACATGATAGGATTAAATATAGTAGCTCAGTTGACAGTATCATACATGATAGGATTATATTCATGACTCAGTAGACAGTATCACACATGATAGGATTATATTCATGACTCAGTGAACAGTATCACACATGATAGGATTATATTCATGACTCAGTAGACAGTATCACACATGATAGGATTATATTCATGACTCAGTGAACAGTATCACACATGATAGGATTATATTCATGACTCAGTGAACAGTATCACACATAATAGGATTATATTTATGACTCAGCTGACAGTATCACATAATAGGATTATATTCATGACTCAGTGAACAGTATCACACATAATAGGATTATATTCATGAATCAGTGAACAGTATCACACATAATAGGATTATATTCATGACTCAGTGAACAGTATTACACATGATAGGATTATATTTATGACTCAGCTGACAGTATCACACATGATAGGATTATATTCATGACTCAGTGAACAGTATTACACATGATAGGATTATATTCATGACTCAGTGAACAGTATCACACATAATAGGATTATATTCATGACTCAGTGAACAGTATCACACATAATAGGATTATATTCAGGACTCAGCTGACAGTATCACACATGATAGGATTATATTCATGACTCAGTGAACAGTATCACACATAATAGGATTATATTCAGGACTCAGCAGACAGTATCACACATAATAGGATTATATTCATGACTCAGTGAACAGTATCACACATAATAGGATTATATTCAGGACTCAGCTGACAGTATCACACATGATAGGATTATATTCAGGACTCAGCTGACAGTATCACACATGATAGGATTAAATACAGTAGCTCAGCAGACAGTATCACACATGACAGGCCTAGATAGACTGGCTCAGCTGTTACCTATCATATGTAGATTTAGTAGAAGTATTCCTTGGAATGTGATATATGACCACACACAGAAAAGTTATCCTGTTAGATCTCTTACTCTTTCTTTTCAGTAACCCCCTCCCCCTAATCTGTGGTTCAGGGTCAGCTTTCATAACCATCCTCCAAGTCCTAAATTGTCTCATAGAAATAACATGTCACTGCGTCTGGGAGTCGGCCCAGAGTTTCCATACATCTCTGCATTACACAGGGAGTGCTGTTTGAGGAGGTGAGCTGTGAACCTGGCTTTTACATTGCACTTATACTGTCCTGCCTGTATTGCCGCAAAAGTGACAGAAAAACCCTAAAATACTTACTGCAGTCACCTGAGTCGGGCCACGCTACAGTCTGCGAAGTGGGCCACGGGCCCCTTTTCCTGAATCCTGGCACAGGCAGTCACTATGAAGTCATCGAGCCGCCTGCACCCTGGCACGACAAAGTCATTGCTACGACCTTCGTTCCAGAGCAGGTGGTCGCAGTAATATCATTGCTTTGTGACTGCCGGTGCTGCCTCATAGTCTTTGGGTCTGTGGCCAACGTGAGTGAACAGCATCGGTTCCCATGCCCCACTGCATATGTCACTACTTTTAGGTCCCTGGCTCAAGCCCTGGAGGTTTTTGACTAGCCCCCGGAGCAGGTGGTCCACTCAGAATTGCTGGATGGCCACTAATAATACTACTACAACCAATAGTTCTGCCACGACTACTACTAATAATGCTGCTACTACTATTGCTACAACTTCTACTAACGCTACTACCTTTAGGCCTCTTTGCACACGAACGTGTGCACCCCGTGCCCGTATTGCGGACCGCATTTGCAGATCTGCAATACACGGGCACCATTCCGTGGCCATTCCGCATCACGGATGCGGACCCATTCATTCCAATGGGTCCACAAATCCGGAGATGCGTAACGGTGCGGAATGGAATGACGGAACGGAACACTACGGAAGCACTACGGAGTGGTTCCGCGGGGTTCCGTTCCGTACTTCCGTCCCGCAAAAAGATAGAACATGTCCTATCTTTTTGCGGAACGGGCAGATCGCGGACCCATTCAAGTGAATGGGTCCGCGATCCGCTGCGGCTGCCCCCCGGCCGGTGCCCGAGCATTGCAGCACGGGCACGGGGCACACACGTTCGTGTGCAAGAGGCCTAACTACTACTGCTTGTTATTGAGATCCTTCCTTCGTGTCAGCAGAGATTATTATTAGAGTGCAACCTCCTCTTCTGCCGACCACAAACGTCTCATTAGAGGCTCATAAAATGCTTGTAACCTCCCGACCGCAAGGAGGAAGCTGGGCCTGTTCTTATGGCGCTGCTCGAGCATGGCGGCTTCTTCAGTTTCCATGAGTGAGAATAGGGCAGATACCGTGTATCCTCTGTTTTCCCCCCATTCTGGGGGATTTCCATCTTAAAGGGACAAGAGTTTTATTTTTTTATTTATGATTTGACAACAAATTTTAAAAACTTCTCCTTAGGACAGGAAGCATTTCATAGTGATCTGTGCTCTTAAGAACTTCAAACATTCTCCTCTGGGCAGACTTCTATGGTTTCCGCTGCTCTCTGTTTGGTGCTTTATTCTTCCTCATTGCTTATCCTTATATTCTAGTGCAGATAACCCCCTCCTTCCCCAAACGAGTCACATACAATCATAAGTTAGGCATCTTTCACATCAGCGTTTTAGCTTTCCGTCCTAGAGATCCGTCCTCGGGTCTCTAGGACGGAAAGCTACTGATCAGTTTTATCCCCATGCATCCTGAATGGAGAGAAATCCATTCAGGATGCATCAGTTCAGTATGTCAACGTTTTTGGACGTTGACAAAAGCGCAGCATGCTGCGGATTTGTCTCCGTCCAAAAATCCGGAAGACATGCCGCAACGCTGGATCCGGAATTAATGCCCATTGAAAGGCATTAGTCCGGATCCGGCCTTTAGCTAAACGTCGTTTCCGTGCATCGCCGATCCGACGTTTAGCAATTTGTCAATGGTTAGCAAATTGTCAATGCCATGGCAGCTAGGAGACTTCAAATATTGATTCCATATAGCCTTGCCACTAGAGCCATAGAGCTCCACACAACAGCTATTCACACGGATTTCCACATAGTGCGGCACGACCAGTGTCCTGATGAAGGCGTTTACCGCCGAAACGTTGTTACAATATTTACCTACAACTGGCATACCGCATACTGTAATCTAAGCTATACAATAAAGACACAAGAAAACAACAGCAGTGGTGTCCAGGAACTTTCTTCTTTTACTTATATACCTGGCCTGGGAACCTTTTCCTGTGACCCACACCTCGCAAGGAGAGCAGCACCCAACCTATATAGAATTGTGCAATATGCAGTCAGGCTGAAGACTGAAGTGCGCCAGTGTGGATCGTATGATGGTGCAGGAGCGCAGTGTTTCATGAGGCCGCTGTGCACACATCCTATTCACACATGTGTTGCTTTCACACTTGCGGCAGAGGAATCTGGCAAGCAGTTCCATCGATGGAACTTTCTGCCGGATCTGGCAAGCTGTGTTGAAATGGACAGCATATGTAGACGGATCCGGATGCAGATCTGTCTCACAAATGCATTGCATCCGGAGAAACGGATCCGTTATGTATCGTTTTCACATTTTTAAAGGTCTGCACATGAGCAGACGGGAAGAACGGATCCGTCAATGCGGTAATTTTAATGCTGGATCCGGCACTAATACATTACTATGGAACTGTTCATTACACGGCAAGTGTTCTGGCATTTTGGACGGAGATAAAACCGCAGCATGCTGCGGTATTTCTTCCGTCTAAAACACCGCACAGTGACTGAACTGCAGATGTCCTGATGCATCCTGAACGGATTTCTATCCATTCAGAATGCATTAAGATATAACTGATCAGTTCTTTTCTGGTATTGAGCCCCGACGACGGAACTCAGTGCCGGAAAAGAAAAACGCTAGTGTGAAAGTACCCTTACAGACATTTGTAATAATTCCCAGAGAACCCCTTTGAGTGCAGAGAAATATAATGCAGCATATACATAGCAAGCACTTAAAGTATAGCAACAGTCACGTAACAGTCCAACAGATCACCTAGATGGAGTGAACCGCACAACGGGGTCAAAATACAACCCACAGCCTCGAAGCAAATACAAAGGGTAAGGTTTTTTTTTATGTAAAAGTAGATAAACTTCTTTTCAACCCTCTTACATGACTGTTCACAAATCGCCTCCCTGTACGTATAACGTGGGTATTATGAGGACTGATGTGCGTTGCGGTGATATCTCGCCCCTTATTATGGACACTTGGCAGCCCGATATGCCTGTAATCAGCTTGTGTACACACGATTAAACATGCCTTCACGCTGCGGTGTGCCAGATGGGCTGGGCGCGGAGCTGCTTACGTAATGCTCCGATCGCCCTTTCATCTAGTTACCCATATAGACAAGGGGCAACATTATCATTTTATGGAACTGTTTTCTGAGCAGTTGTCACATCATCTATAATAATAAATTCCCTGTGTGAGTGCGCTGTGTCCGTGTGTGTGTCACCAGTATTTTATACTGGGCATGCGCGGCGCTGCGTCCAATCAGGACACAGCGCTGCGCTGCACACGGGTTTCACAGGTTTTACTACATTTAAACCTATAGGGTGACCATTGCTCCCCCGCCGTCCTCCGCTGCTTTCACAGTTCCCCCACCGCCCTCCGCTCCTGAGACATTTCCCCCACCGCCCTCCGCTCCTGAGACATTTCCCCCACCGCCCTCCGCTCCTGATACATTTCCCCCACCGCCCTCCGCTCCTGAGACATTTCCCCACGGCCCTCCGCTCCTGAGACAGTTCCCCACCGCCCTCCGCTCCTGAGACAGTTCCCCACCGCCCTCCGCTCCTGAGACAGTTCCCCACCGCCCTCCGCTCCTAAGACAGTTCCCCAACTGCCCTCCGCTCCTAAGACAGTTCCCCACCGCCCTCTGCTCCTGAGACAGTTCCCCACCGCCCTCCGCTCCTGAGACAGTTCCCCAACTGCCCTCCGCTCCTAAGACAGTTCCCCAACTGCCCTCCACTCCTGAGACAGTTCCCCCACCGCCCTCCGCTCCTGAGACAGTTCCCCCACCGCCCTCCGCTCCTGAGACATTTCCCCCACCGCCCTCCGCTCCTGATACATTTCCCCCACCGCCCTCCGCTCCTGAGACATTTCCCCCACGGCCCTCCGCTCCTGAGACAGTTCCCCCACCGCCCTCCGCTCCTGAGACAGTTCCCCCACCGCCCTCCGCTCCTGAGACAGTTCCCCCACCGCCCTCCGCTCCTAAGACAGTTCCCCAACTGCCCTCCGCTCCTAAGACAGTTCCCCCACCGCCCTCCGCTCCTGAGACAGTTCCCCCACCGCCCTCCGCTCCTGAGACAGTTCCCCCACCGCCCTCCGCTCCTGAGACATTTCCCCACCGCCCTCCGCTCCTGAGACAGTTCCCCACCGCCCTCCGCTCCTAAGATAGTTCCCCCACCGCCCTCCGCTCCTGAGACAGTTCCCCCACCGCCCTCCGCTCCTGAGACAGTTCCCCCACCGCCCTCCGCTCCTGAGACAGTTCACCCATCGCCCTCCGCTCCTGAGACAGTTCCCCCACCGCCCTCCCCTCCTGAGACAGTTCCCCCACCGCCCTCCGCTCCTGAGACAGTTCCCCCACCGCCCTCCGCTCCTAAGACAGTTCCCCCGCCGCCCTCCGCTCCTGAGACAGTTCCCCCGCCGCCCTCCGCTCCTGAGACAGTTCCCCCACCGCCCTCCGCTCCTGAGACAGCTCCCCTGCCGCCCTCCGCTCCTGAGACAGTTCCCCCGCCGCCCTCCGCTCCTGAGACAGTTCCCCCACCGCCCTCCGCTCCTGAGACAGCTCCCCTGCCGCCCTCCGCTCCTAAGACAGTTCCCCCACCGCCCCCGCTCCTGAGACAGTTCCCCCACCGCCCTCCGCTCCTGAGACATTTCCCCCACCGCCCTCCGCTCCTGATACATTTCCCCCACCGCCCTCCGCTCCTGAGACAGTTCCCCCGCCGCCCTCCGCTCCTGAGACAGTTCCCCCACCGCCCTCCGCTCCTGAGACAGCTCCCCTGCCGCCCTCCGCTCCTAAGACAGTTCCCCCACCGCCCCCGCTCCTGAGACAGTTCCCCCGCCATCATCCAGCCAGTGCACATGCGCCGCCTTCGCCGCACAGGATATGGTCTGTGCGGACAGTTAGCGGTGCGGATGGCGTGTCGGGGGCAGCGATGATCGGCCGGAGCACAGTGTGATGGTTGCTCTGCGCGCCTGCCAATTCTAGCGCCCGTTATTGTAACGGGAATAATGTCTAGTTATCCATCTAATGCTCTCTCTTTACATTATGCAGTGATGCAATAAGAAGCCTCCAAGGCAAATACCTGAAAGTCCAGAGCTGTATTCACAATTCTGTCTTCCTTCCTTGTTCACTGTCTGCACAGAGCTTGCTCTGGCGATTGGCCTCTTGAAAACTGTAGTCTTCAGCTGGTACTGTACAGTCATCTTGTATAAAAAAAACTGCCCCAGTATTATAGGAACTCAGCTAAGCTGTTTTCTTGTGCCTGTATGGAGTATGATACACACAGTAGCTCAGGATCAGTAATGTATGTACACAGTGACTCCACCATCAGAATAGTGAGTGCAGCTCTGGAGTATGATACAGGATGTAACTCAGGTTCAGTACAGGATAAGTAATGTAATGTATGTACACAGTGACTCCACCAGCAGAATAGTGAGTGCAGCTCTGGAGTATAATACTGGATGTAACTCGGGATCAGTACAGGATAAGTAATGTAATGTATGTACATAGTCACTCCACCAGCAGAATAGTGAGTGCAGCTCTGGAGTATAATACTGGATGTAACTCGGGATCAGTACAGGATAAGTAATGTAATGTATGTACATAGTGACTCCACCAGCAGAATAGTGAGTACAGCTCTGGAGTATAATACAGGATGTACCTCAGGATCAGTACAGGATAAGTAATGTATGCGCACAGTGACTCCACCAGCAGAATAGTGAGTGCAGCTCTGGAGTATAATACAGGATGTATCTCAGGATCAGTACAGGATAAGCAATGTAATGTATGTACATAGTGACTCCACCAGCAGAATAGTGAGTGCAGCTCTGGAGTATAATAAAGGATGTAACTCAGGATCAGTACAGGATAAGTAATGTATGTACACAGTGACCCAACCGGCAGAATAGTGAGTGCAGCTCTGGAGTATAATACAGGATGTAACTCAGGATCAGTACAGTATAAGTAATGTATGTACACAGTGACTCCACCAGCAGAATAGTGAGTGCAGCTCTGGAGTATAATACAGGATGTAACTCAGGATCAGTACCAGATAAGTAATGTATGTACACAGTGACTCCACCAGCAGAATAGTGAGTGCAGCTCTGGAGTATAATACAGGATGTAAATCAGAATCAGTACAGGATAAGTAATGTAATGTATGTACATAGTGACTCCACCAGCAGAATAGTGAGTGCAGCTCTGGAGTATAATACAGGATGTAACTGAGGATCAGTACAGGATAAATAATTTAATGTATGTACATAGTGACTCCACCAGCAGAATAGTGAGTGCAGCTCTGGAGTATAATACAGGATGTAACTTAGGATCAGTACCAGATAAGTAATGTATGTACACAGTGACTCAACCAGCAGAATAGTGAGTACAGCTCTGGAGTATAATACAGGATGTAACTCCGGATCAGTACAGGATAAGCAATGTAATGTATGTACATAGTGATTCCACCAGCATAATAGTGAGTACAGCTCTGGAGTATAATAAAGGATGTAACTTAGGATCAGTACCAGATAAGGCCTCTTTCACACTTGCGTTGTTAGGATGCGGCGTGCACTTCCGTCGCCAGAAGTGCACGCCGGATCCGTAACAACGCAAGTGAACTGAAAGCATTTGAAGACTGATCAGTCTTCAAAATGCTTTCAGGTTACTATGGCAGCCAGGACGCTATTAAAGTCCTGGTTGCCGTAGTAGTAGTGGGGAGCGGGGGAGCAGTATACTTACCGCCCGTGCGGCTCACGGGGCGCGCCAGAATGACGTCAGAGCGCCCCATGCGCATGAATCACGTGATCCATGCGATCACGTGATCCATGCGCGCGGGGCGCCCTGACGTCACCCTGGAGCGCCCCGGGAGCCGCACGGGCGGTAAGTATACCGCTCCCCCGCTCCCCACTACACTTTACCATGGCAACCAGGACTTTAGCATCCTGGCTGCCATGGTAACCATTCAGAAAAAGCTAAACGTCGGATGCGATGCGCCGAAACGACGTTTAGCTTAAGGCCGGATCCGGATTAATGCCTTTCAATGGGCATTAATTCCGGATCTGGCCTTGCGGCAAGTGTTCAGGATTTTTGGCCGGAGCAAAAAGCGCAGCATGCTGCGGTATTTTCTCCCGCCAAAAAACGTTCCGGTCCTGAACTGAAGACATCCTGATGCATCCTGAACGGATTTCTCTCCATTCAGAATGCATTGGGATAATCCTGATCTGGATTTTTCCGGCATAGAGCCCCGAGGACGGAACTCTATGCCGGAAAAGAAATACGCAAGTGTGAAAAAGCCCTAAGTAATGTATGTACACAGTGACTCCACCAGCAGAATAGTGAGTACAGCCCTGCAGAATCAGTACAAGATAAGTAATGTATGTACACAGTGACTGCACCAGCAGAATAGTGAGCGCAGCTCTGGGCAGATACTGGGAATTTTCAATCATAGGAATTGGTTGATGCAGCTTCTGTTCTTTTCTACCTGGTGGAGTCACTTCCCAGGCCCCCTTTTTAGGACAGTGTTCATGATGGAGCTGCACAATGTGACCTTGTTACATGGATCCAGGAGCTGAGGTGTACATTTTGTGGAATTACCGTACACTCTGCATAAGATATCTCTCCCTGCGCAGGCGAATATGTTAGAGGTCAGCTGAATAAATAGTTAATACACTGGGAAATACTCATATTAAGGCCTTATTCACACGTCCGTAGTGTTTATGGATCCGCAAATTGCGGATCCATAAACACACCCAGCCGGCAGCCCCATAGAAATGTCTATTCTTGTCCGCAATTGCGGGCAAGAATAGGACATGCTTTACTTTTTTGCGGAGCTGCGGCCGTAAGATCGGCGGCGCGCTCCATAAAAACTGATGCGGAGAGCACAGTGTGTGCTCTCCGTATCCTTCCGTGCCCCATTCACAGTCAATGGGTCCGCATGTATTCCACAGAATTGCGGAATACATGCAGACGTGTGAATAAGGCCTAATAGCGTGTAATCGATTAAAAGCAACGAGCTCCACGTGCTGTGCTATGCGCCCCCATGCCACCTGGACTTCCATTTAAAGGTATAGTGATACACTGTGTTCTGCCTAGTGCAGGGCCTGAAGGAGTGGCGCGGCACTTCTAGTCCTGAGCAGTCCCCACAGATCCTGTGCTATGTGTATAGTCCACGTTCACACGGTCGGTATTTTTCATCAGTATCAGTAAGCCAGCAGCAGGAGTAGGTCTAAAACACGGAAGAGGCACAGATTTTTCCACAATACTGACCGCACCACCTTACGCAATATCAGCTGTTCTCCATGGTCTTTGAAGGGATTGTCTGAGATTTTGATATTGATGGCCTATCCTCAAAGTAGGTCATCTATAGCTGATTGGCGGGGGTCCTGCCGCTATGCTCCGCACACCAAGCACAGCGCCGCACATTGTATATTGGCTGTGCTTGGTATTGCAGCCCCAGATCATTCACTGTGACCCGCAGCGCCCTCCTCTGATTGTGGGGCGACCCTCACTGATCAGATATTGATGAGCTATCCTGAGCGATCACTCTCCCTATTCTCCGCAGTTTGGGGGTGGGTTTGTTCTCATAATGATGGGTCTGCTGTCAGGCAGCTGCTGATATAAGCGTGTGACTTCCTGCTGGAAGATAAAGGACTGCCTGTTCTTCACTTCATTACATTATCTCTGACATCCCGCTGACAGAACACGTGGCGCCCATTAATGGAGGAGCGCATCCTATAATAACTACATTTTGGGTAGTTGCTGTTTAGGCAGTTTTCCAAAAGTGAAGCTCCCCTTTAAGTGTCAGTCAGTGACATCAGGGCTTGACCATAATAACGATTCTTGGTCCTGTACTGTATTTTCAATCACATTCACAACCTATGGGCTGGGTGTCCTCGGGTTCAGTGTGGTGACGTCACGCTACTTTGCAACTACCTTGCCGGATGATGTCAAATGGTACAGTGTAATAATGACGTCCACTGACAAAGCGATGTAGGGTAAAGAGTCGTGACGTCACATCACCTAGTACAGCAGAGGGAGATGGCATCATAGAATATCTTGCAGGATTCAGGTGAGGCCATGCAGCGTGATGACGTCACACCGCGATAGCTAGTGCAGGGTACCGTGGTCATGTATGATAAGCGCGACTCTCTATAGATAGTGATAATGACGTGTGTGAGGGAGGGAGGGGGCGCTGGTCACGTGCTGGGGGGGGCTTTTCTGTGGTCTCTCACAGAAAGAGAATGGCGAGCCTGGCAGAGAGGGGGGCAGCGGCGGCCGGGCACCAGGTAAGACCCACGGGGGAGGCGGAGGGTGAAGCAAGGAGCAGGGCTCACCCGCTGAAGGTGAGGAGGACGCTGCCTGATCCGGGAGGCTCCCCTATGTTTATTATAGGAGGTCACGTGACGCTTTATATAACACCAGGTGGACGGGGTCGGAGTCGTTGTCCGCCGCAGGTGTGCGCCAAGCATCTGACTGTTCCCTGTGTAACATGTGAATGTCGCAAGGAGAGGGTGTGCACAGTGGCATATATGTACATATGTGAATCCAAGCATATAACATACAGTATGTGTGAACTGTGCAGCTGCACAAGGACCCTGCAGGCAAGGGCCCCTCATCCCTCATCCCATCTATATTCTCCATGACAAGCCCCCCATGGGGTCCTCTGTTGTCAGCCCCAGGTATGTCAGTTTATCCTGGGATGTGCCATGAGTATAGCTTGGCCCTTGCACAGTTTTCGCTTCTCTCCCCATTGAAGTCTATGAGATGTCTCGGTGTCATGACTCATTTTCCCTGCTCCTGTATTGGGGGCAGCTGTGGGGGGACCATGGTGTGATCCTTGCAGAGGTCAGTTGACGGGCATATGTCCATGTACATCAGTAGCATCATACAGGATGTTGTTGTAACAAGTCTTTGCTGCTGACATACTACAGTATTGTAGGTTGAAGGTGATGCCCCTCCTGGGTTTGAACCTGTGTACAGAGTGGTCATGTGACCTTGAGTGTGTGAGATTAGCGCGGGTAATGGCCTGTGACATACAGTAGACCTCTGGCTGCTATGGCGTCCTGAAATGATGTATGATCAGAGTTAATCATTGTACTAGTTATAATGTACAGGAGTCAGCGTGAAAACCGGATGCCACACATGATGTAGGTGTAGGATTGAGCCTGGACCGGGAGGGTTTCACTGGATTCTGAACCCCGGTAGTGGATTACCGAAAATGGAAAGTCCGAGACAGCTGATGGCCAGATCTTGTGATCCCAGAAGACTCCATAAAGGTTACATGCACACGACCGTATGTGTTTTGTGGCCCGCAAATTGCGGATCCGCAAAAAAAAGGGATGATATCCGTATGTAATCCGTTTTTTTTTTTTGGTGGATCCATTGTAACAATGCCTAAAACAGACAAGAATAGGACATGTTATTTTTTTTGTGGGGCTTTGGAATGGACATACGGATGCGGATAGCACAAGGTGTGCTGTCCGCATTTATTGTGGACCTATTGAAATCAATGGGTCCTCATCCTATCCGCAAAAAAAACCCGGAACGGACACGGAAAAAAAATACGTTCGTGTGCATGAGGCTAAAGGAAGATAGGTGATGATCAGTATGGCTGCCATCAGTGCTCCTACTGAGATTGTCCTCCAGAGTTACCTCCTTATTTGCTGGACAGAGACAGAGCTCAAGGTTTATAGGCCCTGGTGCAAAAGTACAGCTTGCCTCCTCTCCCACCGACCACGTATCTATATGGCTGCTGTCTACAACCCACCCATTTACCTGCATCGCTGCCAGTGTTCCCTCTAATCCTCTATGTCTTCCTGGTGGTCTGTGGCAGTAAAGGTGTTAGCAATAGCATCCACCGATCAATGAAAGGGTTAATGTCAATATTCTAGGAGTTCTAAGGCAGTGAGTGGGGTTATTGTTAGAATCCCCAGTGGTCTTGGGCAGTGAAAGGTACGCTAAGGTAATGGTTTTGGACAGTGTGGGGGTTTATTCTAGTGTCTCTGCTGGTGATGGTTGGTGAAGGGGCTATTGTCAGTATACCTGATGGTCTAGGACAGTAAGAAGGTTACGTCCAGTATTCCTGGTGGTCTAGGGCAGGGATGGGCAAACTGCGGCTCTCCAGCTGTTGCAAAACTACAACTCCCAGCATGCAAAAACTGCAGCCAATGGCAGGCGGGGACGAGCCTCCCTAGCATCGCGGGTGACGCTAGGAAGGCTCATTCCTGTCACCTCCTGCCATTTGCTGCTTGTTTTCATCGGCGCACAGGGAGAAGCAGCAGCGGCGGTGCAGGGACCAGGAGCAACGCGGGAAGCAGGGTAAGTATATTCCCTGTGAGGGGCCCCGCATATGGGGGGGGGGGGCAGTTTATAGTATTGGATAACCCCTTTAACTTAATATTTTGGAGCAGGAGGGTACGGTTAATTCTGTATACCTGAGGTCCAGTGGTTATTCACTTCTCCAGGATCCAGCGTGGCCAGGGCTGTAACTTTTTAGCTGCACAGTTCTCTCTATGTTCGGACAGGGCCATTTAAAAGCATTCTGCCCAGTTATTCAGGGATTAAGGGCATCGATAGGCTCCCCTGGCATTGAGGCTTTAACGATGGACGTTTACTATTCAGCGGTCTGAGAAAGCTGGGTAACAACTTTTGCGGAGATGTAATCTGGATATAGTGGTTGTGAATGGACAATACTGTCCATCTAAATTGACATTTCCCTTACCGGTTCTTCTCTGTTCTTCACCACATCATGGCTATCAAAAGATAATACACCTCCCTCATATAACCCCCCTCAGCTGCTGCAGAACCTCATAATACAGGTCAGCTGCTCTTATGAATCAGCCGATTTTATACCTACATTTTCTTGTGTTTATTTCTCTACAGAACTGCAAAAATGGTTGTGAGAGTGGGAAACCTGGCTGTGATGATGATGTGCCCGGTGCCTTCAAGGTGAGTTGTGTGCTTTCAAGGGTCACTAGAGATCCAGTGACAAGTACTTGGCAATTAGGGGTGGGCGATATGGCCTAAAATCTATATTGCGATATAATTTGAAGCATGTGCGATATGCGATATATATTGTGATTTATTATTTTCTTCTGTATGTATACCAAAAATACAAATTAATAAACTTTGCAAGAAATTTTTAATATGTGTATTGTGTAACACACCTTTTTCCAAACAATGTAAAGATGAAGATTCAGACATGTGTCCTCCATTGAGCCAGTGCCATCAGATCAGCCCCATGGCATTTTCCATCATCAGACTCCATGTGTCCCCCCTGCTATATATTCAGACAGAGCAGGATCTCAGTGCCATCAGAAGATGATCAGCCCCATGGCCATCCTTTGCAAATAGATCCTATCCTTATTAACCCCCGCCCGGCTGGCGGGGGTTTCCTCAACGGCTGGCTAATGGAGTCTGTAGGTGTGCGTCTTCTTCCAGCACTGGGCGGGACCTGACTGACATCACATACAGCGTAAGCAAAGTGGGCTGACGATGTGTGCACGCCAGGCCCTGGCCAGTAGAGCATGGTGCGGAGTCGGGAGGCCAAGGAGCGGTGAGCCAGAAGCTTCTGCGCAATCATTCACTACTGCTCCGTGGTCATATCGCGGTCCAGCTATATAGGCGATATACACAAATTCATATTGCCTATATCGTGACAACCTCTCAGACATGATATAGAGGCTGGTTGTCAGCAGTAATACATGGAATAGCTGTTACTGTAGTATAAGGTGTGTGGATGTCATGTCTGATCACAGTGTAATTATATTACTATTATATTCAGTGATGTCAGTAACAGGGGGCGGGGCTGTGACAACCTCTCAGACATGGAATAGAGACTGGTTGTCAGCAGTAATAGATGGAATAGCTGTTACTGTAGTATAAGGTGTGTGGATCTCATGTCTGATCACAATATAAATATATTACTATTATACTCAGTAATGTCAGTAACAGGGGCGGGGCTGTGACAACCTCTCAGACATGATATAGAGGCTGGTTGTCAGCAGTAATAGATGGAATAGCTGTTACTGTAGTATAAGATGTGTGGGTCTCATGTCTGATCACAGTGTAATTATATTACTATTATACTCAGTAATGTCAGTAACAGGGGCGGGGCTGTGACAACCTCTCAGACATGATATAGAGGCTGGTTGTCAGCAGTAATAGATGGAATAGCTGTTACTGTAGTATAAGGTGTGTGGATCTCATGTCTGATCACAATGTAATTATATTACTATTATACTCAGTGATGTCAGTAACAGGGGCGGGGCTGTGACAACCTCTCAGACATGATATAGAGGCTGGTTGTCAGCAGTAATAGATGGAATAGCTGTTACTGTAGTATAAGGTGTGTGGATCTCATGTCTGATCACAGTGTAATTATATTACTATTATATTCAGTGATGTCAGTAACAGGGGCGGGGCTGTGACAACCTCTCAGACATGATATAGAGGCTGGTTGTCAGCAGTAATAGATGGAATAGCTGTTACTGTAGTATAAGGTGTGTGGATCTCATGTCTGATCACAGTGTAATTATATTACTATTATATTCAGTGATGTCAGTAACAGGGGCGGGGCTGTGACAACCTCTCAGACATGATATAGAGGCTGGTTGTCAGCAGTAATAGATGGAATAGCTGTTACTGTAGTATAAGGTGTGTGGATCTCATGTCTGATCACAGTGTAATTATATTACTATTATACTCAGTGATGTCAGTAACAGGGGCGGGGCTGTGACAACCTCTCAGACATGATATAGAGGCTGGTTGTCAGCAGTAATAGATGGAATAGCTGTTACTGTAGTATAAGGTGTGTGGATCTCATGTCTGATCACAGTGTAATTATATTACTATTATATTCAGTGATGTCAGTAACAGGGGCGGGGCTGTGACAACCTCTCAGACATGATATAGAGGCTGGTTGTCAGCAGTAATAGATGGAATAGCTGTTACTGTAGTATAAGGTGTGTGGATCTCATGTCTGATCACAATGTAATTATATTACTATTATACTCAGTGATGTCAGTAACAGGGCGGGGCTGTGACAACCTCTCAGACATGGTATAGAGGCTGGTTGTCAGCAGTAATAGATGGAATAGCTGTTACTGTAGTATAAGGTGTGTGGATCTCATGTCTGATCACAGTGTAATTATATTACTATTATATTCAGTGATGTCAGTAACAGGGGCGGGGCTGTGACAACCTCTCAGACATGATATAGAGGCTGGTTGTCAGCAGTAATAGATGGAATAGCTGTTACTGTAGTATAAGGTGTGTGGATCTCATGTCTGATCACAGTGTAATTATATTACTATTATACTCAGTGATGTCAGTAACAGGGGCGGGGCTGTGACAACCTCTCAGACATGGTATAGAGGCTGGTTGTCAGCAGTAATAGATGGAATAGCTGTTACTGTAGTATAAGTGTGTGGATCTCATGTCTGATCACAATGTAATTATATTACTATTATATTCAGTGATGTCAGTAACAGGGGCGGGGCTGTGACAACCTCTCAGACATGATATAGAGGCTGGTTGTCAGCAGTAATAGATGGAATAGATGTTACTGTAGTATAAGGTGTGTGGATCTCATGTCTGATCACAGTGTAATTATATTACTATTATATTCAGTGATGTCAGTAACAGGGGGCGGGGCTGTGACAACCTCTCAGACATGATATAGAGGCTGGTTGTCAGCAGTAATAGATGGAATAGATGTTACTGTAGTATAAGGTGTGTGGATCTCATGTCTGATCACAATGTAATTATATTACTATTATATTCAGTGATGTCTGTAACAGGGGGCGGGGCTGTGACAACCTCTCAGACATGGTATACAGGATGGTTGTCACCAGTAATAGATGGAATAGCTGTTACTGTAGTATAAGGTTTGTGGATCTCATGTCTGATCACAGTGTAATTATATTACTATTATATTGAGTGATGTCAGTAACAGGGGGCGGGGCTGTGACAACCTCTCAGACATGATATAGAGGCTGGTTGTCAGCAGTAATAGATGGAATAGCTGTTACTGTAGTATAAGGTGTGTGGATCTCATGTCTGATCACAGTGTAATTATATTACTATTATACTCAGTGATGTCAGTAACAGGGGGTGGGGCTGTGACAACCTCTCAGACATGATATAGTGGCTGGTTGTCAGCAGTAATAGATGGAATAGATGTTACTGTAGTATAAGGTGTGTGGATCTCATGTCTGATCACAGTGTAATTATATTACTATTATACTCAGTGATGTCAGTAACAGGGGGCGGGGCTGTGACAACCTCTCAGACATGATATAGAGGCTGGTTGTCAGCAGTAATAGATGGAATAGATGTTACTGTAGTATAAGGTGTGTGGATCTCATGTCTGATCACAAAACAGCCATTAATAATCCTGGCCTTCTCTAGGCCAATGCATCTGGGGCTTCGGTCTCAGATGCTTTGCCCAGTGCCTCTTGTTGGAATGTTGCAGTGGGTTATGGTAGCCGAAGGCTTCCATTCCCGCCATTGAATCTTATAGGCCAGTGTTCCTCAACTCCGGCCCTCAGGGCCCATCTACCGCTCAGCATTTGAGAATATCCCATAGAATGAACACCTGTGGTAAGTCCTGATGAGACGCCAATGATATCACCTGCTCAATACTAAGGAAATCCTGAAAACCTGACCGGCAGATGGGCCCTGATTAGTGGAGGTGAGGAACCAGTGCCCGCATGAGCGGCAGAGAAAATCCTTCTATTAAAAGCAGTGGGCTCTGTGGTTCACGTATAGAGTTTCTGCCTCCTATACAGCAAGTCCTGGGTTCGAGACTTGGCAGACATAATCTGAAAGAAAAGATATAACAAACGTTAAATATGCAGAGGTATCCCCATGCTCTGTCAGAATGGCGAGGGGCCTATCCCCTTCATTGTCAGACACCGGCACAGGATTTCTGCCACTAAAACTGGCTAGGCCACTGGTTCACCGGCTGGGTGGCAGCACTATACACAGTATAAGAAGAAAGCTGTCAATCATCTGCAGGGGGGCGGGGAGAGTTTCAGCTCAGGAATATGAGGACTGCTGGGTCCCACTAGAGGTGTCACCAGTGATTTACAAAAATGACTGATAAAAAAAAAGTTTTAATCATAGTCTCTGTCACCAGTTCCTTCTAGGGCAGCATTCCACTGGTGACAGGTGCCCTTTAAAAATGGAAGCTCAAGCTCAGGAATTGAATCTCAAATGCCCTCATTTCTCTGTCTCGGATGACAATATACAGGAATAATTCCTACATGACCCCGTGTGACCCCCCTTCAATCCTCTGACAACATCTGGCAGGACCACACATTCCTCCGCTGGCTCACAATTATTTTTGTCCTTCTCCCTCTCTGATCTTCCTGCCTCCCGCTTGGCAGATTAACAAGCCTCCTGCCGGCAGGAAAGCGATTTGAGAGATTTTGCTTTATTTTCTTCATACAAAATAAGAAGCAACAAACTGATCATAAATTCAATGAAAGTTGCAGAAAGTGTGCACGTTTTTTCCAGTGCCGGTTCTTCTAATCTCTTCTTCCTTTTTAGTGAGTTCCCAGAAGTAGCTGAGATACAATCTGTATCCAGGCTTCATAGAAATGCACAGGTCCTGCTTTCTCCTTCCCTCGCCTCTCAACGAGGCATCTCCTCATGTTTCCGCAAGAGCTAGACAAAAATCAGGCAGACACTATAATTCTGCATGAAATTACCTTCTGAAAACCCAGAATCACACTGCTGGCATTAGCCATGAAGCTGAGGATCCCACGTCAGCCATGAAGAAAATGGTAGAGATGTTCTTCAGAGAAGATCTCTTGTTCACTGTGTTCACCTGCACCATGCATCTCTTTCCCTTTTTTTAAGGGGCAATTGCAGGCGGAACTCAAGGGTACCCTCACACTGGCGTTTTTCTTTTCCGCCATAGAGTTCCGTCGTCGGGGCTCTATGCCAGAAAAAACTGATCAGAATTATGCCCATGCATTCTGCATGGAGAGAAATCCGTTCAGGATGCATCAGGATGCCTTCCGTTCCGTATGTGGGCGTTTTTTGGACTGAGAAAATACCGCAGCATGCTGAGGTTTTCTTTCCGTCCTGGGATGCGGAGCAAAACGTTTTGTCTGGCACATTCTGCCACAATAGAAAACTGATCCGTCCTCCATTGACTTTCAATGGAGTTCCAGCTCTGTGCCGGAAAACAAAAACGCCAGTGTGAAGGTACCCTAAGATGTGTATTGTACAGATGCTGTATTTTCCCCAGTTCAGCGGTGGAGCAGAGGAATTATAATGGATTGGGACTAGAAAAGTGTAGGCACCTTTGAACTTGTTGTTGGTGAAGACTCAAATACATGACAAGACTAGGGGAAAACAGGTCATGTGGTCAACTGGCAGTGGCGGACTGGCCATAGACCTTACAGGGAAATTTCCAGATGGGCCGCTTCTCTACCCCTCTTCTCTACCACTGTCCGAGTACTTAATTAGCTCTCAGCTGTAATTAATGCTGTGAGGATCAGGTACTCATGTACCTGGCCAGTGACCTCATATGTCCTCCTGAATTCAACTGCTCTGACCAACATCTCACCTTTTAAGCTCCCTGCTCCATATCTTAATAGAGAGCTGGAGGAGGAGAACAGAATATGGCCTCCACAAAGGGACAACTTTTGGGGCAATATATTGTGCTGCACTGTGGTATATGGTTCTGATGGGACGGTAGTTTGCACTATGGTATTGCTGACCCCGCCTATTTGTGTTGCCCCGCCTTCTGTCAGTTTGCCCCCCTCCCCCCCAGGGCTACTTTAAAGGGTTATTCTCATCTCAGACAATGTGGGCATATGCCCCCATTGTCTGATAGGTGCAGATCCCACTGCTGGGACACGCACCTATATCGAAAACAAAGCCCTGAAAGCGGTGGAGGGCGCATTGCGCATGCGCAGCCGCCCTCCATTCATTTTCTATTTTCTATAGGGCCGCTGATTTCCGTCGGGCCCATAGAAGTGAATGGGATCGGGGGACAGTCATGCGTGGTGCTCTCCCAGACCCGAGTCCTTCAGCCGCCACTTTGCGGGGCTCCGCTCCCAATACAGGTGCAGGTCCCAGCACTGGGGTCCACACCTATAAGACAATAGGGGCATATCCTAGCGATATGCCTCCTTTGTTTTAGAGGAGACAACCCCTTTAAGTTTCAAGTCTGCCCCAGCGACGCTGGAAGAGCCAATCATGTTATATAAAACCCTATAGTTTATATAATAGTATACCTCCCTGATACGGATTGCTTATTATTTCTTTTTCAGTTATATATATCTCTGATACTGTATGTTTATCATTTACCCTTTCCCTGCCATCTGTCCTGTTTGGGAGGCACTTCAGCCGCTGTAGTCACAATCCAGCCTGAGCTAGAGCAGGTTGAAGTGCAAGCTGAAGATACTTGCAGCACTCACCTGGGAAAGCAGAGGAGCAATGGTTGCCCATAACTGGCGGCATGCAGGGAGTGGAAATACTTGCTCTTTGTCTCTTTTTTTCCCAAAAAGATAAGCACTTGCTGACCACTCTCCATCTAATTAGGCTGCTTATTAACTCCAACACCTAGACATTTATACGGTAAGCTGCATCTAGATCACAATGCGAAATAAGTCGAACCAGAGTTCGTATAGGGAGACGAACAGAAAAACGCTCGTTCCTGATCATAGCCCCGCGTAAATATGCCCAGTGATTGCCCGACATATTATCAAACATTTGTGTGTCGGTGACTGAATCTTTTACGTTTGTCGGCACCACGTCTTCACGCGTAAACAGGAGATGTACCGGCAACAATGTCATTCTATGAGGAGCAACTGATTTGCAAGAATGATCGTCCATTCAAACGCCACTTCACGCCCCAGGATAATTGCCCTGCAAAAATAAAAGTAGAAATGAAGGCCAATCATCCTTCCATATCAGGGATCAGCAACCTTCGGCACGCCAGAAACTACGACTTCCAGCATGCACACTTGCTTCCATAGAAGTGAACTGAGCATGCTGGGAGTTGTAGTTTCACAACAGCTGGAGTGCCAAAGGTTGCTGACCCCTGTTCTATATCATCGATCAATGTGTGTCCGGATTTATCTGCCCTTGTAAAAGGAACCTTACAGTTTGTGCACAGATCTTTTTGTTTGAGTTATAATGGGTCAACCTCAGTACACACTTTTGTTGCAAAATTGGATTTTTGAGGGATTTTATGCACAGATTTTTTTATGGGTAGGCCCGTCTCATTTATTATTTTCTACTCCAAGGGAGCTGGTGTAGATTTAAGGCGGTGGATGCACCTAAGTTATATAAAGGCCTGCTCCTCTACGTAACGTAGGCGCATCAAGCGCCAGCGCAGGGTTATTAGGACCGGCGTCTAAGACGCTGGTGTTGATAAATGACCCCATTTATATCTGTACTTGCCCTTTATTTTGCCATAAATGTATATGAATTAAACTTTCGTGCAGTATCGCCTGAAGGTGCATGTGTGTGAAGGGTTGAGTGACATTTTAATAATGTGCCTGGTGTCTGTACATGTCAAGTATGAAAATTGTCAGGCGTAGCAGAGGTGCAAAATGTCCAAACTCTCTGGCATTGAGACGGTTAAAGGGGAGTTCCATAAATGTATCTCATAGACACTGGCTAAAGGGAGTTTCTGAAAATAATGCTTAACGGCTGTAGGGATGAAAAGTTCTTCAGCTTTCTGAATTGTGTGTCCACTCCTTGAGATGTTTGCTGTCAGTGAACAGTGTTCCCTCTAAGCCTTGGCAGCTGCTGAGCGGGGTCTGCTCAGAGGTGGGTACAGCACCATCAAAGGTGGGCGATAGGAAAACCTAAGATAATTGTAACATCAAAGAGCATTCAAACCACTGCACTAGGGGTGGACGGTATAGGCGATATGCGATATAAATTTGTGCCACGATATGGATTTTGTGCATATCGCCGGACCGCGATATGACCTTGAGCGGCAGTTCCCATCGGAGTCCCAGCAGTGTAATGCTGGGGCTCCGAACGGTTACCATGGCAGCCAGGACGCTACTGAAGTCCTGGCTGCCATGGTATGTAAGTGAGCAGCATTATACTCACGTGCGCGGTGGCCGCCAGGCGCTCCTTCTTCTCATAGATCTGTGCGGCGCATTGCTAACGCTATAAGCATTAGCAATGCGCCACACAGACAGAAGAAGGAGCGCACTGTGAGTATAATGCTGCTCACTTGCATACCATGGCAGCCAGGACTTCAGTAGCGTCCTGGCTGCCATGGTAACGATCGAGCCCCAGCATTACACTGCTGGGACTCCGATCGGAACTGCTGCTGCCACCAATGATGTGAGGGGAAGGGGGCCCCTGCCACCAATGATTAATACTGGGGAGGGAGGGAGGGGGGACCCTCTGGCCACTGCCACCAATGATTAATACTGGGGAGGGAGGGAGGGTTTGAGTTACCAGAGAGGGCTGATAAGAGGGAGAGGCTGGGGGGGCACATGAGAGGCTGGGGGGGCACATGAGAGGTTGGGAGGCACATGAGAGGCTGGGGGGGGGGGGCACATGAGAGGCTGGGGGGCTGATCAGAGGCTGGCTGCCATGGTCAGCTCCCTGCTGCTGTGTGTACTATATACAGGGCAGCAGGGAGAGTGTAACGTCCTATTCACCCTAATAGAGATCTATTAGGGTGAATATGACAAGGGTTCTAGCCCTTAAGGAGGCTAATAGTTTTTAAATAAAAAGTAAAAAAAAAAAAAACATTAACCACCCCACCCCCCAAATATAGAAAACAATATATTGCGATATATATCGCATATCGCACATGCTTAAAATTATATCGCAATATAGATTTTAGGCCATATCACCCACCCCTACCCTGCACCATCCCATACAATACAGTATAACCCCTGCGCCATCCCGTACAATACAGTATAACTCCTGCGCCATCCCGTACAATACAGTATAACCCCTGCGCCATCCCGTACAATACAGTATAACCCTGCGCCATCCCGCATAATACAGTATAACCCCTGCGCCATCCCGTACAATACAGTATAATTCCTGCGCCATCCCGTACAATACAGTATAACCCCTGCGCCATCCCGTACAATACAGTATAACCCCTGCGCCATCCCATACAATACAGTATAACCCCTGCGCCATCCCGTACAATACAGTATAACCCCTGCGCCATCCCGTACAATATACAGTAGTATAACCCCTGCGCCATCCCGTACAATATACAGTAGTATAACCCCTGCGCCATCCCGTACAATACAGTATAACCCCTGCGCCATCCCGTACAATACAGTATAACCCCTGCGCCATCCCGTACAATACAGTATAACCCCTGCGCCATCCCGAACAATATACAGAATAACCCCATAGTGTAGGTGTTATACGGTATATTGTACGGCATGGGATTATATTGCATTCTGTACAGCATGGTGCAGGGATTATACTGTGTACTGTGCAGCATGGTGTATGGATTATAATGTATACTGTACAGCATGGTGCAGGGATCATACTGTATATTGTACAGCATGGTGCAGGTATTATAATGTATACTGTACAGCATGGTGCAGGGATCATACTGTATATTGTACAGCATGGTGCAGGGATTATACTGTATACTGTACAGCATGGTGCAGAGATTATACTGTATACCGTGCAGCATGGTGTATGGATTATACTGTATATTGTACAGCATGGTGCAGGGATTATAATGTATACTGTACAGCATGGTGCAGGGATCATACTGTATATTGTACAGCATGGTGCAGGGATTATACTGTATACTGTGTGCAGCATGGTGTATGGATTATACTGTATATTATACAGCATGGTGCAGGGATTATAATGTATACTGTCCAGCATGGTGTATGAACTATACTGTATATTGTACGGCATTGTGTATGGATTATAATGTACATTGTATAGCATGGTGTAGGCCCCAGCAGTGCCGTGGCGCCTGTGCATCAGTTGCTCATTTGTCCTCTGTTTGAGATTTGTTTTTTAAGATGAAAAAAAAGTACCGCATGCAAAATAGTGGATCTCAGATGGAAATGGTATAAACGGAGGCCAAATGTGCAACTGATGCACAGGATCCGTTTTTTTTTTTTTTTTTTTTGCAGGATCTGTTTTTTTCTTTACTTTTCTGTTGTTCTAACGGATGAGAAGAACAGAAAATTAACGGTTATGTGAACTCAGCCTAACTAATGTCAAGTGTAAGTAAATAAGGAACCTCAACCTACCAACTAGACTCCAATAAAGAAACAGGCAAATCCTGGAATAGAGGACCCTGGTGGCTGCTGCTGGCCACCGTAGAGGACTCTGGACTGGGAATCTTCTTCAAATGTCCTTAGGCTGCGAGTGACCGAGGCTCGGACACCAGGGAGGGCACCAAACAACGGGCCCCGCAGGTGTATGCTCCAACTGCCACTGCCTGCCAGGGCCACCAACAAATGAAGGACTGGGGGCTCACTCTGAGACAGACTGGTAATGCAGTGACAGTGTAGATTTAAGCCCACTGTCAGTATTGGAAGAGGTGCTCTGTTTACAGCTTTGGGTCTGCCTAACATGGCAGCGGCCCCTGGCCACACTCTTTCTCTGGCTGTCACTGCTGCTCTGCCCTGCCTCTTCTTCCCAGGCGCCCAGCACACCACGAGGTGAAGAAAAAGCTGGCGCTGGGGCGAATATTCCATTTAAGAGGAAGAAGAGAGGGGCGGGTTCGACGGGAACTTAGCTGCCACCTAAGAGGAGCTGTGCAGTGACGTAAGTCCCTCCGCCTTACTCTTCTTTCCCCTCTTCCTTCCGCTCTGGGCACGGCTGTTTTTATGGCAGCACCAGCGCTGCATATACATGTAAAAATGTGAAAATATTATGGAATGGCACATGGGCATTTGGGACTGAGGTCCTGAGCGGAGGCATAAAGGAAGCAGCACGGTCGCTCGCCCGCGCAGCTTACAGGGATCACTGTCGGTATATGGAACGTGTTTTTTTTTATATTCAAAGACTGCAAGCTGTTAGTTAGCTAGTCCTTTTCACTCAACAGTGGATACAATCGCATCCAGTTTAGGCCTCACGCACGCGAATGTAAATGGCAGATCTGCAAAGTACGGATGTGCTCCATATGCCGTCCGCATTTTTTTGTGGACCCGTCGACTTCAATGGGTCCCTGGTCTGCGTTTTGCAGACATATTCTGTCATTTTGCAGAACGGATATCCTGATGCGGAAAGCACATGGCTGATCCGAATACTTTCCACATCCATAACATGTCTTGTACTGGGCCGCAAAATGCGGCCCACGGGTCCATTGAAGTCAATGGGTCTTCAAAAAATGTGGATCACACAAGGATTGCATCCATGTTTTGCGGATATGCGATTTGTGGACTCCAAAACGGATACAATCAAGTGGACGAGGCCTTAGACAGGGCTCTGTGAGCTAAGTATATTAGCATCTTGCTGCACAGATCTCTCTGCTGATTTACTACAATGTATCAATGTGGCGGTACAGAATATTGTCCAGACGAGATACAACTGTATCCACTAAGGCTACTTAACACTGGCCTTCCGGATCCCTACTACAGTGTACATCCGTGTGCTGCTGGAAGTCCGCCCGTCCAAATACCGCTGCTGATAGAGGGTCATGTGACCAGGCGAATCACTTCCATGTGATGTCTCCTCCATTCACCTGTCATCTGTGTTGGGAGTTTAGGGCAGGTGCCGTGTGTTTGAATGGAAGAGACTGAGTGATGCGCCTGGTCACATGACTCTCCATCAGCGGACATTTTATGGACAGGGCATACCTGTGGACAGCACAAAAGACTTGGCAAATAAGGGATCATACCCTTTGAAATATAGAAAAAGGTACATAATTTCAACAAAGACTATATTAGTAAGTGCCGCATAATCATCTCACAAACACATTAGTGAGCACTAGCCAGAAGGTGGCCAACCCCTTTAAATTCTCCGGGGTTTTACTCTGTAAACACATTACCAGCTCAAAGGATATAAAGCGAATCAAAATCCCCAAATTCTAATTTCACGGGTGTAAATCTACAAAGAACCTGTTGTTCGGCGATCACATTGAAACCCGAAAACAAAGAAGGGACATCTAAAACTCAGTGTTATCCTATTACTACTGTAATCCCCAATATTACAATGCAGCAGCACAGAACAGATTATATGTGCTCACCAGGGGGACATTTCCAGTTCACTGCTCCTAATACACTGCTCAGGAATAAACATTGGGGTGTGTGGGGCTCATGTATGCAAAGTCAGTGTCAAAGCATTGCATGGATCAGTTGTCCCTTCCCCCACTCAGATTTCCCAAGCTCCTTGAAGGCATATGCAACGGGCGGCCTGGTCCTAGGGCGCTCTATATAACGCATCCCAGGTGTAGGAAATGCCGAGTGGTATAGGGCGGCCTAAAATGTCTCCTTATGTGTGTCACAGTGCTCCTACCTGGATACCGCTGGACCCCAGGCTTTGGCTCCGAAGCAATAAATAGGGGGAATAATTGAGGGATAAAAGAAAAACTTGAGTCCAGACCTTGAGATGGCAGCTTTACTTTGCATAAACATTCTCCAAAACGGTTTACAGGCTTTATCTTGGTTCCAGCAGGCTTTAGCATTAAACTGGCAGGCAATCTCAACTCTGCTATATCTGCTTCTCTCTGACTCTACTGTACTAACAGGCTGGCTGTATAACTCAGCTTCTTCTGTATGCTGCACTTTCTCTCTCTAGTCTGACTCTAGGTTATGCCAGGGAACTTTCCTCCTGGCTCCTGAGGCTTCAAGCTTTGGCCTCCATGGCGAACAGAGCTTAGGGTGCTCTGGCTGGTGTGGTCACGTCCAGGAAAGATGTGCCCCTGCACACCTGTCCCCTAGCAGGGGGTAAGCTAGACTAACTAGAACTTCTGCCCCACCCTTCCTGCAGAAAGTAGGACTCGCCCACCTCTCTCCAGAAGTTCCTTTCTATCTACATACAGCTCTGCTGTGTTTGCTGCCACCTGCTGGTGAACCAGGCACATTACATGTGAACATAACAGTTGCATAGCAAAATAAGAATGCACATTGTGGAGGACCTGGAATAAATACAGATAGGTGCGGGTCCCATCTCTGGGACCTGCACCTATTTTTAGAATGGGGCCCCTATAGTGAAGGAGGGTGCACCGCGTAAAGTGAATCCACCCTCCATCCACTTTTATAGGTGTGCCAAAAATAGACGAGCGCTAGCTTGATAATTTCCAGAACTCCCATAGAAGCGGATGGAGAGGTGGAGACGCTTGCGCAGTATGCTCTCCAAGAGAGTCCTGGAAATAGCCAGGCGTACTAGCCCGGCTCTTTTCTGAACATGAAAATATGAAATAAATATTTATCCTATGTGTTATATCTTTGCGCTTTTTAGGCCTGATGACTGTTTGTCTTCTACTAAGGGCCACCAGTGTAATATTGTGGAGTTTTCCTTTAAGAGCCTATCCTTAGTGATGATATAATGACTATGGGGTATACATTCCTGTGTAATGTCAGTATTGAATTGATGCTGATTTTACCTCTCCTCAGTCTCCAGAGTGCAGGGCGCTTCTTGCTGTATCAGCTCTTTATCACTATTTGTATTCCAGGAAGTCGTTTTTGTTGGCTTCTCCAAGGTCACTTCCCTTATGTTGACTCAGTGCTGCATTTTTCCTTCTTCCATCAGTTCAGGATTACACCGAGCCCTCATGTGACTTTATACTTTATACTGTAGTAAAGGAGGGGGCAGAGTGTTATTTTTCCATCGGGGATACATCAACCTTCCTATATAATATTGTCATTATACCTCTGAGTACATATCCGGGCAGTTGTCTCACAACACCACGTACCTGTGACGAATAACGCACCTCGCAGCGCCGCCTGACGTCAACTACATTGAGCTTACGTGGCACAGTATTGTCACTGGTTACCAAGACCTGATGTTACGCCCTCCCTGAGAGTAAGTAAGGTCAGCTTGGCACAGTTTACACAGACACCTTCTGTCCACGCAAGAACAAGGAGGCACGAGGAGTGAGAGTGGGTGGTCCACGCTACCTCTGGCAGAACTCCACACTCGCTCACAACCCTGACAAGCTTAGTGGGCCTTTTCACTGCCCCAGTGCCTGATCTTTTTGTTCTCCTAGGAGACAAACCACTACCAGAAATGTCTTGCAGCAGCTTTCTCCACTCTCACCATAGAATAAACATACACTACTCACAAAAGGGGATATTTGGCTTCTGGGTAAAATTTCAGGATGAACCTAAAATGCACCTTTACAGATTAACTTAATGTCACCTTCTCTAAACTTTTAAATAGACATGTCCAACTGTTCAATGTTTCCATGATCCATGAATCGCCCAATACATTTCCTGGTTGAATTAGAATTGGTATTTAGTCCTCCTCCTCATCATGCTGTTCACATTTTGACATCATGAGACCAAGACTACACCTAATAATTGATCAACAGTACCTCGCCATTGCGAGGCTTCAAGCAGGATGTTCTCAGACGGAAGAGGCCACTGAGTTTAGAGTGCGCCAGCTCATCGAGGTTGCATCATTAGGGAACGGCTGCTGGAGACTGGGGTACCTCAAATGAAGTGGCAGGCACTTTCTCTAGACCCGAATCCCATTGAAAACCTATGGACTCAGCTGAGTTATAGTGTAGAGGCTTGTATCTCTACCCCAGAACCTCAATGACCCTTCAAGAAGAGCGGGATGCCATGCGTGAGCAGTCAATAAGTCGACTTGTGAACAGCATGAGACGTCGTTGTCGAGCTGTCATTGGTGCTCAAGGCCAAGTTGTTCAGACACTGACATTTTTGCCGGGGTATACCCACCACTGGTGTTGGCTTTTGTTTCCGTATAGTTGTTTGAAATAAGGAAATCACCATTGCATGCTTTTATGATATAACTAGCAGAAGGGACCCTTATGGAGAAAAGTCGCATCTCTGCAAATGTGCGACTTTTAATGAAAAAAAATGGATGAAGAAAAGTATGCCAGCCCTGGTGTGAAGTGGAAATTAGACTGTTTTTGCAACAAATTCAGGCACAAGAAATGTGCACCTAAAAAAGGTTGGAAAAAAGTTACAAAAGTTATAAAACTTCTGAATTAGTCTAAAAAATCAAAACAGCCAAACAAAGCACTAAAACGGTGGGCCAGATTTATCATTACACTTACATCTTACTCTACTTTTCCATATGCCTAAAGTCACTTTAGGTTAGTCAGATTTATTAATAGTCCTTTAATTCTGTGATAAATGTGGATTGACGGTAGCAGTTTATCCTTCAGTAAGCGGCTTTACAAAAGTCGCACGTCTTTACAAAAAAGTCGCATATTCTATTAAAAAGTCGCATAAGATAAGCATGGTCCCCCCTGGAGTGAAATTGCGACTTTTTAAATGGTTGCAATAGTAAATCTGTCTAGAGATTAATTTACATAAGACAACACGCCCACTTTCACAAAACTGGAGAGCTTAGTGCAGAGCTTGAAAAAGTCTCAAAAAATGTGCAATTTTACCGATTGCGCATTTTTTTGCGACTTTTTCACTCCAATAAAGTGACTTTAGCTAATGATAAATCTGACCCAGTATTTTTTAGACAAAAAACAGGTGCAGACCCTTTAGTAAATGTGCCCCACAGTGTGAAGTGTCCATAAGAGAGCAGTGTTTAAGATTAGTTCTATGAGATTTGGTTGCGCTCCAGTAAGAATTTCTTTGGCCTTCTTGGCAGAATTATTGAACCCTTGTCTCATCTGCTTTTGTCTTCTACATTCAGGCATCAGATTTAACCATTGAACTCACAGACTCTCCAAAAGAAAAGCCTGATCCAAGCAAGCTGGTGTTCGGCACAGTCTTCAGCGATCACATGCTGACAGTTGAGTGGTCTGCAGAGAAGGGATGGCAGAACCCGGCAATCAAACCTCTACAGAACTTGAGCTTACACCCAGCATGCAGTGTGTTTAACTATGCCATAGAGGTGAGTGGTGGCAAATGTGTTCAGCGATGGCTGTGACAACCTCTCAATGATCAGTAGTATAACGAGTATGGATCTCATGGATGTGTCTCTGCACCTCAGATCATTTCACTTGATGAACAGTTCATCAGGTGATACACGGCACCTTTAGCGTTTATAGGAACGCCTGTTCCAGATAATTGGCCAAGCCTAGGGCCATGTAAATGCAGCTTTACACTATTGTCGGCAGCACATCCTCTGTTTATACTGGGTGATGTGATGCCGGCATAAAGTTATCTTTTGTTGGCAGAATATATAAGATCAGCCATCCGACAAGTGTTTGCTTGTTTGTCGGCTGATCGTCTAATCGCCTTTTACACGGGCTAGTGACTGGTTAGGAACGTCCCTTGTAAAAGGCTGTTAATAGATGGAAAAACTTTCACTACAGCATAAGATGTGCAGATCCCAATGCCACACTGGCAATATGGACATTATTGTTGGGCAGAATAACCCTTGACCTCTTGCATCTTACATTCAGCATTATAGTCGTAGCATCTGTTAGGGGTTATTATGATCATTATTTCTTTTCTGTGCAGCTTTTTGAAGGATTGAAAGCATATCGGGGAGAAGATGGCAAGATCCGATTGTTTCGACCACAGCTAAACATGGAGAGGATGTTCCGATCGGCGAAAAGAATGACTCTACCTGTAAGTCCTATCTGTGTCTGATTATGATAGTCATTCAACCAGAGGTGCAGATTGTTAGGCCAATTCCTATAAAGAAACATGTGTAGGAATATTCATTCACGAAGTTTCCTCCATGTAAATGCAACGACAAATGAACAAAATGTTGATCTGATGTTTAATCTGTTGTTTGTGCGGCACATAAAATGAGCGCTTGTCGGCAGCATATTGCCTGGGGAAATAGAGATTGTGCTGCTTACAAACAGTTAATCTGTATGAGGACAAACAATCGCAGTAGCGATCATTCAGCCCTATACAAAGGGGATGATCTACTGTATGTAAATACAGCTGAATGAGCCGGCAACGGTCAGGAAGCAAATAGTTAATTCCCTGTGTATCGGCCTATGTAACCTTCGTTTTGGTCTGGAACCAGGATGCTGCATCATCAATTTCGGCCCTGGCAGGGTGGTGCCGCGTTACAAAAGCTGGTTTGGCCTATTATACAATAGGGGCATGGTCTGAGGAAAAGGGGCGTGTAAATGCCCAGAGGGTACTTGATAAAAGTTGACAAGTGTGTTATGGAGTTTGTGGACATTTAATTCTAATGGTGTTTCTTTTACAGCTTTTTGATACGAGGGAACTCTTGGAATGCATCAAGAAGCTGATAGATGTGGATAGGGAATGGGTGCCAAAATCCACAGAAGCTAGCCTCTATGTCCGGCCCGTCTTCATTGGAACTGAGGTGAGCTGCGGTATTATTGCTAAAGGGGTTCCAATGAACGAAAATCTTGTTTTCCATCTCAATGCACTTACACAGATATATTTGACATCTATACTTTGATTTCAAAGTTTTCCCTGCGTTCTGTTCCCCTGGCCCTGAGACCAGTAGTTATGGTTCTTGACACACAGGAAAGAGCTTTTTCACCTCTGTAATGAGACCGAGACGTCCTCTCATCATTTGACTAAAGGGATTTGGCTTTGTTGTAACTTAACCAAGGCAAACGTTACATGACTCTGTATGCAAGACGGGCTCTCAAGTTGTGATATCTGTCCTCACAACCACTTAGCAGTTGTATTGTGCTGCTTACAGGCAGTAGGTTGGCTTTTTTTGGTTACAGGCCTGACTATACAGGCCTTGGCGGCCTCCAGGAGGGATGTACTAGATGGTTTCTTTCTACCCCCCAGCTCCAGCATCATCTCCTCTGCAATACTGAGCTGCACTGTGGCCCTGTCTATGCCCTGAGGTGGACCACCATTTGCTATCTAGCTACACGCAGGGTTATTGCTGTTTCGAGCAGCAGTTTCTCAACTCTCTGTCTCCTGCTTCTGAACGTGTAGCCTAAACTTATTTTCTAACCACGTGTTCTCACTGTGCTTCCTATTGCTTAAAGGGTTGTGCAAAATTTTCAAGTTATCTCCTATCCACAGGATTACATTTCCATTATACAGTGCAGTACATATTAAATCACATTAGTGCAGTATATCCGCATTTTTTTTTTTAACTATCTCCATTGTGGTTTATCAACCATGTCCATCACATCCTGCTCAAGTCATATGACTCCCTCAGAGTGGCTATATACCATCCCAGACTGTGTCATTTCCTCTCATTAGACAGCCATGTCCAGTGAGTACCTTCTCTTTCGGTACCCCGGCTGGCATTTTCCTAAGCTAAAAGTCCCACCTAGCACATATGTATTACATTACATTATATAAATAACATGGCGTATCAGCATCATTGTAAGTCCAACGGTTCATCTAGGTGGTCAACGATAACCTATAGCAACAATATAACTTAAAGAGGTGGTGCACTTCATTTCAATCCTCTACCCAAAAAGACATGTAAGTAGAAAAATGGCCTCTGTTAACAGGTCTTTAAAGATGGCACCCCCGCGTAAGTGCAGCGGGCGCCATAGCAGTCCGGTTCTTGCTGTTTTAAACAGCAAACACCAGGGGCTAATATTTGCTATTGACGATATTATCGATCGCAGACATTTAACCCCTCAGATGATGTGGTCATATGTGCCCCCGGCATCTGAGAGCTCCCAGTCCTGCAACGGCTTCCATGAGCGGTCAAGTGGGGAGCTGCGGAGCGTGTAGATGTGTAAATATAAAGATGGCGGGTGCCATTATAATTGAACGAGGGTGAGGAGACAGATAATGTGTAAATATAAAGATGGAGGGTGCTATTATATAAGAATGAGAGGGAGGACACAGATCCGGTGAATGTGTAAATTTAAAGATGGCGGCTGCCGATTTATGTGAACGAGGGGAAGGGGACAGGTTCAGCAGACATTCTTGTCACCAGTGAATCTGCGTCACTTTGTGTCTCTCGTATTCACGATGTCTCCTCTCATTTGCCCAGGCCTCGCTGGGAGTTAAGAGACCTTCCAAGGCTTTACTGTACGTCATTCTGAGCCCAGTTGGACCCTACTTTTCCAGTGGAGCTTTTAACCCAATCTCATTATGGGCAGACCCCAAATATATCCGAGCCTGGAAAGGTGGAACCGGCGACAGCAAAATCGGAGGGTAGGGCTTTTTATTTTGAGAATTGTGCAACTGCATGTGAATGCCTCAATATACAACAGTACCACCAGTGGTATAGCAGCAAGGCTTGTGGAAAGGTATACTGTTGGGGAATTTTGTTAAAGGGCTCGCCCCAGAGACCCCAGGCAAATAACATGTTGTCTTTCTTAGGAATTACGGAAACTCCCTCTTTGCTCAGTACGAGGCTCAGGCTTACGGTTGTCAGCAGGTTCTCTGGCTGTACGGTGAAGATGAGCAAATCACAGAAGTTGGAACAATGAATCTCTTCCTCTTCTGGACAAATGAAAATGGCGGTAGGAAAATAATACCTTATTGGTAAAGGGATTTTGTCACCTGGACATTTAAAGTATATTTGTCACCTAAATATTCTGCCCAGTTGTAAGGGTTATGCTACAGAAACGACTCTGTCCTCCTGTTAGCCAAACGGCCCAAAAAATATTGTGGACACATGGGAGGAGTGCTTCATGAATAGGGAAGACCCCTAACTATCAGCTGGATTCTTTGATCACTTCTAATAGCTAAACTGCAATTTTATTTTTGCACAATTTTGATAATAGAGTCACTTGGTGGTGCAGCATGTTTGTGTGACAGATGCACGTTAATGGTCCATTCACACGTCCGCAAAATGGGTCCGCACCCGTTCCGCAATTTTGGGGAATTTTAAATGGGGCTACAAAAGATCCGCACTTCCGTTCCGCGGCCCCGCAAAAAATAGAACATGCCCTATTCTTGTCCATAGCCACATTTCTTTCATAGTGTCGGCCATGTGCGGTCCACAAAATGCGGAACGCACATGGCCGGTGTCTGTGTTTTGCGGATCGCAAAGCGGTTGCAGACGTGTGAATGGACCCTTCGGGAAATCCTTGTCTCAGTACAATAGATGAATCAAGGTGATAAGTTTCACAGCAGGTCACAAAAAGAGATGCTCGAATTGTCAACTATGATTGTAAAGTTATGCTGACATCTAGTGGCGACTGTGAATGCTGCAGCATATCACAATTCATATCACGGGAATATAAATAAAAAACACCCAGTCAGAATATATTTTAATTATTTATTTAATTAAAAAGAAAAAAAATTATTACAGGGATCCTGAAAAGGGCAGGTTGAAGGTCACGGCAGATTCTCCATCTTAAACTCAGGAACAGATGGCTGCTGACTGCAGTTGACAAATTACTTTTCAAATCCAATTTTCAGCTTAGATTTCATTCTCCTTCAGGGGAAACCATTATCTTTTTTCTGCCATGTTTTGGACTCCTCGTCAGGGTTTATGTTCCACAACAATGTCATAGTTATATGAGATTGTTATATGGAAACTAATCAACAATCATATAGAATCTATACTGTAACTCCATATAATGTTAGAAAGTAGAATATTACATCACAGCTTCCATAGATTGCCACCCCTCTTCCCCAGACTTCTGAAGGTGCCTCCTTATGCAATGAGACCTGTAATAGTGGCCATACTGCTTGTCATCAGTCTTTCCTATAATTACAAGGCGCTGGCAATTTAAGACGACCATTTTTTTTTTTTAAAGAAGACAAATCTTTATTTTACAGATCTGGAATTGGTGACTCCACCACTAGATGGCATCATTCTCCCGGGTGTCACCAGGCGCAGTATTTTAGACCTGGCTCTTAAATGGGTATGTACAAATTGTCTTCTGGTGTCTGGTACTTCACAGAAAATGAGACTCTTTAGCAACTAAGTAAGATGTCTGTCCGCAGGGGGAGTTTAAGGTGTCTGAGCGACATATAACTATGGTGGATCTATTGAAAGCCCTGAAGGATGATCGTGTCAAGGAGATGTTTGGTTCTGGAACGGCTTGTGTTGTGTGCCCAGTTGGAAAGATACTGTACAAGAACGAGGTAAGAGCGAGCTGCTCTGAAATCTTCGCCAAAAATAGATTACCGTATTTTTCAGACTATAAGACGCACCTAGGATTTGGAGGAGGAAATAAGAAAAAAATATTTTCCATCAGACCTCAGAGCAGGCCCCCAAATCAGATCCCCATTCTTCATCAGACCTCAGATCAGACCCTCATCAGACCCCCAAAACAGACCCAAATTCTTCATCAGAACTCAGACCAGACCCCAACATCAGACACCCAAGCTCTATCAGCCTCAGATCAGACCCCCAACCTCCATAAGCCTCTCATCAGATCCCCCCAGCCTCCATCAGCATCAGATCAGCTCCTCATCAGACTCAGATCATACCCCCATCAGACTCAGATCAGACCCCCCCAATCAACTTCAGATAAGGCCCAATCAGCCTCATATCAGACCCCCAGCCTAAATCAGCATCAGATCGGACTCCCCAGCCCCCATAAGACTCAGATCAGACCCCATATCAGACCCTATTAGCCTCAGAGTGCACCCGCAGCCCTCATCAGCCTCAGATCTGACACCCTAGCCCCCATCAGACCTCAGATTAGATGTTACAAAAATAATAAATATACTTACCTAGCTTGTTCTGAACAGCGCAGCAGATCTAAAACACAATTCTCTATTTCTTCTTCTGGGTCACGCTGTGTACTGTGACCTGACGGCGCACAGCATCAGGTCATAGTGCGTTCCTACATGCACTCCTTCCTGACACTGTGCGCGGCCAGGACAAAATGCACAGCAGGACCCGGAAGAACACCAGGGAAGGTGAGTACAGCCAGCACAGCGATTCCCTCACATTCCCATGCTTCCCACATGCTAATGAATGCTTCCATAATGGCAGTCAGACTATAAAACGCACTGCCACTTTTCCCCCATTTGTAGGGGAAAAAGTGCGTCTTATAGTCTGAAAAATACATTATAGTTCACTTTTATTGTATTTATGGTACTCATTCAGTCCTGTGTTGCCTTTGACTTTATGTTTGGGGTTGTCTGTTTCAACCTTCTCCCAGGTGACAGTTCTGCAGACTGCAGCAGGGTTTCCACGTATTAGGCCTCTTTCACATCAGCGTTTTAGCTTTCCGTCCTAGAGATCCGTCCTCGGGTCTCTAGGACGGAAAGCTACTGATCAGGATTATCCCCATGCATCCTGAATGGAGAGAAATCCGTTCAGGATGCATCAGTTCAGTATGTCAACGTTTTTTGGACGTTGACAAAAGCGCAGCATGCTGCGGATTTGTCTCCGTCCAAAAATCCGGAAGACATGCCGCAACGCTGGATCCGGAATTAATGCCCATTGAAGGGCATTAGTCCGGATCCGACCTTTAACTAAACGTCGTTTCAGCGCATCGCCGGATCCGACATTTAGCTTTTGTCAATGGTTACTATGGCAGCCAGGACGCTAAAGTCCTGGTTGCCATAGTAAGAGTAGGGGAGCGGCATACTTACATTCCGTGCGGCTCCCGGGACGCTCCAGGATGACGTCAGGGCGCCCCAGTGCATAGATCACGTGATCGCATGGATCACGTGATCCATGCGTGCGGGCGCTCTGACGTCATTCAGAGCGCCCGAGGCCGCACGGAATGTAGTATGCCGCTCCCCGCTCCCACTGCTACTATGGCAACCAGGACGCTAGTAGCGTCCTGGCTGCCATAGTAACACTGAAAGCATTTTGAAGACTGATCAGTCTTCAAATGCTTTCAGTTCACTTGCGTTGTGCAGGATCCGGCGTGCATTCCGGCGACGGAAGTGCACGCCGGATCCTAACAATGCAAGTGTGAAAGAGGCCTAACTTCCCTGTATTGTGCTAGCCTTACATGGCCTATAACAGAGGAGCCCCATGATGTTGCCACAATCTAGTTTCAAAGGGAGGAGGGTGTTTTTGGTATTGTCAGGTGTTTCCATTTTCTCTATGAAAACTGCATCTGGCTCTGGGCCATAGTAGTTGGTACTTGTTTATAATTGTGATAGCTTTCTTTGTGGCCTTCTCCACTGCAGCCCCTCATGTATGGTCATTTTTTGGTGGACAGCCTGTACTTAACTGATTTACGGCTCTGTCATATTGATCTAGAAGAAAAGCGAAATGTTACTTCTTATGTATTGTTGACGTCTGTTGTGTTTTAATAGAACTTGGAAATCCCAACCATGGGGAATAAACTGGCTGGCCGCATCTTGAAGGAGCTGACCGATATCCAGGTGAGGGGACCCAAATGTTATCACTTTAGCAGAGTGACATCTAGTCACTGCCATCCCAAGATCAGCACAAATTCTTCTCCTGAAATACTCTATACTACTGCAAAGCCTGCTCCTTCTACTGTGTGGATCTCAAATCGTGACCTTCTACTTGTCTCCATTTCTCCATCTCTTCACATCATGGCATTGCACAAGTCCTAACTAAAATCACATGAATAGACAAGTGTGCTGCTTGGTCCAAGACTAGGTATACGCAAGACAGAGTAAATTCTTTAAATGGAATCTATCACCGGTTTTATGGTCTCCTAACCAAGGGAAACATAAACTAGTGACAGGTCTCCTTAGCAAAGAGCTGGGTCACTTTCTTTAATTGACCCAGCCGTTCTGATAAAATCTTTTACTGAACAGCTCCTGCGCATGCGGATGAGTCCCCATATTCATGAGCTCGTGGTTCTCCCCGCCCACCTGCTGCTGATTTCATATGGGAAAAAAACTGTCAATCAGAGGCAGGTGGGCGGGGAGAGCTGTGAGCCCATGACTATGGGGACTCATTTGCATGTGCTGGAGCTCTTAGAACCTAGCAGCATAAAACTGGCGACAGATTCCCTTCAAGGGGTTTTCCCGAAGTTTGATGCTGAAGGCCTAGCCTTAGGATAGGTCATCAATATCTGATTGGCAGGGATCCGACTCCCAGCAAATCCACTGATCAGCTGTTTGAAAAATCTGCGGCGCTGCTCACAGCTTAGGGCTCTTTCACACTAGCGTTTTTGTTTTCCGGCATAGAGATCCGTCGTCGGGTCTCTATGCCGGAAAAATTCCTGGTCAGGATTATCCCAATGCATTCTGAATGGAGAGAAATCCGTTCAGGATGCATCAGGATGTCTTCAGTTCAGGACCGGAACGTTGTTTGGCTGGAGAAAATACAGCAGCATGCTGCGCTTTTTGCTCCGGCCAAAAATCCTGAACACTTGCCGCAAGGCCGGATCCGGAATTAATGCCCATTGAAAGGCATTAATCCGGATCCGGCCTTAAGCCAAACGTCGTTTCGGCGCATCGCCGGATCCGACGTTTAGCTCTTTCTCAATGGTTACCATGGCAGCCAGGACGCTAAAGTCCTGGTTGCCATGGTAAAGTGTAGTGGGGAGCGGGGGAGCAGTATACTTACCATCTGTGCGGCTCCCGGGGCGCTCCAGAGTGACGTCAGGGCGCCTACACGCATGAATCGCGTGATCCATGCGCATGGGGCGCTCTGACATCATTCTGGAGCGCACCGGGAGCCGCACGGACTGTAAGTATACCGCTTCCCCGCTCCCCACTACTACTATGGCAATCAGGACTTTAATAGCGTCCTTGCTGCCATAGTAACCTGAAAGCATTTCGAAGACTGATCAGGATCCTGATCAGTCTTCTAATGCTTTCAGGCGACTTGCGTTCTGCCGGATCCGGCGGGACGGAAGTGCCTGCGGATCCTCAGAATGCAAGTGTGAAAGAGGCTTTACCAGGTGGAGTGCCATACATTTGCGGCTGTGCTTGGTATTGTCTTGAGCTGCACATAGTCCATGGGTCCAGTGAACGTAACGTCACTGGCCTAGGAGGAGACTTTGACGCTCACTGGATGGCTGCAAGCTCTTTAAACAGCTGAGTGACCGAGGAAAGGATCATAGAACTCCCAATAGTTGTTGAGAACTTGTCCATATAAGTGCCTATCCTGAGGATAGACCATCCATATTGAACCCCTTTAAAGGGAACCTGTCAGCAAAAAATAGCATAGTAAGCTGTTAACAGTACCTCCTAGTGCCAGATAACAGTGTCCCAATGTACTTTTTCTTTTTTTTGCAGCACTTGGCCTCACAGAGAAATCGAAGTTTTATTCAGCTGCCGCCCCGTGCTTCAAGTCAGGCTTGAAGTCATGGGGGCAGCGGCCTAGGCGTCTCCAATAGTGCTCTCCCCACCTCCTGCCTCCTTGATTGACATCCCGAATTGCAGTGCCGGGACCGCGCTCTAAGCCCGCATGCGCAGTAAAGGGCGGCTGGAGCGCGGTCCTGGCTCCGGCGCGTACATTGAGCCGGCTTCATTTTTGGCTACAGCGCATGCGCCCGACACCCTGTTCCAATCGCGCTCGATATGCATAGATGCCGGGCGCGATTGGAACAGGGTGTCGGGCGCATGCGCTGTAGCCAAAAATGAAGCCGGCTCAATGTACGCACCGGAGCCGGTACCGCGCTCCAGCCGCCCTTTACTGCGCATGCGGGCTTAGAGCGCGGTCCCGACACTGTGATTCGGGATGTCAATGAAGGAGGCAGGAGGCAGGGAGAGCACTATTGGAGACGCCTAGGCCGCTGCCCCCATGACTTCAAGCCTGACTTGAAGCACGGGGCGGCAGCTGAATAAAACTTCGATTTCTCTGTGAGGCCAAGTGCTGCAAAAAAAAGAAAAAGTACATTGGGACACTGTTATCTAGCACTAGGAGGTACTGTTAACAGCTTACTATGCTATTTTTTGCTGACAGGTTCCCTTTAAGTACTTAAATCACTGTACAAGACTGGCACACTCCCCTGAAATACTCTGCTCTGCTGTTTTATATTACAGTAGTAATACATTTTTTTTCTATTGTTTCTTTTTATGTTTCAGTATGGAAGGACACCGAGTGAGTGGGAGGTGCTCGTGGGGGATTCCTAACACGTCACTCAGGGTGCAAGGCGGAGATCCACCCTCATCCTGGAGTCTCCAATCTTAATAGTTGAATAGTTGATGTTTATTGGTTACAAATCCCATTCTCAGAATCTGTGATGTGAAATGTCACAATATGTCGCTCTCCCTGTGTGCCAAACGGTGACCTTGCGGATCGTCTCTCCTGCACTCCTTGTAGCACAAGATGACATTCTTGGTCGACGCTTGTTTTTTAAAATCTGGTGAATCAGGAATTTTACAGGTTAAGATATACTGACCACCTGGAAACTATGATCCCATTATTCTGGGTCCAAAGAAGGGGAGATTGCTCAAAACTGGTGTAAAGGAAAACTGAAAAATAGAAAGGTTGAATCTGGTTGGTTGCTATGGGCAATTAAGCCAGTTTTCCTTTACACCAGTTTTGTTAAATCTTCCAATTGAGTTTTTCTAATTTAACTGCAAAGAACGTGCAAGCAGCTTAGAGGACCTTTCACCGGTCCAAAGTTTGTTAGTGAAAGGTATGTACATGCAGAGCGGCACCCAGGGATGGCCCTGCACTTACTTGTATCCCTGGGTGCCGCTCCGTTCGCCTGCTGTAGCCCCCGGTACCGGCGCACGTGCTGCTGATAATTTTGTCTTGGGCGGAGACATCCTCTTTTGCCCTGGGCGTCTCCTTCTCCCAGGCTGGAGCGCTGGCCAATGGCAGGGCTCAGCTCATATCCTGCAACCTCCCAGGATATGAGCTGAGCGCTGCGATTGGCCAGTGCTCCAGGCTGGGAGGAGGAGACGCCCAGGGCAAAAGAGGATATCTCCGCCCAAGGCAAAATTAGCCTCAGCACGTGCGCCGGTACCGGGGGCTACAGGACGAAGGAGCGGCACCCAGGGATACAAGTAAGTGCAGGGACATCCCTGGGTGCCGCTCTCAATGTACATACCTTTCACTAACAAACTTGGGACCGGTGAAAGGTCCTCTTTAACAATTTTATCTGTAACAAAATTTAAAGGCTATGACATTTTCGGGGGACTTTTGCATTGCATCTTACTCATTTTGGTTACAAACCATTTCTTTATGTCTTTATTAAAAAATTCAGCAGTTTTTGTGATACATGCAGCTAAAAATCATTCTATTTGCAGACTGTTGCTCCGGAGTTCCGTCAGCTGACGGCTTATGTCCAGATCTTCTTGCCTCATAAACACTCATTAATGCCGTATTCTTACCAGTTTAAAAACAGTTTAGCTATGATAAGTGTTTATAAGGTCAGGAGATCCGGGATAAGGCTTCAGCTGACTGAACTCAGGACGGACAGTTTGCAAATAGACTGATATTTAACCACTTGTATCACAAAAATGGCTGAAAGTTTTTAATAGGAACCAACTGAAAAAAAGATTTTTAGCCTCAAATGAATAAACTGCAATCATAAAAATAAAAATTACCCCGAAGATTTCCTTAGCCTTTAAATTGAGGTTGAGTACAGCAATATTCCAAAAAGCACAACAGAGGTTTAAAAAGCACAAAAATGCAGAGTTATATCTACACAGAGATACCAACACTCATCTTGTACTGATTCCGAGTTCTATGATGTCTTATACCCCAGTCGCATCCAGAGCTACACTCACGATTCTGCTATAACATCATCTTTTATACACCAGTCACATTCATGGCAGTCACAATTCTGCTGTTATATCGTCTCTTATACCCCAGTCACATTTCTGCTCCTGCATCATGACTTATACGCCAGTCACCTCCAGAGCTCCATTTGCAATTCTTCTGTTACATGTCTTAGGCCAGGGCCAAACGGCGACATGTGTCGCGCAATAATAAGTTGCACGACAAAAAGGGGAACAATGACACTGCAAAATGTGTCATGTGACATTCATGTTGCACCAATGTTGCGCAACACTGGGCTACACTTCGACATGTGTAGCTGAAAAGTCGCGCAACATTTTTTATAATGATAGTAAATGGTGTAGCACTGTGACATGTTCGCACAAAAATCCAACTTCGATGGATTTTTTGAGACTGTCGTGTTGCAGCATGTCACAGTGCGACACCCTTTACTATCATTAGAAAAAATGTTGCGCGACTTTTCAGCTACACATGTTGCAGTGTAGCCCCAGCCTTATCCTGCATTCAACTCCACTTTTTTGTTGTTTTATCATGTTTAACACTCCAGGGGAAAGCTGTGTTGATGAATTCCAAGCCGCAGCTCTGGATGTGACTGGATTATAGGACGTGATGTTACTCAAGATCAGAAGAAGGAAAGTATTGTCAGTCACTCAGAAGTGACAGTGACAGTCTCTTTCTAACTAAGCTAAAACAAGACTTGTGCCTCACGTGGATCCAGAGCTCCCCCCGTTCATTGCTTTAGTTGCTTTGCTAGACTTTCTTAAGGCTAATAGCTCAGAGGGTGTGTCCTTTCTGCTGCAGCATTTTCCTTGTAACTGTCTAGTCTTTAACAGTAAATATAGCTGGGGACAGTTGAAGGATAGAACTGAGCATGTGTGAGCAGGTGGATGTACACATTAAACACCAGGGGAAGTAAAGAGAATATCTCACAACTGGAGCATTTTTATAACAGAAGGTAAGTAACAAAAGTAAGACTGACACAGAATAGCAGTTTTTGTTTGTGTCAACCAAAGGGGGATGACCATAAAGGGTTTTTCTGGTAATAGTTACATTTTATATATTGCCGGTAGCCTGCCTCCTGAAACAGAAAATTCATACTTACCTGCTCGCTGCCACAGCAATCCTCTGTGTTGCATCCACTTTCTCCATCTTCTGGTCCCCGCACTGTTTATATGAAAGGACATGGTCACATGCTCCATTGCAGCCAATAACTGGCTTCAGTGGTGATGTGGCCACAAGCAGCAATTCACCGCTGAAGCCAGTAATTGGCTGCAGTGGAGCATGTGACCATGCCTATGCACCGCCAGGGACGGAAGATGGAGGCAGCTGCGACGATGCGAGTTTAAACACTATTTTCTGAACTTTTTATGGATGTTGTATAACAGCAGGTGACATGTTCCCTTTTCTGGGACAAGACTCCTACTATACTGGACACTCCGCCTGGCGCTCCGACGTCAGTCTTGCTATATTCCCTTCCCATTAGCTTCTCTGTAACTTGTCTAGACATCACAGAAAATCCAAAGATGTATGTGCGCTTATTAGACTTCATATTACACTCCACACAGGGTTATTATATCATTGCTCCAAATATATTATATTCTGTATATTAAGTTTGTTTTTTCCCCCCGTTATTACCGAACCAAAGAACATTTAATTTATGATTTATAAGCATGATTCCGAAATCACATTTTCTGGATTGTTGAAAGTCCGGAAACAGGAGGTGCGGCGATCTAGCATATTACATGTGCTGATAATCTGGTACCCAGTGGTTCAGTCCGTTGATCTGGTGCTAATACTTTCACACACATGCTCATGGTGGACCAGCGGAATTTGGGGTCGGGGATTATTGGAATTTTTTAGATGTTCTTTCAACAACATCCAGGAGAGGAAATCATAAATATAGAAGAGGATATATGAAAGGTCACAAAATTTGTAATACACCATTGTAAACGCTAGAGCTCAGCTAGAAAATTAAAACCGTGGTCTAATTGGTTGCTAGGAGCATTAAGCCTAGCATATGCTGTTTTTTTGTTCAGTACGCGTTATTTGCATAAAAATAAAAATGCATGTTTTAATTCCCCTAAAGGTGCAAATGGATATTAAAACTGGCATTTGTGGGTGTTCTTGGGCAGAAGTATGGTGAGGCTTACAACTGCAAAAGTATGTTGTGCGTCATGTAATGCTACACAGAAGCACAAGTTTCCATTCATCTCAGTGGAGTTTCCTCCCATCCATGTTCACCTACCCCTTGAAAATGACCTGTAATTCTAGAATTGATGGGGGGCTCAGTACCTGACATCCGTATAACCACAACGTTACAGCGGCAGGATCAGTGTGTCGTAGAACACAAGAAAATAAATTGTGATAATTGTCGCCGTTCTATGAATTGTGATTCAATGCAATTGTTGTAAAACCTTGATTTCTGACAATCAGTTGTGTTTTCCCTCTGTCGTTGCCTTGTTGATGGACTGATATAACTATAATCGCTATATTCAGGGATTTTGAGAATTATAATATAGAACTTTATGTCTGTATCTATGAGACCAAGAGACGTCATGTAAAAGATGTGCAGTAAATCCAAATGTGTATAATCTGCAATAAATCTGTGTACAATAAAGATCCATATATAGTCTTTATTACTGATGAGCGAGCATGCTCGGCTGAGTACCGGTTCGGCTTGAGCATCGCTATGCTCGGCATGTGGCGGTACTCGGCCGAATACCACGTGTGCTCGTCGCATTGCCCGAGTCTCCTCCCTGCACGTTTGGCGCCTTCTAAGCAGCCAATCAACGTTCAGGTAAGTAATTGCCTTCATTGTAATGCCATAGCCATGTCCGCTATTAGCCTTACACTGATTGGCTGGTCGGAACATGATACCAGTTTATATAGGAGCCGATGTCCCGCGCTCTGATCATTCAGTGTCAGGGAGAGCAGACAGTAGGCAGGGACAGATAGCGTTTTGCTGGAAATTCACAGATTTAACTCCAAAAAAAACTATTGAAAGACCAAACATTCCTCTTAAGGACTACAGTGTGTGTTTGACAACAGTGCATCACCATTTTTTTTTTTTTTTTACAAGTGGTTAAATTCAGCAGTATCAGGGGTAGGCGTCTTCATGGCTGAAAAATCGTTTTTTTAAGAACCCAAAAGCCTTTAAAAGATTTGATATTAGTGAGAGCTACAGTACACCATCAGAAAGCAGTGTGTTTAGCAGACATTATAAAAAGAGGCTTATTCACTAGATTGTGTCTGCAAGTGAGATCTACAGTACGCCATCAGAAATCAGTGTGTTTGGCAGACATTATAAAAAGAGGCTTATTCACTAGATTGTGTCTGTAAGTGAGAACTACAGTACGCCATCAGAAATCAGTGAGTTTGGCAGACATTATAAAAAGAGCTTATTCACTAGAGTATGCCTGCTAGTGAGATATATACCGCACCATCAGATACATTTTTTTTTTCTGGGAAATGAACCTAATTTGTGCCACATCTGTGTGTGCGTTCAATCCGCAACCGTTATATACATTACTCCAGCAGAGAATTATTTATATTTTGGGCAAATTTAACTCTTTTTGGGCACATCTGTGTGTGCGTTTAGGCCGCAATCGTATATACAGTATTCCAGCAGAGAATACATTTTATTTGGGACAAATTTAACTAGTTTTAGGCACATCTGTGTGTGCGTTTAGGTCACAACTATATATACAGTATTCCAGCATAGAATTATTTGTATTTGGGACAAATCTAACTAGTTTGGGGCACATCTGTGTGTGCGTTCAATCCGCAATCATTATATTCATTACTCCAGCAGAGAATTATTTATATATTGGGCAAATGTAACTAGTTTTGGGCACATCTGCGTGTGCGTTTAGGCCGCAACCGTATATACAGTATTCCAGCAGAGATTTTTTTTATTTGGGACAAATTTAACTAGTTTTAGGCACATCTGTGTGTGCGTTTATGCTGCAACCATATATACAGTATTCCAGCAGATAATTATTGGTATTTGGAACAAATTTAACTGTTTTGTGCCAAATATTTTGGGGAAAAGTAATATATTTGTGCCACATCTACTGTGTGTGCATTTCATACATATTACTGACATATACTGTACTTCATCGACAGACGGTGTATGGTAGTCTGTGATATTGTCCAATATAGTATATCTCCCATGTTTCTTATTATTTAGCTATAATAGCCTGCCTACAGTCAATGTGTTGCCTGAGCCATTCATGACATACCCGACGCTGATGAATGGCAGGAAAAGTGTAAGGCATATTAGTGCACCATAGACTTTTTCAAGCGTAATGGTGCCCAAAGAGTGTCGCCTCTGGCACCTGTGCAAGAGTTTTGCTGACCCTATAAAACATTATGAGCGAGGGCAGCCTAAGCATGTTGATATGATGGAGGAGGAGGACGAGAAAAGGAAGATTGAACCATATAACCTTTTTGGTGGTGGCAGAGGTGTCTGTGAATACAGTGTATTCAGTACATTACAAACAACACATTTAAAGTGCCTTTATGTTCATCCGCTTTTATCTGGTGGAGTAGAGAAGTCAGGGGCAATCCAGGCCCGGTTCATTTTTATAATAGTCAACCTGTCAGCATTTTCAGTTGACAGGCGCATGCGCTTATCTGTTATTATGGCCCCAGCAGCACTAAATACCCTCTGTGACAAAACGTTGGCGACAGGGCAGGCCAGCACCTCTGAGGCGTAAAGAAGACAAACTGAGGGTGGTCTGGCTATCACCCTGTGTACTGGGTTTGACTTTTTTTGTTATGGTTTGAGTTAGAGTTTATGACTAGTCTGTAAGATATGTTATTGTTCTTTATTTTGTTATTTAGGAGTTATTTAACAGGCCATGCCATTGTTTTACCACCACTGTTTGTATGTTATGTTTGTATTTTATAGTAATGTGTAAGTTTTGTATGAGGTTTTAGTGAATATAGTGTACAGGCCAGCTCCTCAAAGGCATAGGCCACGATTTATCATACCTTCACTCCAGAATTCTGGCATCAAAAAGTTCCAAAATAGGGCATTTGCGACTTTTCACACTCATTTGCGCATACTTTTGTGACTTTTTTACATGTGTACACCACTCACTCCAGTTTTGTAAAAATGGGCGTGGTTAGCCATGTTAATAAGTTTCACTCCAGATTTATCATTGGGACTTTTTAAAAAAAAGTCGCAAAAAAGTCCCAATTTCACTCCAGTGAGGACCATGTTTATCTTATGCGACTTTTTAATAGAACATGCGACTTTTTTGTAAATATGTGCGACTTTTGTAAAGCCGTTTACTGAAGGATGAACTGCTGCCATCAAACCACATTTATCACAGTATTAAAAGGACCATTAATAAATCTGACTGAGCCAAAAGTGACTTTGGACTTATGTGAATTTGGAGTAAGATGGAAGTGTAATGATAAATCTGGCTCATAGAGTGCAAGTTTGTGCCACATGTCCAGCTTGGACACCCAGCAGTTGTAAGGCACAGAGGGATCACTGAGGACGCTGACACGGTCTGCTATGTACTCCTTCACCATCTTCCAAACTGTTTCCCTCCTTGTGACACTAGGTCACGCATCAGGGTGAGGGTGCTGGCGGGGTGTCATGAAACTGTCCCATGCCTTGTGCCTCTGTTGGAACTGCGGTGTGTCCCCCTCTCCTGGGTTGCCCAAGGAACTACATACTCTGCCTCCAGTGGAGGCCAGTGGACATTCTGTTATTGCATCGTTTTGCTTGTCCTCTCCACCACAGGAATGAGAGATGAGAAGTTCTCTTTGTAGGGGGGGGTCGATAAGAGTGAGCAATCAGTAATCCATGTTGTCTAACATGCGTGTAACGCACGGGTCGAGGGAAAGGCAGCCTAACATGAAGTCAGCCATGTGTGCCAGATTCCCAACAGGCAAGACTTCGCTGTCGTCATCAGGAGGATGACTCTCATTCTCCTTATCCTCTTCCTCCTCTCCTGCCCATCTATGCAGAACAGATGGAATAAACCTGCTATTGTTACTACCCTCTGTAGCGTAGGCAACTGCCTCTTGCTCCTCATCATCATCATCCAATTCACACTGAGAAACCGAACTGATGGTGTTCTGGCTATCACCCTGTATAATGTCTTCCCCCTAGTTCCACCTCTTCCACATGTGAAGTGTCCACCTTCATAGTTACCAGCCAGCGTTTCCCTAGACACAAAAGTGGTATGCTTAGGCTGATAATAGCGGCATCGCCACTGTTTATTCCTCAAAGTTGTGTAAAACCTCACAGAGGTCAGACATACAAGAGCATGTTACAGCTGGCATTCCACTACTGCCCTCTGCTGCTCACAAAGCCTGGATAACATGTAGAACGTAGAATTCCAGCGTGTGCTCACATCGCACAATAGTCTGTTAGCTGGCAAATGCAAGCGCTGCAGCAGCGTTGCCAAACTAACGGCAGCTGTAGATGACTTTCAGAAATGGGCACACACATGGCGCACCTTAACCAGTAGCTCAGGCAAAATGGGGTAGGTTGGGAGAAAATTGGCCCTGATTCACTGAGGGCTGGGCATGTTATGTTCCAGGGTTTTATTTTTTTATTGCTATGGTTTGAGTTTAAGTTTCTGCATAGCCTTTAAAAAAAACATTTTATGGTTATGGCCATTATCAGACATGACCAACCTGGTCCCTTAAACCCTGCCACAGCACTTGTCCGTGTGTCCGTCGTTAAGTGGACCTTCCCAATAATTTTGTTGTTCAGGGTATGGCTGATGTTACGGGACAATTGCTGGTGTAATGCGGGGATGGCACACCGAGAAAAATAGTGGCAGCTGGGGACTGAGTAACGAAGGGCAGCCGCCACCATGAGGCTAAGAAAAGCTTCAATGTTGACAGGTCTAAATGTCTTATTTTCTTATAGCACAGTTCGCTAATTAAAAATCATTTTTTTCATCCTCCCTTTCCTCAAAAAAGCCCCAGACTGCGGAACACCTACCCCTTGGCAAGGGCAGCCGCCACCATGAGGCTAAGAAAAGCTTCAATGTTGACAGGTCTAAATGTCTTATTTTCTTATAGCACAGTTCGCTAATTAAAAATCATTTTTTTCATCCTCCCTTTCCTCAAAAAAGCCCCAGACTGCGGAACACCTACCCCTTGGCAAGGGAGATTTGCGCAAGGGGGAACAGTTGCGGGCCTGTTTGTTGTGACCCGCCTTCACCCCACAGCCTCTTCCTACCTGTTGCGGTGCTGTGGATCCCTCCCCCTCTCTCCTGCTGTCCTCGTTTGGCTTTCCACCTTCCAAAGTTGAGTCAGTGATGTCATCGTCCCCCATTTCCAAATCCACTTCCTCACTCTGGTCATCCTCCTGACTTTTTTTGACCTAACAAGACCTTACTTATTGACAACTGTGTCTCATCCCCATCATCCACCAAGTGAAACACTAATTTCCATTCACCCCCATCATCTTCTTCTGACTTTGGAGGCTGTAGAGTCTGGGGATCAGTGAATAAGATATCCTCTTCAGGGAGGGTCAGCTCACCTGCAGGCCCTCACCTACAATTTTTTGGGGGTCAGCTCACATGGTATATTCTTTTCTATGTTTCAGACTTGAAAGGAAACATATTTGCTTTCCTTCGGTGGTGAATCTTTCACGCATGTGCTTTTTGAAGGATTCGGGTTTTTATATAGTTGCACTGGGGTAAATATTTCAAACTTTTTTCCTAGCCGGTACTTTACGACATTCCCTGTGCTGAATCTGCAGAGTAACGTTACAATGCAATGTAATTTTTTCGTAGCCGGTGCTGACTGCCATTCACTGTGCTAACTCTGCTATGTGACGTTAATGTTATCTCTAACCCCCCAAAAAATTTTAAATTGAAATTGGTCATTCTTTCTTGGTAGCCTGTAGACCGGGTCACTCAACTTCTTAGATGGTCAGATCAGCAGGTCCTTAATCTGAATGTTTTGCAGGGTCACCAGCAGGCCATCAAGGATAAATTTTCAAGGGTGTGTGTATGATGCCCTCCTTTATGTGTAAAAAAGGGTGTATTGGAGTGCCGGTCCCTTGTAATATTTGACAGCCTTTCACCTGCATGGGCATAGGTGTAGGAGTCCCACTACCTGAACTATTGTACCACAATGTGAATGGGGCCCTCCTTTATGTGAAATACAGGCTGTATCGGAGTGCTTCTTCCTTGTAATTTTTGTCAGCACTTGCACTGTATATACAATTGAATATACTGGAAAGAATGTTTCCTAAAAATTTTTCTAGTAAAATTGTTTTTTTTTGTGTGTATTTTTATCAGTCTGTAAAAGTGGCGGACAACTCGGACAACATGGTTCCCAGCAGTGACCTGGGAGTCCAAGATGCATCCAGACATCGTCCCCATGCTGTTCCCGATCCAATTCGGTGGTGTTTGTCACTTTCAGACCTTTTCCAATGGACCAGGCACCCTCCCCTCTTCAGAGCAGGGGGTGCCTGGTTGTCTGCCATTGACTTCCATTATACTCGGGTGCTCGGCCGAACACACAAATATCGCTATGTGTTCGGACCGAGTACCCGAACACTTTGGTGCTCGCTCATCACTAGTCTTTATGTAAAATGTATAATATTATAAGGGTAAGGGGGTGAGTCACATAATTAATTATAGTTGGGGTCTCCTGCTGGAGCCCAACACAAAAGAGTGACACCTGAGCAATTGTCCTGATCATTGTCTCCATCTAGTGGTCACCTGTATATTCACACTAGAAGCAAATATATCAATAAATATGCAGATATTATAAAGCAAGATCTGTTACTATTAATAGAAATTTAGAAAATATATATATTTTTCAGGATCGCCTTTGCTGGGGTCAAAGGACACGTCTGTTTTTTTGTTTTCTTTTCATCAAAATCATCCCAACACCAAAGAATAGGTTTAAACTTTCACATATTCAGGTTTATTGATAAGGTTGCAAACATAAAATAAAAGAGCAAAACAAATCCTTGCTTTTCCAGCCCTTAAGGCTCTTTAACACGAGCGGATCCTGTGCGGGTAATCCGCTGTGTGAAAGTGTGCCAAGCCCGTTCCGGACAGCAGAGACACAGAGCATTAACATGATTGATAATGCTCCGTGCCTCTCTGTGGTCCTTTTACTACAAAATCACGGTGACAACTTTATCTCACTGTGATTTTGTAGTAAAAGATCACAAAGAGGCACGGAGCATTATCAATCATGTTAATGCTCTGTGTCTCTGCTGTCCGGAATGGGGCTTGGCTGTCTTTCACACAGCGGATTCCCCGCACGGGATCCACTCGTGTGAAAGAGCCCTTACTCTACATCAGAAGTCCCTGTCTGATGGCTTGAGAGCTTCTCTCTGGCAGCTTTCCAAAACCATACTTTAGCAACCATTCTTACTCACTTCTCCACTCAGCTCTCATGGGTCCTTCTGGCTGCTCCATACCCATTTTTAAAGGGATTGTACAACTGGTGCTTGACTGCACCCATCTGATGGTGAAAGACCTGACCTGTACTGGTGGACTGGGGTGCCCACTGTTCTCTGTCTCTTTCCACTCCTGCTACCAGATCTTTGCCCCAGGTCTTCCAGAAGACCATCACTGACGATGTTACATGGTTAGAAGACCATCTGCTTGCTGAAAACATAAGAATAAGGCTAGATTCACACGACCGTATAAATGGTTCCGCATCCGTTCCGCAATTTTGCGGAACGGGTGCAGACCCATTCATTTCAATGGGGCTGCAAAAGATGCGGACAGCACACAGTGTGCTGTCCGCATCCGTAGATCCGATCCGCGGCCCCGCAAAAAAGATAAAGCATGTCCTATACTTGTCCGCGATCGCGGACAAGTATAGGCATTTCTATCATGGGGCCGGCTACATTCACACGGTCGTGTGAATGTAGCCCAAGGCTAGGGCTACACTGCGACATTTTGTAGCGCGACTAGTTCAATAGTTAAAATCAATCAAAATGTCGCAGTGTAGCCCTAGCCTAGTTCATTTTCTCCTCTAAACAATAGTACCCATGACATTATATATATAAGTGGGAGACAATATATATACGCCGTATTTTCCGACGTATAAGACGACTGGGTGTATAAGACGACCCCCACCTTTTCCATTTAAAATATAGGGTTTGGACTATACTCGCCGTTTAAGACTACCCCTCTTCTAACACACGCCAATCCAACCCAGTATACAACAACCAGCCAATCACAGCAAGCAATGTACCTGTATTTTGTGTACAAAGGCTGCTTGGATTGGCTGTGTCAGTTCTCCCTCCCTGTCTCCAAGATGATCTTCTCCAGTCCAGGGAACTGACCATGGAAGCCAGGGCTTCAGTAGCATCCTGGCTGCCATGGTAACCGATCGGAGCCCACCTGTGGTTTACTGTATTTATTGCAAAAAAAAAAAAGATTTTACAGATATACAAATTACCAGTACCGGTATCTTTGTGCCCAAGTGTCTGTCACCGTTTTGTGCCCAGCCGCGGCCTGAATCCTGGATCCCAGCGCTGCCCCTCTCTTAATTTATTTACCGCACTTCTGTTTTTTTATCTTCTGAAGCTGCTCATAATCTGGTGCATGAGCAGAGATTACCAGCAGCTTCAGAAGATAAAAAAACCGAAGTGCAGTGAATAAATTAAGAGAGGGGCGGCGCTTTGCAATCTTCTTATAGCCATTGCCCTTCCAGTGAAGAGAAATCACCTCTTCTCTTGTCTTCCTGGACCATTCTTTTGACTTCACCATGTCTGTAAACCCACCAGTAAATGTCTAGAAGAAGCCGAGTATCACAGTCATTTTACATCTGCCTAATTGGTGCTTATTATGCTTGATTGCTGCCCCTTGACATCCACAGGGGTTTTCAATACCTGATCGAAAACACTTGAATGAACCTCTGTTCTTAAGAGTGGTCGTCTTTAAGGGGTTGAATAATTGTGACAATGAAGAAATCACAAAAAAAAACATTTAATACTGTATTACAAAAACAATTGATGTCATTTTAGTTGCATTTGGTTCTTTAAAAAGTCCTTGTAAGATTTCATTCTGAACACAATTACAAATGTAGACTAAATTCCCTAAAACCCTTTACAGCATTGGGGGTTGAATAATTTTGAACACAACTGTATATTCTTGTACATAGGAGGCAGTATTATAGTAGGTATATTCTTGTACATAGAGGGCAGTATTATAGTAGGTATATTCTTGTACACAGGGGGCAGTATTATAGTAGTTATATTCTTGTACATAGGAGGCAGTATTATAGTAGTTATATTCTTGTACATAGGAGGCAGTATTATAGTAGGTATATTCTTGTACATAGGAGGCAGTATTATAGTAGTTATATTCTTGTGCATAGGAGGCAGTATTATAGTAGTTATATTCTTGTACATAGGAGGCAGTATTATAGTAGTTATATTCTTGCACATAGGAGGCAGTATCATAGTAGTTATATTCTTGTACATAGGAGGCAGTATCATAGTAGTTATATTCTTTTATGTAGGAGCAGTAATACTTAAAGGGGTTGGCCACTCTGTTAGCACTTATTACAACTATAAAGAAAGTAGGGAGACATTACACTTACTAATATATCTTCTTAAGCAGATCTGCCTGGTTTTCCTGCTATTGGCAGCCACGCCCCCTCCTGTCCTGCTCTCACAGCTGCCTGCCTGTCTCTTCCATCCCTGTATAGTGCCATGGAGGAGCTACCTCATCCATGCCTGGACAGAGTGTGCTGCTGTCTGGGGCCCTAAAGCACCCTGCTTGTATCAGAGGTGCTTTCCTTCTGTGACTGGCATTCCTTGCTGTGCAGAGCTGGCAGGGGCTTACCAGTGACACTTGTTAAAAGCTAAAATAAAGCTGAAACTTTTGTAGGAGGGAGACTGAGGAGAAGCTGTGATGGCTGATCTGACTGCAGGCTCTGCCCCCTCTGTTTCCTCTGTACTGAGCCAAGGAAGCGCTGTGGACCACAAACTGTAAGCAATTCTAGTGTCTGTCCTGACCATCTGCTGCTGAAAACACTAGAGAATAAGGCTAGATTCACACGATCAGATAAATGGTTCCGCATCCGCTCCACATTTTAGTGAACGGGTGCAGACCCATTCATTTCAATGAGGCTGCAAAGATGCGGACAGCACACAGTGTGCTGTCCGCATCCGAGATCCGATCCGCGCGCCCCGCAAAAAGATAGCATGAACCTATACTTGTCCGCGATCGCGGACAAGCATAGGCATTTATCATAGGGCCGGGCTACATTCACACGGTCGTGTGAATAGCCTCAAGGCTAGGCTACACTGCAAGACATTTTGTAGCGCGACTCAGTTCAATAGTTAAAATCAATCAGTCGCGCTACAAAATGTCGCAGTGTAGCCCTAGCCTAGTACATTTTCTCCTCTAAACAATAGTACCCACCATGACATTATATATATAAGTGGGAGACAATATACCTTATTTTCCGACGTATAAGACGACTGGGTGTATAAGACGACCCCCACCTTTTCCATTTAAAATATAGGGTTTGGACTATACTCGCCGTTTAAGACTACCCCTCTTCTAACACACGCCAATCCAACCCTGTATACAACAACCAGCCAATCACAGCAAGCGATGTACCTGTATTTTGTGTACAAAGGCTGCTTGGATTGGCTGTGTCAGTTCTCCCTGCCTGCCCAGCCCTCCCTGTCTCCAAGACGATCTTCTCCAGTCCAGGGAACTGACCATGGAAGCTAGGGCTTCAGTAGCGTCCTGGCTGCCATGGTAACCGATCAGAGCCCACCTGTGGTTTACTGTATTTATTGCAAAAAAAAAACTATTTTACAGATATACAAATTACCAGTACCGGTATCTTTGTGCCCAAGTGTCTGTCACCATTTTGTGCCCGGCCGCGCCCCGAATCCTGGATCCCAGCGCTGCCACTCTCTTAATTTATTTACTGCACTTCTGTTTTTTTATCTTCTACAGCCGCTCGTAATCTCACTCGTGCGCAGTTAGTTGGAGCACTCGCGAGATTACGAGCGGCTTCAGAAGATAAAAAAACCGAAGTGCAGTGAATAAATTAAGGAGAGGCGGCGCTTGGAATCTTCTTATAGCCATTGCCCTTCCAGTGAAGAAATCACCTCTTCTCTGTCTTCCTGGACCATTCTTTGACTACACCATGTCTGTAAGCCCACCAGTAAATGTCTGAAGGCCGAGTATCACAGTCATTTGTACATCTACCTAATTAGTGCTTATTATGCTTGATTGCTGCCCAATAACATCCACAGGCCCTCTTCCACACCTGATCGAATACACTTGAGTGAACCCTGTTCTAAGAGTGGTCAGCTTACAGGGGTTGAATGATTGGGACAATGAAGAAATCACAAAAAACATTTAATACTGTATTACAAAAACAACTGATGTCATTTTAGTTGCATTTGGTTCTTAAAAAGTCCTTGTAAGATTTCATTCTGAACACAATTACAAATGTAGACTAAATTCTAAAACCCTTACAGCATTGGGGGTTGAATAATTTTGAACACAACTGTATATTCTTGTACATAGGAGGCAGTATTATAGTAGGTATATTCTTGTACATAGAGCGCAGTATTATAGTAGGTATATTCTTGTACATAGGAGGCAGTATTATAGTAGTTATATTCTTGTACATAGGAGGCAGTATTATAGTAGGTATATTCTTGTACATAGGAGGCAGTATTATAGTAGTTATATTCTTGTACATAGGAGGCAGTATTATAGTAGGTATATTCTTGTACACAGGGGGCAGTATTATAGTAGTTATATTCTTGTACATAGGAGGCAGTATTATAACAGTTATATTCTTGTACATAGGAGGCAGTATCATAGTAGTTATATTCTTGTACATAGGAGGCAGTATCATAGTAGTTATATTCTTTTATGTAGGAGCAGTAATACTTAAAGGGGTTGGCCACTCTGTTAGCACTTATTACAACTATAAAGAAAGTAGGGAGACATTACACTTACTAATATATCTTCTTAAGCAGATCTGCCTGGTTTTCCTGCTATTGGCAGCCACGCCCCCTCCTGTCCTGCTCTCACAGCTGCCTGCCTGTCTCTTCCATCCCTGTATGTGCCATGGAGGAGCTACCTCATCCATGCCTGACAGAGTGTGCTGCTGTCTGGGTCCTAAAGCACCCTGCTTGTATCAGAGGTGCTTTCCTTCTGTGACTGGCATTCCTTGCTGTGCAGAGCTGGCAGGGGCTTACCAGTGACACTTGTTAAAAGCTAAAATAAAGCTGAAACTTTTGTAGGAGGGAGACTGAGGAGAAGCTGTGATGGCTGATCTGACTGCAGGCTCTGCCCTCTCTGTTTCCTCTGTACTGAGCCAGGGAAGCGCTGTGGACCACAAACTGTAAGCAATTCTAGTGTCTGTCCTGTTTATGGCCCCTCTGCTCTGTGTTCTTATCACAGACATAATATTACAGCCAGACCAACAGTTCAGGAGCTTTAACCCCCCTGAGCTGTCAGTATGGCTGAGGTCAGTGATATCAGCAGCAGTCACTGGTCTCACCATCTATAAATGTGTGCCCTCTCCTTCCTGCACTCTGTATATGGTGATATGTGACCCCCACCAGTGCATATAGAGATCCATGTCCCGCTGTACACTGTATACAGTAATCCGTGCTAACGGTAGCCCATTCACTTTAATGGGAACAGGTCGGAGATGCGGCCACAGCATGGCAAACATGCTGAGAGGCGGCCAGGCAAAAAAACGCAGCATGCTGGGCATAAGTGAATGGAGTCGGATGTTCCTCTCTATGTGAGCAGATCGATTTGTACAAATTTATTCATCAGAGCTCTTGTGCAATAAAGATCTGTCCCCCCGCTTAACAGCCCCCCTCCTATGGCAGTCCATGCACCTAAACAGAAATCTATGACAGCTCAGAGCTGCCATAGATTTCTGGCTTCATTTGAGTCAGAAAACTGGCGAAAATTAACATAAATTTGTTGGGAAAACTGGTCACGCCCCCTCCCTGTCATTGTCACGCCTTTTTTTTTTTTTTAAGGCATAGTTAAAATGTTACATAGTTTGCAACTTTTGAACGCCACTTTTCAGAAACAAGGGAAATGATAAATCTTCCCTTTTATTCATGGCTTAAATCCAATGGTGCAACTAGAAATGACTAGGCCCTACAGCAAGTTTATGAACAGGGCCCCCTCCCTCCCCCCAGTAACATATGTATGATACATTAGCATCATATTCCTGTGTGCTGCTGGCACTGGGGCCTACTTCCTATTACTATGTCTGTACAGCAGTTATTCACTGATGACTGAGTTATTGATATTATCTGAGAGGCTCTTGTCTCTATGGAAACACAGGTGGGCGGGGATGTCATGTGACTGCTCCCCTGAACATGCTTGCTGCAATGCATGCTGGATATTTACTGTTACTTTGTAGCTGCTCCTCCCACACAGCCGGCTGAGGAGCTCCTCCAGGGAAGCACGTCATGGTAAACAGGTTAGAAAAATGATATATAGCCAGTACATGTCACATGAGAAAAATACTTGGTTTTGGCTATTGTCTAGGGCAGGCATGCTCAACCTGCGGCCCTCCAGCTGTTGCAAAACTACAACTCCCATCATTCCCAGACAGCCTACAGCTATCAGCCTACAGAAGCGCATGGTGGGAGTTGTAGTTTTACAACAGCTAGAGGGCCGCAGATTGAGCATCCCAGGTCTAGGGTACTTTGGATTTTTGATACTTAGGGTGGCCAACCCCTTTAAATTCTTCACATAAGGGACAGTATTATAGTACTTTTATTAGTACTTACATTCTTATACATATTTACAGTGTTATAGTAGTTATATTCTTGCACATTGGTGCAGTATTATAAGGAACATTTTCTGACCCTGTAATTTTATTTTCTTTGGGTCCAAGGGCAGTACTATAGAGATATTTTGTCTCCCACACTCCACCCTAGGACCACCCTATAGTACTATGAACATAGTACTTAGCATAATTACTGTATTTTCTGGCATATAAGACTACTTTTTAACACATGAAAATCTTCTCAAAAGTCGGGGGTCGTCTTATACGCCGGTATACTGCGTGCTGAAACTTAAGAGGACCTTTCACTGGTCCAACGCTTGTTAGATAATGATATGTATGTGTACTTACTATTACTATTATCCCAATCAACACATACGGTATATATCATTATCTAACAATTGTTGGACCAGTGAAAGGTCCTCTTTACTTCCAAGCCGGACTCGAGAAGCTGTCCTTCTCCAGCTTCAGGGACAGGCGCCCTCTAGCTGAGCCACCGTGCGCTGCATCCCGGCCAGTCGCTCCTGAAGCAGCCCCCTCTCCCTGCTCTCAGTGGTTATCTCATGCTGAGGTCGTCTGTTTAATTTTTATTTGGTGTGTGTTGGAAGAGGGGTAGTCTTATACGGTGAGTATAGGCCAAACCCCATATTTTAACAGGAAAAGTAGGGGGTCGTCTTATATGCCCAGTCGTCTTATACGCCGGAAAATACAGTAATTACTTGAACTTCAAGAAACCTCTCCCACATGACATACTGTTACGATTAATGGGTGGGACCCGCTGGTCAAACCAGAGACTGTGGATTCTCTGTGTCAACCAAGGGATGGCAGCCGCTAACCCCTAGGGTGTTATTCAGCACTCTCACAGGAGACAGGACAGAACGCAGCAAGAGAGAAACAACCACTACCTACAGGATTAGCTCATATGGTTGACAGCTGACTCTCAAGACAACAGATAACGCTCCAATAGGTCAAATTGCAGTGAGAACCGCAGTTATTGTGAACTGAGTCCAATAGCAGACACGGTGGTGAGTAGTAGTATTGCAGAGAAGACTGGAGTAAAGGCATCAGATGATGATGATTATTGTCAGGAGCTGAAGCGTGGTTAGAGACAAGCCAGAGGTCAGAAGTCGGTATCAGATAGTAGCGTATCAGGCAAGCTCAGCGTCAGACAGGTCTAGTAGTCGATGGAGGCTGCAGGCAAACAGAATGGTCAAACACAGGAGATCAGAACAGAACACCTTTACTATTACTGATAGTAACTCAATGCTCAAGCAACGTCCTGGAAGAGGAAGCTGCTATTTAGCCATGCAACCCAGCCCAGAGGCCGCGCTGGGACGCAGGAAGGGCTAGCCACTGGACACCAGCATGGAATGAGAGGCATCGTGGCCAGAGGACGCGTCTGGCAGGCACACGCCTGCCACATCTGGCGGAGACAGCAGCTGGCAGCGAGGCATGAGATGCTGGAGATATGACAGGATTAGACAGTGGGAGGTATGGCAGAAGGCACACCCTAACACATACATGTGTTTAAAATTGAATGAATCCTGGGAAAATAGATAGGGAGGGAGATCTGTGTTGTCTTCTGGCTCTAGGAAAATAAAATTACAGAGTAAGAAAATTTTCTTTTTCTCTGCTTCATCTGAAGGCAGCACTATAGGGATTTAGCAAGACAAGGGAGGGTAGTCTTACAAAACAGCCCTGAATAAAAAAGGCTGAAATGTAAGAAACCTACATAGAAATACTGGAGTTCTTAAAGAAGACTTGGACCCTCTCTGTCGAAATGGGTAGATATAGAATGAAATGAAAAAAGAGACAATCCCTTCTGATATACACTTAATGGAGACAGCAGAAGTTTCCATCTTGTCACAGTCTAATCCATCTTAAAACTCTATAATGTCGGAGGACAAACAGGAGTTCAGTCTGAACCATAATTCCCAATTGCCTTCATGACATCCAAGGAATGAAGATTACTTGCGAATATCTTCGAGATATAACAAAGCTAAGAAGGACGACTAGTCTGCAACATTAGACCTACATGTGGAAGAACCGTCCACTACTTTCTCTTCAAGACGCAGGAGACAGAAGCAAGACTAGATCAAGGAAGACCAAAAGGAAGGATGACACTTTCCTTCTGAACTCGGAGAAAGACTTTGTCCCCAGAGCTCCTTATTGCTCTGTTTGAAACTTTGTAGACCAGGATGATGTCAGGTACGTTCCTGAGTATCAGACGCAAGGACAGCTGTCCACATGGGCTGTGATTAATATGAAGCCATACACATTTATCCTGAAGCCAGCATGGCATGTTATATAACACAGATGCCAGGGCCATCCCACATGGCGCAAATGAATTTGATACCAGGGACACACCCCAAGGCATTAAACATACCTAATGCCGGCACAGGGTGTAACATAGAAGCTAGGTCCGGTGTGCTCCACTAATTTGAGTTCGGCTGGACTGGGACTCAAATTCAGCCCTGGCAAAACAGACAAGCCCACTTGCTGTGTGATGAATGTGAAAAATGTTTTGGGCCTTACCCCCAACCAACCTTTCCCCTTCCCCCGCCCCAATGCTAATGGAATATTTGGATGGACATTACATTTAGCACTACCAAACATACAGGATTATACAGCATTACATACCTATCATATCCAGTGATGTCTTCTCTTATGTAGACATACTATTTCCTCATCTTCCCCATTTGGAGCAGACAGCCATGATGACATCTTTCAGCTGCGTCTCATCTCTGCAGAAATTTCCACATAGACATCTGAGATTCCTTACTTTTCAATCATCCTCCTTCTGGCGCCCCAACAGTGTTATCCTGCTGCTTCCCCCAATACTGTGTCTCCAATGCCCCCAAACACTGTACTGTAGAAATAACAGTGCCATACAGATAGTCCTCCCCAGACTAAAAGTTATTCACAAAGTCCAACCAATTACAGTTCTCTCCCGCACTGTCCTTGTTACTAATAGTGCCTCAAACAGTGATAATGCTATCTGAAATTAACCCCAATATAAGTAGTAGCCTCAATATTGTACCCAATAATGATAATGCCCTGTAGGAATAATGCCCCTTAGTGCCCTCAGTAGTGATAAGGCTCCCTGAAGTGCCCTCAGTAGTAATAAAGCCCCCTTAAGAGTCTACAGTAGTAATAGGGCCCCTAAAGTGCTGCCAGTAGCAATAATGATCCCTAAAATGCTGCTCCAAAATTGCCCCTCTTGATGCTTTATCAGTAATAAGGCCCCTTTATGGTGCCCCAGTAGTGATAAAGCACATCTGTAGAGCTGTGTATAGTGGTCTATGAGAATGAAGGGCAGGGCCAGGAACCATTGGTTCCCATGCTTCTCTGTGCTATTCAACTGTATGACCGTTCTGAGAATGGCAATAAATGTGTATCTACAGAGGACACTACTTTTAGGGCCCTGGGCAAAACATCTGGGGCCCAAGCAATTAGATTTCTGTACATAGGGAATTGTATTATAATAGCTTATTCTTGGACATACAGGACAGTATTATAGTAGTTATATTCTTGGACATACAGGATAGTATTATAGTAGTTATATTCTTGTAGATAGGGCTACAGTATTATAGTAGATATATTGTTGTACATAAGAGAAAGTATTATAGTATTTGTAGTCTTGTATAAAGGGGCAGTATTATAGTAGTTATATTCTTGTGTATAAGAGGCAGTATTATACTAATTATATTCTTGTGTATAAGAGGCAGTATTATAGTAGTTATATTCTTGTGCATAGAAGACAGTATCAAAGTAGTTATATTCTTGTACATAGGAGGCATATTACAGTAGATATATTCTTGTACATAGGAGGCAGTATTATAGTAGTTATATTCTTGTACATAGGAAGCAGTATTATAGTAGTTATATTCTTGTACATAGTAGTATTATAGTAGTTATATTCTTATACATAGGAGGCAGTATTATAGTAGTTATGTTCTTGTACACAGGGGACAATATTATAGTAAATATATTCTTATACACAGGAGTAGTATTATAGTAGTTATATTCTTGTGTATAAGAGGCAGTATTATAGTAGTTATGCTTGTGTATACGAGGCAGTATTATAGTACATATTTTCTTGAAGATAGTATTATAGTAATTATATTCTTGTGTATAAGAGGCAGTATTATAGTAGTTATATTCTTGTGCATAGAAGTCAGTATCAAAGTAGTTATATTCTTGTACATAGGAGGCATATTACAGTAGATATATTCTTGTACATAGGAGGCAGTATTCTAGTAGTTATATTCTTGTACATAGGAGGCTGTATTATAGTAGTTATATTCTTATACATAGGGGGCAGTATTATAGTAGTTATATTCTTGTACATAGTAGTATTATAGTAGTTATATTCTTATACATAGGGGGCAGTATTATAGTAGTTATATTCTTGTACACAGGGGACAGTATTATAGTAAATATATTCTTATACACAGAAGTAGTATTATAGTAGTTATATTCTTGTGTATAAGAGGCAGTATTATAGTAGTTATGCTTGTGTATACAAGGCAGTATTATAGTACATATTTTCTTGAAGATAGTATTATAGTAATTATATTCTTGCACATAGGAGTAGTATTATAGTAGTTATATTCTTGTGCATAGAAGTCAGTATCAAAGTAGTTATATTCTTGTACATAGGAGGCATATTACAGTAGATATATTCTTGTACATAGGAGGCAGTATTCTAGTAGTTATATTCTTGTACATAGGAGGCTGTATTATAGTAGTTATATTCTTATACATAGGGGGCAGTATTATAGTAGTTATATTCTTGTACATAGTAGTATTATAGTAGTTATATTCTTATACATAGGGGGCAGTATTATAGTAGTTATATTCTTGTACACAGGGGACAGTATTATAGTAAATATATTCTTATACACAGAAGTAGTATTATAGTAGTTATGTTTTTGGACTTAGGGGACGGTATTATAGTAGATTATTCTTGCACACAGGGAAGTATTATAGCAGTTCTGTCCACCTTGTATGTGAGCAAGGTATAATTTGACAGGCTAAACTCTTTCCCAACAATTCATTTACACTGGAGTAAATCCAACAGTGAACTTTTATTGTAAGGATCGGTGTGAAACAGAAATTGAAAGAAAGGAATACACTTAGTACAGTGAATGAGCACATGGCACGATGCAATGAAGCAACATAAAATACAGGATACATTCAGTACAGCATTTTGATATATATTAAATACACATCCTGCAATTCTAACTCACTAGCATTCTGACATACCAGCGATGCCAGATTGGTCTGGATGTGAGGAGAATAACATGGATGCTACATGTCCTTCAGTATCTTGGAAGAAAATGGCGGGTATGTGCTGAGCTTATGATGTCAGCAAGGTCAGAGGCAAGTAGCTCAGCTAGGATATTTCTAAGATTAAATGCTGACTAACTAAGAACTATTTGCACAGACAGCCACTAGATGGAGCCATAGCAGCAAATACTAACAGTAATTTGCTATACAGATGTTTTGAAGGCATACCAATAGTAGATATATTCCTGTACCTTGGGAGCCGGATTATAGTACCTATATACTTGTGCATAGTGGGCAGCATTATAGTAGCTATATTCGTGTACATAGGGGGCATTTCACATATTTATATTTCCTGTCCTCTTAGATGGGATGCTATGGCTGTTTAGGCGATATTCTACCACTCCATAGTGTAACAATCCTGGAGCAGATGTCCATTTAGTGACTCTAGTGGATATACAAGTTTGGTGTAATTGCTGCTCTCATTGTAGGAACCTCAGACAATATAGAAGTTTTCGATTAGCAGAAAACCACGGTGATTACAGGGCTTTTAAACGTACTCACATAAGATGTTCGGCTGCAGATGGCTTGTTGCGAACAAAGGCTTTATGTGTTTTTAATTGTGCATTTACTAAACCTGCCAATGAGGTAGAGGTGGTGACAGCAGTGAATCCGGCTGATTACTCATCTGTCTGGGTGACTCCGTGCTAACAGGCATTGTCGACGACCATTACTGAGAAGAAAATCGTCTTTAGGAGAGTGCGCAACGTTGTCTAATGTGTCATTTACTGCCATTGAAATGGTTGCTGTAGAAAACATTGCAGCACGAGGACAATGGAGGCTTCAGTGAGAGCGCTAATTGTCTTTACTGTTGTTGGAACTGAACAATGTGATTAACCAAGCTGCCGGCTGTAATTGTTAGGCATGAAAAATGGAGACACCATGACATCGCATTGTGTGCTGAAAGATTAATTATCAAGACACTAGCGGAGTATTAACTGTACCGCCAGTCTCCATAAAAACTACCGCCACCTCCATGGAACTATATACTCAAGTGTGTAATACTATCTGCTGAGCTGCTTTATCTATACACCTGTCATGTGTATGCTTTCTGTTCAGCTACTGTATCTAATCTCTTGAATGTGATACTGTCCACTGAGCAGCAGCATCTAATCCTACCATGTGTGATACTGGCTGCTGAGCTACTGTAGCTAAGGCTACTTTCACACTCGCGTTTGGTGCAGATCCGTCATGGACCTGCACAGACGGATCCGTTCGAATAGTAAAACCACATGAATCCGTTCAGAACGGATCCGTTTGTATTATTTTTAACATAGCCAAAACGGATCCGTCTTGAACACCACTAAAAGTCAATGGGGGACGGATCCGTTTTCTATTGTGACATATTGTGTCAGTGAAAACGGATCCGTCCCCATTGAGTTACATTGTATGTCAGGACGGATCTATTTGGCTCAGTTTCGTCAAACGGACACCAAAACTTTATGGTGTCTGCCTCTAGAGTGGAATAGTGATTGAACGGAGGCAAACTGATGCATTCTGAGCGGATCCTTTTCCATTCAGAATGCATTATGGGCAAAACGGATCGGTTTTGGACCGCTTGTGAGATCCCTGAACGGATCTGACAAACGGAAACCAAAACGCCACTGTGAAAGTAGCCTTATCATATCGAGTGTGATACTGTCTGTAGAGCTAGTGTATGTAATGCTATCATATGTGATACTATCTGTGGGGCTGATGTATCTACGGTAATCCTATCTTGTGTGATCATGTCTGCTGTGCCAATGTTTCTTAGCCTATCCTATGGGATACTATCTGATGATGCAATGTATCTAAGTTATCATGTGAGATATTTTCCTCAACAAAGAAGGATGGCAATATACAGTTTTTTTACAGACATGAGCCCTCCCGTATTTCTATTTCTATACATTGCCAGTGTAATATACCAATGCTATACAATGCCCAAACACTGTACACATTGCCTGGAAAATGACACATATCACCCATTTATCCCCATAAATTCCACAGACAGTAAACATACTGAGTATAGTACCTAGTCAGTGCCGTTCATACTGTAGGTACTGTACCTAGTAAATACTTACTTGACCAAATAGTATAAAACTGTGCTCACATAATGCCAGACAGTACCCACTTACAAATAACTACTAAAGAAATGCCCCCTGTGTGTGTTTACGGTGGGTAGTCCATGTCCCTAAAGCCCATTCTATAGCAATTATATGAAGGGGGCTTTTTTTACTCGCTGTGAAAAACTGCTGAGGACCTTTCAGTTTTCACAGCTTCTGTCATCTCTATATTCTCATACACATGGTCGCCAGCGCAGCCCTAAAAATGACAGTTGTCACTGCAAATGGGCAGATTTCCCCTGCCAGTGTCACACAGTGGAATAATATAGTGTAAGAAATTGTAAACAGCCAATGGTAGAAAAACTCAAAAATAAAATTAACCCATGTTCCCCATCCTAATCTATTTCATAATGCTAACCAAGACCCAAATACCCTGGTTGGACATGTAATATATGAAAAAGACCCAAATAAATACCCTGGTTGGACATGTAATATATGAAAAAGACCCAAATAAATACCCTGGTTGGACATGTAATATATGAAAAAGACCCAAATAAATACCCTGGTTGGACATGTAATATATGAAAAAGACCCAAATAAATACCCTGGTTGGACATGTAATATATGAAAAAGACCCAAATAAATACCCTGGTTGGACATGTAATATATGAAAAAGACCCAAATAAATACCCTGGTTGGACATGTAATATATCAAAAAATAAGGAATGCAAATCTAATTAAAAAAATTATGTTGGGGTATAATGTATTTAAAAATGCAAACATGACACTATGTAGCACAGGTGCATCTCAATAAATTAGAATATCATCGAAAAGTTAATTTATTTCAGTAATTCAATTAAAAAAATGAATCTCAGTTTACAAAAAAGGATCCCTGTAAAAACGGATCCTGTGCATCAGTTATACACATTTGGCATCCATTTGAACCATTTCTGTCTGAGATCATTTTTTTTTTAGACGGAAAAAAATGTCCTGCAAAAAAACGGATCTTGGACAGAAATGGCTCACATAGATGCAAAATGCAAAATGTGCACAGGATCGTTTTTCTTTATTTCTTTCTTTTTTCTTTTTTTTTACAGGAGACTTTTATATTTTCTTCATTTTTATGTTCTTCTGATGGATCAGAATAAGGGAAAAAATCACATGATGTGAACTCATCCTTATATAGATTCATAATGCGTGATCTATTTTGAGTGTTTATTTCTATTAATAATGTTGATTATGCCTTACAGCTAATGAAAACCCAAAAGTCAGTATCTCTGAAAACTAGAATATTATATAAGACTAATTTAAAAAAATGATTTTTAATACAGAAAAGCATGTACAGTATATGCACTCGATACTTGGTCAGGGCTCTTTCTGCAATAATTACTGCATCATGGCGGAGGTGTTATGGAAACCCAGGTTGCTTTGATAGCAGCCTTTAGATGCCTTGTTGGGTCTGGTGTCTCATCTTCCTTTTGACAATACCCCGTAGAGTCTCTATGGTGGGGATTAGTAACCTCTGGGACTCCAGCTGTTCTGAAACTAAAACTACCAGAATCCACCTTTCACTTCTATGGGAGTTACAAGAACATGCTGTGAAACTACAACTCCCAGTGTACATTCTGGGAGTTGTAGTTTTACAGCAGCTGGAGTGCCAAAGGTTGCTGATCCCTGCTCTATGGGGTTTAAGGTCATGGTGAGTTTATTCGCCAATCAAGCACAGTGATACTGTGGTTATTAAACCAGGTATTGATACTTCTGGCTGTGTAAGGTGCCAAGTCCTGCTGGAAAATGAAATCAGCATCTCCATAAAGCTGGTCAGCAGAGGGAAGCAGGAAGTGCTGAAAAATGTCCTGGTAGACGGCTGTGCTGACTGTGGACTTGATGTACACTTGTAGTGTACGGGAGTTGTAATGCCCGTCACTACAGAAGGGTCACTGGTGTGCTGTCGTTTCCCTTTTATTTATGGGAAGGTTGGTATAAATAATCTTCTGATGTAATGTAATGCTATGCACTTCCCTGTTACTGTGAGTATTGCATGTGCAGGCCTGCTAGGGATTTCATTCCAGCTCTAGTCACTAGAGGGAGCTAGGGAGCCCTAGGTTATATAAGGCCCAGTCAGGGAAGGCACAGAGAGTCTAAGCTCAGGCCCTGAGCCTGTAGCAGTTGAAGCCCAGGCCTTGAGCCTGCAAGGTTAAGCCCAGGTCATGAGCCTGTGAAGGTGTCCAGAGTTCAGGCCCTGCGCCTGTTTAAGTCAGCCCAGGCCCTATAGCCTGAGAGGGTCCAGCCTAGGAAGATTCATGCCCTGGGAGGAGCAGTCCAGACCCTAGGACTAGTGGAGATGAGTTGCCTCCTTAGTCGAGCTGCAAACAGGAGAAGAATTCCAGCAGGAGCGTTTCTGGTCACCAGCCTGAGGAGCTGAAGGAAGGCAGAGCAGCAACAGAGAAAGCAAGAGGTACTATATACCAGAGGAGGTACTTAATCTAATCCCAAGGATATACGCCAGATTTAGGGCATTGGGGCCTTGGAAGAAAGTGTCTACATTTCCAGGATCAGACAGGTAGAGAGTGCAAGCCGCCTGTACTGTGAGAGTCCTGTGTGTTAACCCTCTGTGATCACCTTGCTATGTCAGAGACTGCCGTATGTACTGTAACCTGTAAGTTACTGAAACCAACCGTCTTCAAAGGAACTGCGCTTCCATCTATGTCCGTGTATGATAACCATCAAGTACTTCAGTAAAGTTAAAGTTCTGTTTTATCATAAAGTGGTTCCTCATTTATTCCTACTATCAGCAAACGGTGTGCCACCGTTAATTGGCACTGGCGTCACGAACTCTATCTACAACTACCTGCCAGAGAGTCAGCCTGTCTCAGGTTAGTGGTCACCATTGCACTACCACACCCAAGAACACTATTAACCCTAACTTGAGTACGCTGCACACTGAACAAAACCAGTCAGTATCTGGTGTGGCCACCATGTGCCTCATGCTGTGCAACACATCTCCGTCGCATAAAGTTGATCAGGTTGTTGATTGTGGCCTGTGGAATATTGGTCCACTCCTCTTCAATAGCTGTGCGAAGTTGCTGAATATTGGTAGGAACTAGAACACGCAGTCGTATACGCCGATCCAGAGCACACCAAACACGCTGAGTGGGCGACATGTCCGGTGAGTATGCTGGGCATGCAAGAACTGGGATGTTTTCAGCTTCCAGGAATTGTGTACAGATCCTTGCAATACGGGGCCGTGCATTATCATGCTGCAGCATGAGGTGATGGTCATGGATGAATAGCTATGACGACCGGCGTGCCGATCACAGACGTGTGACGCAAAGGGAGGGAAAAGAGAAAGCCCTGTCCAAGGGAGAGGGAAAGGTGGTGACCCCTAACTCACCTTGAGGCTGGCACCTCACTGCCCTGACGTCCCTGGACGGGTTTTTTTCCCGTACGCCGATCACGTGCCTAAACCCTGGCTTTCCTAAAGCTGAGCCCTAAGTAGTGAATAGGGCGGTGGGAGCACTAGTCCTCACCACTAACACTAAAGGAAAACACCAGGGAGAGGACAGACAATACAGACAAAACATATAAGCCCTGGTGGGCGACAACAACGGACAACAAAAGCCCAACAGAGATCCGGAGGGTAACGCTCTGGAACGACAACCAGGACCAACAGCTACACAGCTCCAGTAGGTCAGTATAAAAGTCCAGGCAGGAGGCTCTATATCTGGCAACCAGAGAAGTGGGAAGGGGGAATATAAGGAGGTTCGGAGTGGCGGACAAGAAACAGCTGAGGAGAAGAAGCTACGGATCCCTGAGTGAGACAAAAAGGATTGCAAGGCAAACAAAGAAAGCTACCATTAAGTAACAGCATGATCTTTAGACATAGAGCGTGCAGCCACCCGCTGCGACTTCCTGACCCCGGGTATAACGGAGTCAGACGTGGCTCCTGACACCCTCGTGACAATGGCATAACAATGACCCTCAGGATCTCGTCACGGTATCTCTGTGCATTCAAAATGCCATCAATAAGATGCACCTTTGTTTGTTGTCCATAACATTTGCCTTCCCATACCATAACCCCACCGCCACCATGGGCCATGCAATCCACAATGTTGACGTCAACAAACCGCTCACCCACACGACGCCAACACGCTGTCTGCCATCTGCCCTGAATAGTAAAAACCGGGACTCATCCGTGAACAGAACGCCTCTCCAACGTGCCAGACGCCATCGAATGTGAGCATTTGCCCACTCAAGTCGGTTAAGACGGCGAACTGCAGTCAGGTCCAGACCCCGATGAGGACGATGAGCACGCAGATGAGCTTCCCTGAGACGGTTTCTGACAGTTTGTGCAGAAATTCTTTGGTCATGCAAACCGATTGTTGCTGCAGCTGTCCGGGTGGCTGGTCTCAGACAATCATGGAGGTGAAGATGCTGGATGTGAAAGTCCTGGGCTGATGTGGTTACACGTGGTCTGCGGTTGTGAAGCCGGTTGGATGTATTGCCAAATTCTCTGAAGCGCCTTTGAAGACGGCTTATGGTAGAGAAATGAACATTCATTGCACGGGCAACAGCTCTGGTAGACATTCCTGCAGTCAGTATGACAATTGCACTCTCCCTCAAACGTTGCAGCATCTGTGGCATTGTGCTGTGTGATCAAACTGCACATTTCAGAGTGGCCTTTTATTGTGGGCAGTCTAAGGCCTCTTTCACATGGGCGTCACGTCTGACGCCCGGTAAGAGGCGGGTGCGTTGCGGGAAAATGCGCGAGTTTTCATAGCGAGTGCAAAGCGTTTTAATGAGTTTTGCACGCGCGTGTAAAAAATCTGCATGTTTGGTACCCAGACCCGAAGTCGGACTTCATCACTTAAGTCCGGTTTCGGGTTGAGTATTCGGTATATTTTATTATTTTGCCTTATAACATGGTTATATGGGAAAATAATAGCATTCTAAATACTGAATGCTATGTTAGCAGGGAAATAGAGAGTTAAAAATAAAAAAAAAATTGAACTTACCTCCGGGTCACATGGTCCAATCATGGAAGCTTTTGATTGGACCATGTCACCCAGTGACGTCACGGAAGGTCCTTTACCCAGCAGAATGAAGAAAGAAGAATGATCCCAGCACCTACACGATCAAGAGGAGGAGGTGAGTTAAAGTTTTTTTTATTTTTAACCCTCTCTTCTCCTTTTTACATAACATTCTGTAATTAGAATGCTATTATTTTCCCTTATAACCATGTTATAAGGGAAAATAATAAAGATCGGGTCCCCATCCCGATCGTCTCCTAGCAACCATGCGGGAAAATCTCACCGCATCCACACTTGCTTGCGGATGCTTGCGATTTTCCTGCAGCCCCATTCACTTCTATGGGGCCTGCGTTGCGTGAAAAACGCAGAATATAGAACATGCTGCGATTTTCACACAACGCAAAAGTGATGCGGGAAAATCACCGCTCATGTACACAGCCCCATAGAAATGAATGGGTCCGGATTCAGTGCGGGTGCAATGCGTTCACCTCACGCATTGCACCCACATGGAAATCACGCCCGTGTGAAAGAGGCCTAAGGCACACCTGTGCAATATTCATGCTGTCTAATCAGCACCTTGATATGCCACACCTGTGAGGTGGGATGGATTATCTCGGCAAAGGAGAAGTGCTCACTAACACGGATTTAGGCCTATTGCACGCCTTTGCATTGCATTTTTTTTGCGTTCCATATACGAAACCATTCATTTCAATCGGTCCGCAAAAAAAAGGAAGTGTCTCCGTGTGCATTCTGTTTCCGTATTTCCGTTTTTCAGTTAAAGGATAGAACTTGTCCTATTCTTCTCCGTATCACGAACAAGGATAGCACTGTTCTATTAGGGGCCAGATGTTCCCTTGTCATCCTTTTTTTGCGGATCCGTTTTTTGAGCCCCTGCAAAATACTGAAAAAGCCATACGGTCGTGTGCAATATCGGAGAGTAATGGGTCTTTTGTGTATGTAGAAAATGTTTCAGATCTTTGAGTTCAGCTCATGCAAAATTGAAGCAAAACAGAAAGTATTTTTGTTCAGTGTAAGGGCTCATGCACACAACCGTATTTTCTTTCCGCTTCCGTTACGTTTTTTTTGCAGACCGTATGCGGAACCATTCACTTCAATGGTGCTGTAGAATATACAGACGTTTCCGTTTGTCCGCATGGCAGTTCCGCAAAAAAGTAGTGCATCTCCTATTATTGTCCGCAAATCACGGTCCGAGGCCCCATTCAAGTCAATGGGTCCGCAAAAAATATGGAACACACACGGAACACATCCGTATGTCATCTGTATTTCATCCCTATTTTGCGGATCCATACTGTAGAAATGCTATGCCCAGCACATATTGCTCATGTGTTTGGTGATTAATAAGTTACTGTTTCAGTATACGATCCGCAAAAAACGGATCAAATACGGAAACCATACGGATATGTTTTGTGCAATAATGGAACGGAAGAGGACTTAAATTAGAGGAAAAAAAAAACTCAGATACTGAACAACGGATCCGTAAAAAACGGACCGCAAAACCGCAACGGTCGTGTGCATGAGCCCTAACACAGTGGACCAACCCCAGCAGATCACATAAGTTTTTCACAATATTGTAATTTTCTGAGATACTGACTTTTGGATTTTCATTAACTGTTAGATCAAGTTCACACTTATTTCCATCAGTTATTGTGAGACAAAAAAAGTAGTGAAGCCTGGGTTCGGCTCCCAATAACTGAGGGAAATAACTGACCAAATAACTGAAGTGTGAAGTCAGCCTAAGGGCTTATGCACACGACCGTTGACAGCTGTCCTCAGCTCACTGCGCCTGCTCCGAATACACAAGCGGACGGCGCAGGCGCGGGATTTCGGACGGAGGCAGGAGAGCTGAGCTGCCCGGCAGTGTCAATCAAAAGAAAAGGGGCGTGGCTGCATGTGGGATTTGCATGTAATATAAAGACGTTTTTTAGCCTTATAAAAGGTCAGAGGGGCATATGATTTAGGCCTCTTTCACACTTGCGTTCTGAGGATCCGGCAGGCACTTCCGTCCCGCCGGATCCATCAGAACGCAAGTCGCCTGAAAGCATTAGAAGACTGATCAGGATCCTGATCAGTCTTCGAAATGCTTTCAGGTTACTATGGCAGCCAGGACGCTATTAAAGTTCTGGTTGCCATAGTAGGAGCGAGGAGCGGGGAGCGGGGGAGCGGTATACTTATAGTCCGTGCGTCTCCCGGGGCGCTCCTGAATGACGTCAGAGCGCCCCATGCCCATGGATCACGTGATCCATGCGATCACGTGATCCATGCGTGTGGGGCGCCCTGACGTCACTCTGGAGCGCCCCGGGAGCCGCACGGATGGTAAGTATACTGCTCCCCCGCTCCCCACTATATTTTACCATGGCAACCAGGACTTTAGCGTCCTGGCTGCCATGGTAACAATTGAGAAAAATCTAAACGTCGGATCCGGCGATGCGCTGAAACGACGTTTAGCTTAAGGCCGGATCCGGATTAATGCACTTCAATGGGCATTAATTCCGGATCTGGCGTTACGGCATGTCTTCCGGATTTTTGGACGGAGACGGTCATCTTCATAACTTCAACTGTAATTGACATCTGCAATTAAAGTGATTTTCTGAAGATCGTTAGAAGGTACAGCAATAGGGTAAGAAGCTTTTTAATCTGGGGGCAATTTTGCAGAGAAAGATGTGTGTGTTGAAAAATGGGTTTTTGAGGTGAAAGGCTCACTTTAAGCTGGGTCTCACAAGCAGGCTGTCAGCATATAAACTGACATGCAATGTATTACAATACAGGTTGTATCATAATACATTGCAGGGGGATCAGACCCCAGAAGTTGAAGTCCCAGAGTCGGACAAAAATAAAAAGTAAAAAAAAGTATTTTTCATAATAAAAAAAAATAGTTTCAAGTAAAAAAAAAAAAAAATTCCCAAAATAAAACACATAAAATTGTAAAAAAAAATTGAAAAAAAAAAAGAAAAACAGACATATTGGGTATTGCCGCATCCGTACCGACCGGCTCTAAAAAAATATAACATGATCCACCCCCTCACCTGAACGTCGTAGAAAAAATAAAATAAAAATTGTGCTAAAACAATAATTTTTTGGTCACCTTACATCACAAAAAGTGTAATACCAAGCGATCAAAAAGTCAGACGCAACCCAAAATAGTACCAATCAAACCATCATCTTATCCTGCAAAAAATGAGACCCTACCTAAGACAATCGCTGAAAAAAAAATATGGCTCTCAGAATATGTAGACACTAAGGGCTCATGCACACGACCGTATTTTGTTTCCTTGTCTGTTCCGTTTTTTTTTGCTGATAGGATGCGGACCCATTCATTTCAATGGGATTGCAAAAAATGCAGATAGCGCACCGTGTGATATCCACATCAGTATGTCCGTTCCGTAGCTCCGCAAAAAAAATAGAGCATGTCCTATTTTTTTCTATTTTGCGGACAAGGGTAGGCATTATTATAATGGATCCGCAAAAATAATGGATCCGGAAAAAAACGGATGCCATACGGACATCATCCGTTTTTTTGCGGGTTCCGCAATTTGCGGACCGCAAAACACATACAGTCGTGTGTATGAGGCCTAAAACATTTATTGTGTAAAACTTGAATAAATAAAAAAAAGCATACATATTAGGTATTGCCTGCGTAACAACCTGCTGTATAAAAATATCACATGATCTAACCCCTCAGGTGAACACCGTAAAAAAATAATAATTTTAAACTGTTTCAAAATAGCCATTTTTTGTCACTTTACATCACAAAAAGTGTAATACCAAGCGATCAAAAAGTCATATGCACCCTAAAATAGTACCAAACGGTCATCTCATACCAAAACAATGAGCCCCTACATAAGACAGTCGCCCAAAAAATAAAAAATAAACTCTATGGCTTTCAGAATATGGAGACACAAAAAAATTTCAAAAATGCTTTATTATGTAAAACTGAAACAAACAACCAAAAAAGTAGCCATATATGGTATTGTCGTGTCTGTAACAACCTGTTCTATAAAAATAGCACATGATCTAACCTGTCAGATGAACACTGTAAAAAACAAAAAATAAAAACGGTGCCAAAACAGCTATTTTTCGTTACCTTACAAAAAGTGTAATACAGAGCAACCAAAAATCATATGTACCCTAAAATAGTACCAACAAAACTGCCACCTTATCCAGTATTTTCCAAAATGGTGTCACTTTTAGGAAGTTTCTACTCTAGGGGTACATCAGGGGTCTTCAAATGTGAAATCTGCCCTCCAAAAACCACATGGCACTCCTTTCCTTCTTCGCCCTGCGTCCAGTACAGCAGTTTACAATCACAAATGGGGTGTTTCTGTAAACTACAGAATCAGGGTAATAAATATTGAGTTTGTTTGGTTGTTAACCCTTGCTTTGTTAGTGGAAAAAAATGGATTAAAATGGAAAATCTGCCAAAAAAGTGAAATTCTGAAATTTCATCTACATTTTCCTTTAAGTCTTGTGGAACACTTAAAGGGTTAACAAAGTTTGTAAAATCAGTTTTGAATACCTTGAGGAGTTTAGTTTCCAAAATGGGGTCACTTTTATGGAGTTTCTACTTTATGGGGTGCATCAAGGGGTCTTCAAATGTGACATGGCAACTTAAAATTATTCCAGTGAAATCTGCCCTCGAAAAACCATATGGCATTCCTTTCCTTCTGCGCCCTGCCGAGTGCCAGTACAGCAGTTTACGACCACATATGGGGTGTTTCTGTAAACTACAGAATCGGGGAAATAAATATTGAGTTTTGTTTGGCTGTTAACCCTTGCTTTGTTACTGGAAAATATGGATTTAAATGGAAAATCTGCCAAAAAAGTGAAATTCTGAAATATCATCTACATTTTCCTTTAATTCTTGTGGAACACCTAAAGGGTTAACAAAGTTTGTAAAATCAGTTTTGAATACCTTGAGGGGTGTGGTTTCTAAAACGGGGCTATTTATGGGTGGTTTCCATTATGTAAGCCTCACAAAGGGACTTCAGACCTAAACTTGTCCTTAAAAATTGGGTTTTGGAAATTTTCTTAAAAATTCTAAGATTTGCTTCTAAATTTCTAAGCCTTCTAACGAACCAAAAAAAAAAAAAATGTAATTTACAAAATGATCCAAACATGAAGTAGACATATGGGAAATGTAAAGATATAACTATTTTAGTAGGTATCACTATGTGTTTTAAAAGCAGAGAAATTGAAATTTTTTTATAAATTAAAATGAAATATTTTGACTCAAATTTACCAGTGTCATGAAGTACAATATGTGATGAGAAAACAATCTCAGAATGGCCTGGATAAGTAAAAGCGTTTTAAAGTTATCACCACATAAAGTGATACTGGTCAGATTTGCAAAAAATGGCCTGGTCCTTAAGGTGAAAAATGGCAGGGTCCTGAAGGGGTTAAAGGGAGTCTGTCATCTACTTTGAGCATTTTATACCGCTCATATTGAGTGATGGAACAGTTGCCCACCATTAAAATAGTACCTGTATTGTGTCTGACCCACATAGAGATCATGAAAAAACGACTTTACAAAGTAATGCCAATTAGGTCTTGCACATTTGTGATCTCCTAGCCGGAGGGGGATGACGAAGTAGCAGGGCAGAGCGGGCCAGAGGACCGAAAGTGGAGCGATTATCTGGGCACATTGACGAGGGGTCTGGGCAGTTGCAGCCATACCGCTGCCCCTGGGCACTTGCAAGGCCTAATTAGCATAACTTTATAAAGTCGGTTTTTCTTGATGGGAAAGACACAATACAGGTACAATTTTAATGGTGGGCAACTGTTCTATAACTCAATATGAGCTGTCTCAATGCTCAAAGTAGGTGACAGACTCCCTTTAATTTGTGTGACATGTTATAGCAAGTTATTTTTACATAAATTTAGACCCTAACATATGTAGAGAACTTTGGGAGCATTTATTTTCAATTAGTCAAAGACTATTATAGTTGCCTTCTTTTAACATATGTTATATTTCCCATAAAACTTAACTTTTAATATCGTCATTAATATTCTTCTTTGACCAAACTTCTTATCTTTGACAAACTTTTGCAGTAACAAACTTTAATGGTCAAGGAACAATATTAATAACAATATTAAAAGTTACGTTTCATGGGAAATATAACACATGTTAAAAGAAGATAACTAAGGCCCCTTTCACACGTGAGGTGGACGCATTGCACCCGCACTGAATCCTGACCCATTCATTTCTATGGGGCTGTGCACATGAGCAGTGATTTTCACGCATCACTTCTGCGTTGCGTGAAAATCGCAGCATGCTCTATATTGTGCGTTTTTCACGCAACGCAGGCCCCATAGAAGTGAATGGGGCTGCGGGAAAATAGCAAGCATCCGCAAGCAAGTGCGGATGCGTTGCGATTTTCCCGCATGATTGCTTAGCAACGGGACCCGATCTCTATTATTTTCCTTATAACATGGTTATAAGGGAAATAATAGCATTCTTAATAAAGAATGCATAGTAAAATGAAGTGGAAGGGGTTAAAAATAATAAAGTTAACTTACCTTAGCCACTTGATCGCTTAGTTGCGATCTCTCCTCTCTTTCCTGCATCAGCTAAGATCTACAGGACCTGTGATGACGTCACATCACATGGTCCAATCACATGGTCCATCACCATGGTAAGATGGACCATGTGTTTGGACCATGATATGTGACGTCATCTCAGGTCCTTTACTTCTTAGCTGATGCAAGGAAAGAGAGGAGAGATCGCAACTAAGCGATCAAGTGGCTAAGGTAAGTTAACTTTTATTATTTTTAACCCCTTCCACTTCATTTTACTATGCATTCTTTATTAAGAATGCTATTATTTCCCCTTATAACCATGTTATAAGGGAAAATAATCAATTCTCCAGAAGACCCGAAACCGGACTTCAGTGATGAAGTCCGGCTTCGGGTTGGGTACCAAACATGGCGATTTTTCTCACGCGCGTGCAAAACGCGTTACAAACGTTTGCACCCGCACGGGAAAATTGCGCATATTCCCGCAACACACCAGCCTCTTATCTGGGCGTCAAACATGACGCCCGTGTGAAAGAGGCCTAATAGTCTTTGACTAATTGTTAATAAATACATGTTATAGAAAAGCGCTGGGTAATGGCATCACTGCAGCAGGCTTTTGGAGCAGTTCAGGAGATGTAAATGGGTAGACCCTCTAGTGGAGTGATGAGGGTAGTGTAAGGGTTTGGTGCACACCCAAGCAAGCCCCTGTGTCAAGGCAAGTGTGCTGTGTCTATCCTCTGTCCATGACTAATGAGAGGATGGGGGACCTATAGCTAAATTGGGGTAGGACCAGCCAGAGCAAGGATGAGTGACCACATGTGAAGACTCCTGAGAGACCTGTGTAAACCTGCTGAACATGATTGGCCGTCAATATCTGATCTTTGGGGGTCCGACTCTCGGCATCTTCATCAATCAGCCATTTGAGGCTGCGGCCTCTTCCTAGGTCAGTGACTTCATGTTCATTGGTCACATGGCCTATTTGCAGCTCAGTTCTATTCAAGTAAATTGTCCTGGGTTGCTATACCAAAAACAGTAAGCTGTGAGGAGGCCTCAGTACTCACCAGAGTGGATGTGCCAGATGTCGGACCCCCCAATGATAACATATTGATGACCTACTCTGAGGATAGTCTATCAATATCGTACTGGAAACCCCCTTTAAAGGCATTGTGCTACTCTCACTGTGAGCAGAACAGTTCCTGTTGTTTTCTGTGGTGCCTGAAGTCTGCCAGGACAAGTGTAAAAATGCCACCTCTGCTCATCCTTCCGCCATCTAGTACCTCTGTCCTGGGTGAGTGATTGTGAATACCTGCTTGAGTGTTTCCCCATATAATCACTTAGTGCACCATTTTTGTGCTGATTTTACTGCAGTTTTGCCCTATTGTCCACCCATTACTTTTCTTCTTTTACATCCAGATCTGCTTTCAAACTGTTGTTGTTTGTAAAATCCAAGAAACAGCTGCCTGCAGATGGATCTCGCTTTCCAGTCGGAGAAGGATTTTGGTTTGGCTGATACTCTTAAATATGTTTTATCCCTGTTTAACCCCTTCCTGCTCCGCACCATACTATTAGTTCACATTAGAGCTATGACTCTATATATTGTCAGGATCGAAAGTGGCAGTGAGATATAGATTTACGCACCCTCTGTCTGGATGTATTGATGTGCCCCTACATTCACCTCTTTATCATAAAACGGAATTACTGACCTGGTATGAGAACCTCCAGAGTAAATGGTTAGGCACTTGGATGATAGATTCGTTTCATCCTGTCAAAGGACTTAAACATTTAATACATTAGAGTTTTATGGCTTCAAATGAGAGCAAAGTCCTGGAAATGGGACAGATCAATGTCACTGAGAAATCTTTACAAATGCCTTGAGAGTTGGACATAAGCTCACTCTATAAGTCGTGAAGTGATTTAAAAGTCTTTGTAAAGGTGCTTGACATGGGGGACTAACTATCATTGGAACAATATACATGACACATGATCAACTTGTAATATAATAAATTCCAGCTACATATATATAGTTCTCAGAAAGGGCTTAACTCATAATATTTGTTCCAGCAAAATTAACCCTATTAAAACATCACTTTTATTTAATTCGATTAAAGGAAAAATTCAAATAAGGACCCTAAAGTCCCAACAATCCATAGCTTGAACCCCAAACCCACTTCAAATCTAATCAAGTTAACACCTCACTGACTGGGGGTATTGGTTGGAAACGTGGTTAGTAGTGTCCAGGCTTCTTATACTTATATGCTAATAACAGCGGCAATAATCACCATGACGGTGGACATTAGTGATATACTCTGTCCCTAGTGCTTGCCCTGTATATAGCCTGCGCCCAGGGACGACCCCTTGTGGTGGAGACTCCCTGTTCTCGTGCCTAGAACTATCTTACCCTTATGTTAACCCTAGCAAAGGTATATTGCTCTTATTTAATATTACTACCCAGTCATGGAGTGTCAAGTCGATAATATAAAATATCAATGGTCCCTGGATCCAATCTGTACAGCGGTCATCAAAAACAAGGCCAAGGGATCCCGGACCTATGTACTTAATATATACATTTATCACCTCTTTAAATCTTAACCTCAACGCGTTTCCCTCCACGTTAGTGGAGTTCATCAGGAGGCATTACGTAACTAACAATTCTTTCACAGATGATACTGTGTACAAAAGCATTAATAATGTCAAGTTAGATCAAGAAACCTGATATGGCAATCATGCCTAGAGGAGGAGGGTGAGTCGATATTGTACACTCAGATGGAACCAAGATAGCGGTTCAGTTCTGCTCATATGAAACCTAGAACAAAATATAAAAAGTTCACTCAGAATAAACCCTGGTTCAAATGGTTAATATCTACCATATTGAGAATGTTTATAGGTGTCCACCTACTTATGCCGGGTCGCATTCAAAAATATGCTGACATCAATCATCTAGCGTGAATGCAGGTACAGTATGCCGTTACCTACAAAAGTGTGATGGTCTCATTATATTAAAACATCCTCCAATCAGAAGTCAGTGATATATACCAGTACAAATTCAAAGATGCCTACGGTGCATTATTGTGAAAAGACTCACATGTTACTCTCCCTCTCAGCGTTTCCTCCTCTGGCCCCAAAGTTAGAGCCCTGACCCTCTCCTTAAATGCCCCAGTGATGACGTGGCCCATGTGCTGACTTCGCCCCATATATCATACCTACCCTGCTTACTTTCCGGTCTGGGCTTTCTATTCGTCGTGTTGCTGCTATGTGAGACGCCTCCTCATTGCGCCCAGTCACGTGATTATGCCACCTTCCAGTTTGTGAGGTTCATTGACACGCTCAGCGCTCCAACCTCACTTCCTGTTAGTGGAACGCACCAGTCACCATGCGTTCCACAGTGAGGATTCAATCACATCAGATGCGCATCTGTGACATGAAATCCGTGTAGTCACAGTAATGCAGTGCAGATAGGTACAGTTGTGCTCAAAATTATTCAACCCCCACTGAAACTGAGTGTTTTGACCAGTTTGACATTGATTTTGATCATTTCAGTCATCTTGTTTACAATTAAATCAAAGAGGCACTTGTAAGTCAGACAAATATAACATAACATTTATAATGAAATAACCACAAATGTCTTTTCTGTGCTCACATTATTATAAGTTTTATTCAACCCCCAAGTGACATTCAATCTTAGTACTTAGTACAACATCCTTTTCCAGTTATAACAGCTTTTAAACGTGAAGCATAGCTTGACACAAGTGTCTTGCAGCGATCTACGGGTATCTTCGCCCATTCTTCATGGGCAAAAGCCTCCAGTTCAGTCACATTCTTAGGCTTGCGCGCTGCAACTGCTTTCTTTAAGTCCCACCAGAGGTTCTCAATCGGATTTAAGTCTGGTGACTGCGATGGCCACTTCAAAATGTTCCAGCCTTTAATCTGCAACCATGCTCTAGTGGACTTGGAGGTATGCTTGGGATCATTGTCCTGTTGAAAGATCCAACGTCTCCCAAGCCTCAGGTTTGTGACGGACTGCATCACATTTTCATCCAATATCTCCTGGTACTGAAGAGAATTCATGGTACCTTGCACACGCTGAAGCTTCCCTGTACCTGTAGAAGCAAAACAGCCCCAAAGCATGATTGACCCCCGCCATGCTTCACAGTAGGCAAGGTGTTCTTTTCTTCATAGGCCTTGTTCTTCCTCCTCCAAACATCCATGGGCCCAAACAGTTCTAATTTTTGTTTCATCAGTCCACAGAACACTATCCCAAAACTTTTGTGGTTTGTCCACATGACTTTTGGCATACTGCAGTCGACTCTTCTTATTCTTTGGAGACAGCAAGGGGTGCGCCTGGGAGTTCTGGCATGGAGGCCTTCATTACACAGTGTGCACCTTATTGTCTGAGCTGAAACTTCAGTACCCGCATCTGACAAATCTTTTTCAGTTCCTCAGCAGTGACACGGGGACTTTTCTCCACTTTGCGCTTCAGGTAGCGCACAGCAGTCGAAGTCAGCATCTTCTTTCTGCCACGACCAGGTAGCGTTTCAACAGTGTCCTTTGCCTTGAATTTGCGAATGATGCTTCCTATGGTGTCTCTTGGTATGTTTAACATCTTTGCAATCTTCTTATAGCCATTGCCCTTCCTGTGAAGAGAAATCACCTCTTCTCTTGTCTTCCTGGACCATTCTCTTGACTTTACCATGTTTGTAAACACACCAGTAAATGTCTAGAAGGAGCCGAGTATCACAGTCATTTTACATCTGCCTAATTGGTGCTTATTCTGCTTGATTGCTGCTCCTTGACATCCACCGGTGTTTTCAATACCTGATCGAAAACACTTGAATGAACCTCTGTTCTTAAGGCCTTATTCACACGTCCGTTGTGTTTATGGATCCGCAAATTGCGGATCCATAAACACACCCGGCCGGCAGCCCCATAGAAATGTCTATTCTTGTCCGCAATTGCGGACAAGAATAGGACATGCTCTACTTTTTTGCGGAGCTGCGGCCGCAAGATCGGCGGCGCGCTCCGCAAAAACTGATGCGGAGAGCACAGTGTGTGCTCTCCGCATCGTTCCGTGCCCCATTCACAGTCAATGGGTCCGCACGTATTCCGCAGAATTGCGGAATACATGTGGACGACATTGCGGACGTGTGAATAGGGCCTAAGAGTGGTAGTCTTTAAGGGGTTGAATAATTGTGTCAATGAAGAAATCACAAAAAAAACATTTAATACTGTATTACAAAAACAATTGATGTCATTTTAGTTGCATTTGGTTCTTTAAAAAGTCCTTGTAAGATTTCATTCTGAACACAATTACAAATGTACACTAAATTCCCTAAAACCCTTTACAGCATTGGGGGTTGAATAATTTTGAACACAACTGTAGGTCAAAGGGACCATCTATTATGTGTATCATATCGGCCCATGTATGATCATCATACTTCCATATTTAAAAATATTAATTTACGGCCATTATATATAGATTTGCTGTCTGTATATGATAACATCATACAACAGGATCGGAGTCATCATAATAACATTACTGGGGACATAAAGCATCAATTAGATGTATAGGGTGCTAGGGCTTACTCTGGGCTGGAGTTCAATATTATAGTCTAATTATAAATTTAAGAAAAATACAGTCATATAGCGGGTGCTTCATGCACCTCAGACCAGTTAGGGACACGATACACCCAACATTACAGAAAGGCCATTTTTGACATAGATAGGGTATCCCTGGAGATGGGCCCCTTTAACCACTTCAGCCCCCCTAGCTTAAACACCCTTAATGACCAGGCCACTTTTTACAATTCCGCACTACACTACTTTCACTGTTTATTGCTCCGTCATGCAACTTACCACCCAAATGAATTTTACCTCCTTTTCTTCTCACTAATAGAGCTTTCATTTGCTGGTATTTCATTCTTGCTGACATTTTTACTTTTTTTGCCATTAATACAAATTTAATGACATTTTTGCAAAAAAAATGACATTTTTCACTTTCTGTTGTATTTTTTTTTTTTAAAAACTACATTTCTATATAAATTTTTCTCTAAATTTATTGTTCTACATGTCTTTGATAAAAAAAAGTCCAATAAGTGTATATTTATTGGTTTGGGTAAAAGTTATAGCGCTTACAAACTATGGTGCAAAAAAGTGAATTTCGGCATTTTGAAGCAGCTCTGACTTTCTGAGCACCTGTCATGTTTCTTCAGGTGCTAGAATGTCAGGATAGTATAAATACCCCCCAAATCACACCATTTTAGAAAGAAGACACCCGTATGGGTGTATGTAAAAATACACCCCAAAACACATTGCCCTACTTCTCCTGAGTACGGCGATACCACATGTGTGACACTTTTTTGCAGCCAAGATGCGCAAAGGGGCCCTAAAACCAATGAGTACCTTTAGGATTTCACAGGCCATTTTTACGCATCTTTCTTCTCACTTTTTAGGGCCCCTAAAATGCCAGGGCAGTATAAATACCCCACATGTGACCCCATTGTAGAAAGCCATACCCCTCACGGAATACCTTGGGGTGTCTTCTTTCTAAAATGGGGTCACGTGAGGTTTTTGTACTGCCCTGGCATTTGAGGGTCTCCGCAATCATTACACGTATGGCCAGCATTAGGAGTTTCTGCGATTCTCCTTATATTGAGCATACGGGTAATGAGATTTTTTTTTTCCGTTCAGCCTCTGCGCTGAAAAAATAAATAAAATGAACGGCACAGATTTTTTCATTCGCATCGATCAATGTGGATGAAAAAATCTCTGCGAAAATCAGTAACTGCGGTGCGGTGGGCTGGGCGCTAGCTACCTAACAAGTAGCTAAATAACTGGCGGTGATAAGAGACCCTTATGCCCCATTCACACGTCCGAAATTCTGTTTGCGGAACGGAATTGTGGACCCATTCATTTCTATGGGGACAGACTTTGTCCCGCTCGGATCCGGAATTACGGATCCTCGCTTCCGGGTCTGCACTTCCATTCTGCAAAACACATATGGATGTCTGAATGGAGCCTTACAAGGGGTGTGATCAATGACAGGGGGGTGATCAGGGGGTCTAGATGGGGTGATCAAGGGGTTAATAGGTGAGGGGGTGGGGTGGGGGGGGGGGTAAGTGTAGTGTTTGGTGCAACTTTACTGTGTTACCTGGTCCTCTGGTGGTCGATCCCAGCAAATGGGACCACCAGAGGACCAGGTAGCAGGTATACCAGACGCTGTTCATAAAACAGCATCTGATATAGCTGTTTGATGCGATTTAATTCGCATGTACAGCCTGCCAGCGATGGATCATCGCTGGTAGGCTGTAGCTGAACTGCCGAGACGCGCTTCACTGTGAACTCGCGCGCGCGTTCACAGGAAGTCACGGCTCTCGCGAGATGACGCGCCGATGCGTCATCTCAGAGCTACAGGACCACCCGCAGGACGCATCCCTGCGTTAGGCGGTCCTGTAGCGGTTAAAACAGTGGTACCCTATAAAAAACATGGCGACTGGGATCTAAACCTGTGTATCCAGGCACATTCTTTTTGTAAGATCTTCCGATACAGTCGCCACCCCTCACAGACATTGGTACTGCTTCCAAAATTGAGAAACTCAAAAGTCGTGGGTTGCCGCCATAGATCTCGTTCATATGTGATGCCACCAACGTGATTTGTTTGTTGACCACGTCATTCACGTGTTCCAAGACCCTTCTCCTTATCTCCCTAGTTGTCCAAAGGACAGGGGCATTGGCATAGATATATCACACCCATGCTCCGACAGTTAAAGAAATCCCTGATTTCAAATGTTTGTCCTGTCACTGAGCAGGTGACACGTTTTGAGGGGGAGATAAAATCTCATGCCTTGCAGGACCCACACCTATATATTCCTTTCGGCTTTCGATCCAATCACGTTCCAGCCTTCGTTGGAGGTACGTAGTGGCTATGGTCAACATGATCAACTTGGACTCGGGTTACAGGTTTAAAACATGGGCCTTCAGGCTATCAATAGTGATGTCACTGACTCTGGGGTGTCACTTTATCTACTCTGCTTCAGGTCTGGGTTCGGTCCCCAGGGACAACATGAGCCCTTCACCAGGTCTTGGGCCCTTGGACAATGCATGGTAGTGAAACTGCCCTAACCCCTTAGGTCTAGATTAATAATGTCACAGTGATCACAGCATATGTAGTATCATGTCGGCTCTGTATGATGGTAATATGTAGGCCTTTTTTGCACTATAAGGCGGTATTATGTAACCACAGCATGGATATATTATATTAAATCTGTATTAAAGTACTTTTCTACACTGGTATGGTAGCTTTATTTAAGATAATATTATTCAGTGAGTAATACTCAGATATTGAACTGGTCTTGTGCTGGATGCTGGGCATGGAGCAAAAGCTTGTACCAGGGTTGGACTGGCTCACCAGTGTACCATAGGTTCCTCCGTTGGGCCCAAAGTCCGACACAATACAGAGAGAAAAGATTGGGTAAAACTTGTAATTCATACATTTATATCTGCTATTTATGACTTTAGTTGTAAATGGAAGAGGTGATTGATATCATTCCTTGAGTAAGTGTGTATACAGAGATAGCTATGAATCAATAAAAAACCCTGTGATCTAAGAAAGAACAGATATTTAACCCCTTCCCGACATCCACCATACATGTTCAGCAGATGTCGGGTCTTTAACCCCTTGAAGCGACTGCCAGTTTGGACCAAATGCCGGAGCCCCATTTTTCAAATCTGACATGTGTCAGTTTATCTGGTAATAACTTAGGAACGCTTTTACTTATCCAAGCCATTCTGAGATTGTTTTCTCGTGACACATCATACTTCATGTTAGTGGTGAATTTGATGGTGATAAGTTTTTCCCTTATGCATAAGAAAATCCCAAATTTGCAGAAAATTTGGAAATATTCACTATTTTCAAAATTAGAATTTCTCTGCTTTTAAGACGGATAATGATACTTCATAAAATAGTTATTACTTTACATTACCCATATGTCTCCTTTATATTGGCATCATTTTGTAATTGTTATTTTATTTTTTTAGGACGTTAGAAGGCTTAGAAGTTTAGAAGCAAATGTAAAAATTTTAAGAAAATTTCCAAAACCCACTTTTTTAAGGACCAGTTCAGTTATGGAGTCACTTTGTGGGACTTACTGTAGTAGAAACCACTCATAAATTACCCCATTTTAGAAACTACACACCTCAAGTAATTCAAAACTAATTTTGCAAACTTTATTAACCCTTTAAGTGTTCCACAAGAATTAAAGCAAATTGGAGGTGTGCAGATTTTCCATTTAAATCTAATTTTCCTGTAACACAGCAAGGGTTAACAGCCAAACAAACCTCATTATTTATTACCCTGATTCTGAAGTTTACAGAAACTCCCCATATGTGGTCGTAACTTGCTGTATGGGTAACACGGGATGGTGCAGAGGGAAAGGAGCGCCATATTGTTAACAGAGGGCAGATTTTGCTGGAATGAATTTCAGATACCATGTCATATTTGAAGAGCCCCTGAGGTACCCCTAGAAAGAAACCCCAAAAAAGACCCTATTTTGGAAACTACCCCCCTCAAGGAATAAGTCTAATGGTGAAGTAAATGCTTTGATCCAACAAGCATTTTATAGAATTTGGAAACATGTGGCTGTAAAATTGAAAAATTAAGTTTTATTTCCAATATAAAGTTGCTTTAGCCCCAAATTTTTCATTTTCACAAGGGGTAACAGGAGAAAATCCACCCCACAATTTATGCATTTTTTCCTGAATACTGCAACACCTCATACATGGTCATAAACCGCTGTTTGGGGACGCGGCAGCATTCAGAAGGGAAGGAGTCACATCGCGATTTTCTAACATATAATTTGCTAAAATTTAGTTTAGGGCCCATAACAATTTTTTTTTTTATATAGGTTTTTATGTTTTACTACTTTTTCAGCATAAAATCCCTTTTGTGTTAAAAATAAATAATATTTTGCATCACCATATAAGGCTACTTTTACACTAGCATTTTGGCTTTTCGTTTGTGAGATCCGTTCAGGGCTTCCAAAAGCGGACAAAAACAGATCAGTTTTGGCCTAATGGATTCTGAATGGAAAAGGATCCGCTCAGAATACATCAGTTTAGCCTCCGTTCAGTCACCATTCCGCTCTGGAGGCGGACAGCAAAACGCTGCCTGCATGCTGTCCGCCTGATAAAGCAGAGCCAAACGGATCGGTCCTGGCACACAATGTAAGTCAATGGGGACGGATCTGTTTTCTCTGACACAATCTGGCACAATAGAAAATGGATCTGTCCCCCTTGACTTTCAATGGTGTTCAAGACGAATCCGCCATGGCTATAGAAGACATAATACAAACGTCCCTAACATTTTTATTTTTTCACCAATGTGGCCGTGTGGGGGCTTGTTTTTTGCAGGACAGCTGTAGTTTTTATTGCTATCATTTTTGGTACATATGTCTTTTTGATCACTTTTTATACCATTTTTTGTGGAGGTGAGGTGACTAAAACAGCAATTCCAGCATTGGTTTTTACATAATTTTTTTACGGCATTAACCGCTGGGGATTAGTAACGTGATACTTTTATAGATAAGGTCGTTAAGGACGAGGTTATACCAATTATGTGTATTTTTTTATTTTTCATTTTTCAATGACTTATGAATGAACAGATATGAGAAAAGACAATTTTTATTTTATTTTTATTTACTTTTTACCTTTTTTTTTAACCCTTTTTTATCAAGACCCATTTGTATCTTGAAGATCCAGTGGGCCTGATGGTTATACAGTGCATTGCAATAGTCATCTATTGCAATGCACTATATTATCAGTGCTACACTGACATTGAGGCCTTATTCACGGCCGTTGGGCTGCCGTTCTATGCATTGGGGATGGTAATTTGCGGTCCCCAATGCACAGGCAACGTCCGTGCGGTGGCCGGGATGGATCGAGACCCATTCTGCAGGATTTCACCGCAGCTCCGGATTGTGGTCCCATTCAAATAAATGGGCCGGGCAATGGCCGTGTGCATGAGGCCTAAAGCTGATCAGATGCTCAGGGTCTGATCAGACAGGTCCATGGCAGCCTGGATGCCTTTGGATGTTTTCATGGTAACCATTGGGCCGCTGTCATCGCAACAGAGGCAGCCCAATGGAAGAGAGAGGGAGCTTCCTCCCTCTCAACCCCATGGATGCCACGGTCCGCTAATGACCACCGCATCTATGGGGTAAACGTCCGGAATCGGTGCCAGCACAGATTTTGGTCGTAGCAGCAGAGTGTCAGCTATAAGTTACAGCTGACACTCTCTGCTGATGGCAGAGGTAAGCAGTTTGGATGTGACTTTACATTCAAATACTCGAAGCTACTTGCAATTTGGACATAAAGTTAAGTCAAAATGCATAAAGGGGTTAAAGATGGAGTCTGCCAGAGTGGAGCAAGCGCTATAGCTGCTGGGTGCCTGCTGTCTCATACTAACCTAATGTTCACAATAGATGGTAATGCCGACCGTGTACATTAAACCCCTCAAGCGTGGTCAAATGTGACCATGGCGTCTGAGAGGGCATTTTTTTAATGCCTCCATTTAATTTACCACGTCTTGTATTGGAAAATGGGGAAAAAAAAACAGAATTCTGCCAAGGCTTTTGGGGTTTTGACATCACAGCATTCACGGTGCGCTAAAAGTAACCCAATAACCTTATTCTGTGGCTCAATACAAATGTGGCGATATAAAAACCTTTGAAAAAAAATCAAAATTTTCTTTTAATTGCCATATTCTGACAGCTATAACTTTTTTATATTTTAGTCTACAGAACTGTATGAGGGCTTGTTTTTTGCGTAACAAACTGTATCTTTTATTGTAACCAGTTTTGTGGTATGTACTGTATATCTTTTTGATCACTGTTATTAAATTTTTTGGCACTTTTCATTTTTTTTTCCGTTACGGTGTTCACTGTACAGGAATTTTTCAAAAACATTGTAAAAGTTGACATTTTCGGATGAAACAATACCTAATATATTTATTTTTTATTGTTTATTGTAAAAGTGGAAAAGGCGGTGATTTAAACTTTTAATATATATATATATATATATATATTTAACTTTTTCTCACTTCAAAAAAACAAAAACTATTAGACCCCTATTAGATCTTTTGATCCCCTCTCCTATTCACCCTAATAGATCTCTATGACTACTCTGACCAGAAGGCAGAAGAAGCCGCATCCCTCTGCTTTCACTCACAGGTGCCACGATCAGCGTTGATCGCGGCACCTGAGGGGTTAAATGACGGGCGCGGCGTGATCACTGCTTTCTGTTAGTGCGGGCAGGTGCAGTCTCAGTCTCAGGCATTTTGGGATAACTGTACATCATAGTGCGCAAAAGGGGTAAAATTCGAATTACCCTCTTTCGCCAAAATAAAAATAAATAAACAATTAAAGAAATAACATCATGGAGATCACTGCATGCAAAAATGCCCATACTAATAAAATCCCCAAAAAACGTATCCCATACAGAAAAAAAATAAAATTGTCCGATTTGCATTTTTTTTAATCACTTTACTTCTCAACAAAATTGAATAAAAAGTGATCAAAAAGACATACACACCCCAAAATGGTATTAACAAAAACTACAGCCCACAAAAAAATTTACAATCACACATCTCTGTAGACATAACTATAAAAATGGGGCATTATGGGGGTCAGAATATATCGCTGACAAGAAAAAAAAATATTTTTTTCCAAAGTTTTTATTTTTAGCATTAAAACGCAAGAAAAACTATACAAATGTGGTATCACCGTAATCATACTGAGCCGGAGAATGTAGAGCACAAGTCTGTTTTACCGCATAGTGAACGCCATTAAAACAAATTCCATAAAGCTGTGGAGGAATTGCGTTTTTTTCCAATTCCACCCCATTTCAATTTTTTTTTTCAGCTTCCCTCTACATTGTATGCCATATTAATGCCATTTGGTGGCAATAAAAAAACAAGCCCTCATACGGTTATGTAAATGGAAAAATACAAAAGCTATGGCTCCATTAAGGCTGGGACCGAAAAACATTATTGCATTGTACTCATTCTGAGCTAAAAATCATTTTTTCAATTGATCTTTATTAAAAATATTGAGCCCCTTTCTGTGTACAGCCTTTAGATTCTCTAGTAGCAAGCTCTGTATCTTTACCATTTCCCATCCGATAGCTCAGATGATGGCTCCTCATCTCTGACCTTATAAATAGAGATGAGCGAACTTTAAAAAAAAGTTCGGCGTTCGGCGTTCGGGTTGTGGTAATCGCCGCATCCCGTTATGGATTCCACTACCGCGGACTATCACGGCATATGGAATTCATAAGGGGCGGCTTCCACCAACCCGAACTGTTGAACAGCCGAAGGACCTGGGGTGACGTCACCGTCATGTGATCAGTGCAGGGGGCATGGCTCAGCACGGGATCAAATAAAAGTGAAAGTATGATTTTCACAGATAGGCAGAAGTTAACCCTTTATGACAACGCTGATGAATATTTTCAATAAAGACCAACTGAAAAAATGTCTTAAACCCAAATGAGTAAAATGTAATCATAAAAAAAAATTCCCCCGAAGATGTACATAGCCTTTAAACATATAAAATTTCGTTTTTCCTGCTGTATAAAATTCTGCATGCAGATTTCACTCAGGGGCATAACTATAGGGGCTCACAAGCTAGGGGGACCCCTGATCTCCTATCTTTCTAATCTCTTATCATAAATCTTTTCGTTCACTAAGATGCTGGAGTGGTGGAGTCCCAACCATTGAGACTGGGGGAACCCCTCACTGTCAGAAAGGAGATAACTAACCTTTTATTAGGAAAAGTAACAGAATATAGTCAAGGAAGAAAGGCTGTGGAGAAGAATGCAGAGGGGCAGCTGCAAAGGCCACAATGTTCTTGTAGCATATCTGTGTATAGAAGAGACTCGTGAGCTGTACAGATTATTATACTGCTGGTGATGTGAAAGGAGTAACCACTAACTAATGTGCGGTCAATATCAGGACATACAGCACAGGAAGGTTAAAATGTATTTATTTTATGCATTTATATAGCGCTACTATATTCTGCAGCGCTTTACAGACATTAGCATCCAACTCTCCCTAATAGGGGCTCACAATCTAAGTTCCCTATCAGTATGTCTTTGGAGTGTGGCAGAAAACCGGAGTACCCAGAGGAAACCCAAGCAAACACATGGAGAACATAGAAACGCCATGCAGATGTTGTCCTTGGTTGGATTAGAACCTAGGACCCCAGCGCTGCAAAGCACCAGTGCTAACCACTGAGCCACCGCACAAAAATTGTCTGGTCATGCACTGGTTAACACTAGAGAACAAGCGCATGCATAGGACTATGCAAAAAGCACAATGTGATGTGAAAGTGTTAAAAAATACTTTCTGAGGCTAAACAAAGGACAAGCAGACAGTCTGTGAGGTTTGGCTGACCTCTGCTCGGTAACTGCACGAGCACTGAACTCTTTTATTTCAAAGACACAGCAAAACAGGAACTTACACAAGTGTAACACTGCCATCTAGTGACCATACAATATACTAGATAGCAATGACATACAGTGGTTGTTGCTTATACAATACAAACCTTGTATGCTAACAGAAAGACCCATGCTAACTATCAAATATCTTAGATCCTGCAGTCACATTGGGAATTACAGTACACAACTCCAATCAGAGAAGGGGCAACTGCTATGTAATCATTCCCATTGTGTAGAACTGGTATCTGGCCATTATTTGGGACACAGAGCTGAGCCACCATATTTAACCCTGCAGTGTTAGAAAAGTTGACTTATGGATATCTCAAGCCAAGAGGAAATAAAAAGAAGGACACGTAAGTATATGCTGTTGGGCCCTTGGACACTGCCCATTTACTGGACTGTTCAGTCATCCACAGCTCTGATGTTTGATGTGACAGTATGTTTGTTAGGGGGCAGGGGGTCTCCTGGGCTTTATAATCTGGATATTCCCTTTGTTTTGCTGATGTCTGGGGACGTGGGGATCTCTGGGCTTTATGATCCAGATATTCCTCTGTTTTGCTGATGTCTGGGGACGTGGGGATCTCTGGGCTTTATGATCCAGATATTCCTCTGTTTTGCTGATGTTAGTGGACAAGGATTTCCTGGGCTTTATGATCTGGATATTCCTCTGTTTTACTGATGTTAGTGGACAGGGATTTCCTGGGCTTTATGATCTGGATATTACTCCGTTTTGCTGATGTTAGTGGACAGGGATTTCCTGGGCTTTATGATCTGGATATTCCCTCTGTTTTGCTGATGTTAGGGTACAAGGGGATCTTCTGGGCTTTATGATCTGGATATTACTCTGTTTTGCTGATGTTAGGGTACAAGGGGATCTTCTGGGCTTTATGATCTGGATATTCCTCTGTTTTGCTGATGTTAAGGTACAAGGGGATCTTCTGGGCTTTATGATCTGGATATTCCTCTGTTTTGCTGATGTTAAGGTACAAGGGGATCTTCTGGGCTTTATGATCTGGATATTACTCTGTTTTGCTGATGTTAGTGGACAGGGATTTCCTGGGCTTTATGATCTGGATATTCCTCTGTTTTGCTGATGTTAGTGGACAGAGATTTCCTGGGCTTTATGATCTGGATATTACTCTGTTTTGCTGATGTTAGTGGACAGGGATTTCCTGGGCTTTATGATCTGGATGTTGCTCCATTTTGCAGATTTTCCTCTTTAATAAGCACACCACCTCTGGCGTCCCCCTTCCCCTACTGTACTTTCCTTCTCTGCGGCGGCCTCATTCAAGGTGGGTGAAATATCACATTTTCTTTCCACAGAATGTGACAATATTTACTCATCATAAATCCGAGGGAAGGATGTGGAAGGAGATAGAGCAGAACAGGGGAGCAGTGTTCCTGCTGGGACGGTCTATGGTCAATGCCGCAGGCCCCTTGGTACATGACTCACGTGGGGCTGTAAATTCCTGCTGAGTGGAAGTCAAGTCAAAACACTTCAAGGGAACAAACACCAATGTGCTGATTCCAGAATATGCTCATCTCAGACTGTAAAGAGCAAGTATCTCCAGCACCAAACCAAAAACTGCATGTATTTGTGAAGATTTGCACAGATTTCATGTTCTCTTTAGGCCTCCTGCATACGAACGTATCCGTTTTGGGGTACACTAATTGCGGATCCACAAAATATGGGCGTGGTCTGTGTGCATCCTGCAATTTCCGCAGACCCACCGTAAAAAAAAGCCTATTGTTGTCCTTTAAAAAATACAGATTGGACACGGACCAAAAATACAATCATGTGCATGAGGCCTTACCCTGACAACAGCTTTCCCTTGGGGTCAGTATCACCTCCTGCTGAGTAATATTGTATGTTATATCTGCAGCGGACATCAATGTGGGCGAGGGATCCCTTAAGGTGAAAGAGTTTTTGTCGTAACGCCAGTTGTATTTCAGCAACGAGGGACGGAGTCCCCCTAAGTAGATGGTGTTGGTGGTACCCAGGTGTAGGAATGCCACAGTGGTGTAAGGGTAGCCTATGGTGTCCCCTTAGGTGTGGCTGTGCACGTCTCACGGTGCTCCTACCTGGATATTCTGGACCCCAAGCGATGTCGCCCGAAGCAGTGCAAATAGGGTTAACAGTTGAGGGATTGGTAGAATAAATTCAGTCCAGACTTGTATTAAAGTTGATAACAGCTTTACTTGCAAAAACTTTCCTCAGAGAACAATCTTTCAACTTTATCTTGGTTACCAGCAGGCTTTGACATTAATTCTGGCAGGCAAACACATTCGGCCCTGCTACATCTGTACTCTCTAGCTCTGCTGTGCTATCAGGATTAAATAGAAAACATTTACTTTCTGCTGAACTTAACTTTCTGTAGTTTGACTCTGTCTTTCTCTTTATCCAGGGAATCTTTCCTCCTGGCTTCTGAGATTCTTTGCTCTTTTCTCTTGTTCCAGCAGAGTTAAAGGTACTCTGGCTGGCTTTGGCAGGACTTGTCCACCAGGGACGAGGGCCTGATTCTTTCCCCGAGCAGGGGATCCTCTAGACTAACTTGCACTAGCTAAAACTCCTCCCTCTCTAGAGATGGCTAGAATGGATAGGAAGTTCCACTCTAGGTAAACTAGCTCTGCCATAAGTGCCACCATCTGCTGGTGAACCAGGCACATTACACTTAAACATCATAAAGTAAGAAATTAAATTACACATTATGCAGGACCTGGCAATAAATACACATAATGACACAGAATCAACCGTAGGAGATAGTAGAGGGGTACAAAAGGTGGTAATGCCACTCTGGGACGTTACATAGCTAGGAGGCTGAGGGAAGGGGCAGTGACAACTGACCTGAGCACATTCTGCCCCAACAACATAGTAGTCACTTCTCAATCTTCGGTTAGCATTTATGCTGCAAAATGTTCCCTAAACCAGCAGCAACTATTGAGTTTAGATTATGAACTGAACAATTGTGTTCATTGTTGGTACATCAGTTGTATAAAAGCAACATATTCCACAGTGCTGTACAGAGAATGCACTTATATCTGTGCCCACCAGAAGAGCTTACAGTCTAATATAACTCTTTAGGCTAGGTTCACAGAACATTTGTCATGCGTTTAAAGTATATAAAAAATGTGTACACCTCAGATGGATGCCATACAGTGGCACCCGTCACCATAGATCTACATTGTATAAAAAAAAAACTATATGTTAATGTGTACATGTAGTCTGCTATGCCTATACATCCGTTTTTCCCAACATATATGTTAAAAATAGGGCAAAAATGTGATGTGAACCCAGCCTACAGTGGTTCATCTCAAAGATGCCAACCTGTCCACAATTACAGCAAAGACTTAGGGGCACATTTATTAAGACCGGTGTTTTAGACGTCAGTCTTTATAAAGCTCTACAATGGCGGTGGATCCGCTGAAGTTATGTAGGGGCGCCGGCCTTTACATAAATTCAGCGGATCCACCTCCACTTCTAAATGTCCGACAGCTTCCTTGCTGTCTTACATTTAGACCATTTCGTACTCCTAAACCAGGCGTAGAACATGGTAAATGAGGTGGGCCTACTGGCCTGTCTCATTTACCAGAAGAAGTTGCATAAATTAAGTTGCTGACATCTAAATTTTCAAGTGCAGTTCTGACCTGAACCAGTAGAGGGAGATGAAGATCCATTTTAATATCAGAAGCTTGGATTTCTTGCATTGAGACTTTAATAGTACAACACTGTATCAGCAGCTTAGTACCCTTACGTCTGTATAGTCCTGCAACATTGCATCCCGAGTCTTTAGAGTCCTGCAACATTGTATCCTGAGTCTTTAGAGTCCTGCAACATTGTATCCTGAGTCTTTAGTCCTGCAACATTGTATCCTGAGTCTTTAGAGTCCTGCAACATTGTCCCATATAGTGTTCTGTTACAATATATCATTGAACAACATAGTATCTTGAGTCTATAGGATCCTGCTGCATCATCTCACTGAGCCTAGGTCTCAGAGCATTGTATTGTTGAGCCAGGGATGTAGCTAACGGCTCATGGGCCCTGGTGCAAGAGTTCAGCTTGGGTGCCCCTTCCCTCAGTGCTTTGTGTGTCTTCTTATGCGGCACAAGGGTCATTGGGCCCCCTCAGGCTCCAGGGCCCGGTAGCGACTGCTACCTCTGCACCCCCTATAGCTACGCCCCTGTGTTGAGCAATATTGTAGAGTGACAGTGCAACTGTAAGAATGCCTTCACATGAGGCAGATTTTCTTGTAGAACATTTCTGCAATTACAAATCAGTTCCATTCATCTGAATGGGGCTTCCATAAATTCATATGCTTCCTGCCAAAACAACCCCATTCGAATGAATGGAACTGATTTTCAGTCACAGAACTATTCTGTAACTAAATCTGCCTCATGTGAAGGCAGCCTCATACTGCACCTAATACCTGCTATGGTCCCATACTGTACCTATGTACATCTACAATTTTATACAACGGCATGCAGACTTTTATTTTCTTGCAAATTCATGTGGAAATTGTGTTGAAACACATAAGTATAGTCATTTAGGAGATAATATGGCGGCTCATGGAAGAATTACACTGTATGATGGCATAATACATAATATCGACCTCTAAGAAGTGCTGCATGACGTGGGCTTGATCAAGCTAACTATTCAGTCCAGTACACACAGTGTAGGTCCCCAGCCCCTATTTGTATAATGGCTGCTCACACTGTATGGTCTTCTTTTAAAGAGCATCTGTCAGCATGATCAACTCTATTAAACCAGAGCTAGAGAAGATGTTTTCTTGTGATTGCGCCATGCCTAACGGTCTCAACAGCGCAGAATCCCACTGCGCAAGGGCTGACCCTAATCTTTTCGAATGTCTCTTGTGTTGTCCTGGTCTTGACACTTGAAATCTGGGCAAGTGCCAAGACCTGGAGGCATTATGCAGGCACAAGAAGGCAGGGCTAGACAAGATGTCTAGTCCTGTCAATCCAGAGGAAGGGGAGAGGGCCAAACCTATAGGGGTGTTACTAACTGGTACTCCAAGTCGTCTTGCTGGCCCCTCAGTGATCCTGTAAGCTAATTTACATGTCAATAAAAACTTGTTTTTCTCAGGAATGGGAAACCAGAAATACATAATCAGGGTATTGTGTTTGTCAGCATGATCAACCCTATTCATTGTTTAATAGGGTTGATCATGCTGACAGCTGCTCCTTAAACTGTCTTATGGCAGATGTTCCCAACATACCATAAGGTTAGTTTCACATAAATTGTAAACTAATCTGGTAATCTGTTCCAAACAGACTACCAGAGTTTACTGTATTTAGCATAGCCAGATAACAATGGTATTTGTCTAGTCGAGAGGCAGCATTTATGCTGGAAAGCTGCCGATCCCGTCAGATCCTATTATAGTCAATGGGGATCTGGCAGTGCATAGCATTATCCAGCTATACCGGATACTTTAGTTTGTTCTCTACCGTATTAGTTTACCACACATGTGAACCTACCCTTATATAGGGTAAACAAGGGTACATGTGCTTAAAATGTTAGGCTGCTTTCATACAGTCAGTGTTTGATCAGTGTTTGATCAGTGATTTCCATCAGTGATTTTGAGCCAAACCTAGCAGTGAGGCGTACACAGATATAAGGTTGAATGGAAATATTTGCACTTGTTCTGTGTTTTGGACCCACATCTGGTTTTGGCATATAATCACTGATGGAAATCACTGACCAAACACTGATTGCGTGAAAACGGCCTTTGGAGTTGAATGTGGGGGGACTGCATGATTGACATATCTTGTTATGACATTCTTGAATTTCACATTAAAGGACTATTCCCAAAATCCACATTTATCACCAATCCACCTGCACCCCCTACAGTGAGGAGGAGCCTAAATGGAGCAGCTCTCCATTCACTGTCTGTGGGACTGCCGAAGAGAGGCCGATTGCAGAGCTTGTCAGTCTCATACAGTTGGATGGAGTGCCAGTGTGCATGATTGACTGCTGCTCCATTTAGGCTCCTCTGTCACTGCGATGAGGAGCAAAGAGGACATAGGATCCCAGTTTTTGTATCCGTTGGGCCCCCTGCATTCAGACCTGGGAATACCCCTTTATCCCCTGCAGCACCAGCCCTTCTGGAATACTATTAAAAGTATAACAAAAACAATGAAAACAATTTCCATTGGGAGCCAGCTCCAGTAATAGGTATTATCAGCCACAGGGGGGCATAGCGGCACTAAAAGAACAAATACTGAGGCCTATTTGGACTGGTGCTGCGTGATATCGGGAAGGATTCATATTTACTTAGAGACTGGAAATCATCATCGTCACAGATCCCCATTTATCTCAATACCTTCCAGTTTAGCCCCCCAATCTGCATCTACCATTACTGCCTAATGCAGCGACCAGGCTGCAGGTGCATGTCAGTGGAGCTAACGTGGTGGACGTGGACCAAGAAATAGTCTTTACTCTCAGTTAGCAGCTCCCTGGGTCATCGTGCAGTGATTCCTTCGGGGAACAGTCTGGTGTTGAGGGATCTCCTGCCAGATGGTAGTCAAGGTGCCCTTGGTGGTATGGGTTTAAGATGCAGGGATGGCAGGGTCCCTGATATCTTCATGATGCCAGCACCCTTGGGTGCAAGTAGGCGATGAGTTTCCACAATGAGGAGAATTAACAAATTCTCAGTACTTTACTGAAGCTGAGCCAAAGGTCATCAATGCACACAAGTCATATAGAGCAAAGCACCTTCTACAAGAGCTCAGGTTAGTTCCCAAAAGTTGCATAAGGGTTATTTTCCTCTATAGCAATCAATCTTCCTCTGTTGTTTCTCCACGCGGGAGGGATGTACTATCTCTGCTGTACTGCATAGTTATATACTTCAGTTCTCTGTTTCAATAGTTTTTATTGAGTTTTTCATTTCAAATGGTTAACCCCTTCAGGACCCTGCCATTTTTCACCTTAAGGACCAGGCCATTTTTTTCAAATCTGACATGTGTCACTTTATGCGGTGATAACTTTACAACGCTTTTACCTATCCAAGCCACTCTGATTGTTTTCTGACATATTTTACTTTATGACAGTGGTAAATTTGAGTCAAAATATTTCATTTTTATCTATAAAAAAAATACTAAATTTACAAAAAATTTGGAAAAATTAGCAATTTAATTTTTTTTGAATTTCTCTGCTTTTAAAACACATAGTGATACCTACTAAAATAGTTATTACTTTACATTTCCCATATGTCTACGTCATGTTTGGATTATTTTATAAATGATATTTTCTTTTTTTGGGACGTTAGAAGGCTTATAAATTTAGAAGCAAATCTTGAAAATGTTCAGAAAATTTACAAAACCCACTTTTTTTAGGACCAGTTCAGGTCTAAAGTCATTTTGTGAGGCTTATATAATAGAAACCACCCATAAATGACCACATTTTAGAAACGACACCCCTCAAGGTATTCAAAACTGATTTTACAAACCTTTTTTTTAACCCTTTAGGTGTTCCACAAGAATTAAAGGAAAATGATGTAGATATAATTGTAGATTAACAGCCAAACAAAACTCAATATTTATGGCCCTGATTCTGTAGTTTGCAGAAACACCCCATATGTTATCGTAAACTGCTGTACTGGCACACGGCAGGGCGCAGAAGGAAAGGAACGCCATATGGTTTTTGGAAAGCAGATTTCACTGGGTATTGAAGACCCCCTGATGCACCCCTAGAGTAGAAACTCCCAAAAAGTGACCCCATTTTGGAAAATACACCCCTCAAGGTATTGAAAACTGATATTACAAACTTTGGTAACCCTTTAGGTGTTCCACAAAAATTTAAGGAAAGTGTAGATGAAATTTTAGAATTTCACTTTTTTGGCAGATTTTCCATTTTAATCCATTTTTTCCGGTAACAAAGCAAGGGTTAACAGCCAAACAAAACTGAATATTTATTGCCCCGATTCTGTAGTTTACAGACACACCCCATATGTGGTTGTAAACTGCTGTACGAGCACACGGCAGGGAGCAGAAGGAAAGTATGGTTTTTGGAGGGGAGATTTCACTGGGATAATTTTAAGTTGCCATGTCACAATTGAAGACCCCCTGATGCACCCCATTTTGGAAACTACAGGATAAGGTGTTGGTACTATTTTAGGGTACATATAATTTTTGGTTGCTCTATATTACACTTTTTGTAAAGCAAGGTAACAAGAAATAGTTATTTTGGCACCGTTTTTATTTTTTGTTATTTACAATGTTCATCTGACTGGTTAGATCATGTGGTATTTTTATAGAGCAGGTTGTTACAGACGCGACAATACAAAATATGACTACTTTTTTTGTTGTTTGTTTCAGTTTTACATAATAAAGTATTTTTTGAAAAATGTGTCTCCATATTCTGAAAGCCATAGTTTTTTTTATTTTTTGGGCGACTGTCTTATGTAGGGGCTCGTTTTTTTCGGTATGAGATGATGGTTTGATTGGTATTATTTTAGGGTGCATATGACTTTATGATCGCTTGGTATTACACTTTTTGTGATGTAAGGCTAGATGCACACGTCTGTTAAACCCAGACGTGACCAGGACTGGATTTCTTCCAGTGTATTTCTGTCCCGCGGCGGCATGGAGTGCACAGCGTCATAGCAACCAATGACGCTGTGCGCTCCGGCTGTAAAGAAGAAATCCAGTCTTGGTTACTACGGACTGGACATGTCCGGGTTTAACGTTTTACGGTGTTCATCTGAGGGGTGGTCATGTTTTACACAATAACAGGTTAAGTTTTACACAATAACAGCATTTTTTTAAATAAAAAAAATCATGTTTTAGTGTCTACATTATCTGAGAGCCACAGTTTTTTAAATTTTTTGCGGGATGAGATGCCGATTTGATTGGTATGATTTCGGGGTGCATATGACTTTTTGATCGCTTGCTATTACACTTTTTGTGATGTAAGGTAACAAAAAATTGCTTTTCTTTTTACACCTTTTTTTTTTTACAGTGTTCATCTGAGGGGTTAGGTCATGTGGTATTTTTTTAGAGCAGGTTATTACGGACGCGGCGATACATAATATGTCTTTTTTTTACATTTAACACAATAAGAGCATTTTTGAAACAAAAAAAAATCATGTTTTAGTGTCTCCATAGTCTGAGAGCCATAGTTTTTTTATTTTTTGGGCGATTGTCTTAGGTATGGAGAATGATGGGATCTGTAGTTTCTTAACAGCTGGAGTGATGAGGTTGCCGACCTCTATTTAGAAGTTACAATTACCATTACTTACATGCTTAGATACTATGGTTTAGATATATGCTTAGATACTATGGCGCACATGATAGGATTAGAGGCAATAGCACAGTATCACACATAAAAGGCCTAGGCACGGCTGCTCAGCAGACAGTTTCATACATGATAGCATTAGATACGCAGCTAAGCAGACAGCATCAAACATTATTAGCTTAGATACAGCGCTCAGCAAACAGTATCACACATGAAAGGCTTAGAAACAGAAGCTGAGTAGGCAGTATCACACATGATAGCATTAAATACATGGCTCAGCAGACAGTATCACACATGAATAGCTTAGATACCGTTCTTAGGCAGTATCACAGATGATCAGCTTAGACGCAGCAGCTCAACAGACAGTATCACCAGGATCGTACTGGCCCACCAAAATACTAGAAGATTCTCTGGTGGGATCCTGACTCTGATGCTATAATGGGCCCCAAAGATACAGTACAAAAAAATTTGGCTGCCTTTGGAACCAATCACTTGCCAATCAGGGTCTATTCTACTTCTTTATTGATGGTGTAGGGGTTGGTCCTAAACAAAAAGATTCTCTGCTAGGCCTCTGGAACCGAGTCAGACACTGAGTATAGCACACATATGCTTAGATTCAGCAGTCAATATCACACATGAGAGGATAAGCAGCTTCAACATTCAGTCTCTGGGTATTATTTCTGAATACTAAATCCATTTTCATCCACTGAAAGCAATTGTAATTCTAGGTATTGTAACCACTGAAGATGAACCCCACAGGAGTCAGATATCTGCTGATATAATGTAATATTTCTCATGTCACACATAAATCATTAGTAGAAGTTTACATCAGTTTGTATCAGGGATAAAAAGTTGACTGTTAAAACTAGTTTGCAGTTTGTAGTGCCCAGGAGTGGCCAGCAGGTGGCACTGTGCCCCCATCACACCCCCAGTTGTAATATAATGCAGCCAGCCTGACAAAAACATAAATAAATCCAGTTTTCAGATTCCAGCCACAAGGATGTCCATTATGGTTGAGCAGAAAGAGTCTTTAGTGCGGCATATGTCCTCTATAAATAGTGCATTGAAAAGCAAACAAAGAATATTTCCACCAGAAGCCTCGACACCCTGTAATATAGGAGAGGCTCTTATTGCATTAAGGCAACTTTTAATAGAGAGATTTTTGTGGTGCCGCCACCTGCACTTATTTTTACCAGCAGCCTCAAAATGCGCTTTACATCCTATGCAAACACGGTAGAACAAGGCTCGGTTGTGACTGGGTACGCATCAAAACTTTGAAACTTTCTCCAAAACTTTTTTTTTCTTTCTGAAAGTTGAAATGTCTTAAAACAAGCTCTCAGATTACTCGGTTATTTTTTTTTCTTTTTTGTCATAGATCACTTTAACATCAATTCCTATGTTTTTCATAAAGAAATATTGAATAGAATAAAGTCCCTTTACTGAATCATTAGACGGCACAATATATGGGAATTGTGAACAGCAGTGCTGGGTTGGATGTTAATGGTGAGCGCCAACAGCGTAGTGTAAGTGAATTGCGAGTGGGCGAACATACTTGACTTTTGAGCAGAGGTGGTGGTTTATAGCGGTAGATTTTACAAGAATTGCAGCAGTGGCAGATTATATGCGAGTGGTGGTGGATTAAATGTGAAATTTGTGTGGCCGCACGTAAATTGTGAGCAATGGCGGCTTATACGTGAATTTCAAGGACTAGTGAATAATAGATGAATAGTGAGCAGGTTAGTTATACGTGAATTGTGAGTGGTAGCAATGTAAAGTGTACGGTGCCATGGATAGATTCATACTTCAAACTAACATACTGCTTAAACTTGTTGTTAGGAGAGATAAACTTCCTCTTGTGCTCCCCCCAAACTCCAGTCAGTCATATGGCAGAGTGTCTGGGGTGGGATATGGACACAGGGGAGGGTGTGATATTCTACAGAGAACTATTATCATTTACTGTCTTGCCAGCTGTACTCAATTCCCCAATATGTCTCTATGTGATCACCTGTGGAGAAGGAAAATTGACATAATCTAGTGGGATTCATAAATATTGTAAATATGATCCAGACATCTAAAGGAAATACTTCATTTATTTCTGTATTTTTTCAAATTCTTTTGCACAGAATTTTATTTTTATTTGGCTATAGTTCAAGCCCCTCCCCTGAAGAACCAGCACTGGTGACCGAAGGCTATTTATCTATCGAGTGGTATCACTGGATTATATGTAACGTGTACAGTGCGCTGGATATATTCATATGTTAAACTGACTTACTGCTTAGAGCTTGTTGTTTGGAGAGATAAACTTCTTGTGCTCCCCACCCACCGTTCAGTCATATGGCAGAGTGTCTGGGGTGGGATATGGACACAGGGGAGGGTGTGATGTTCTAAAGAGCATTATTATCATTTCCTCTCTTGCCAGCTGTACTCAATTTCCCAATATGTCTCTATGTGATCCCCTGTGGAGAAGGAAAATTGACATAATCTAATGTGAAACATAAATATTCTAAATACGACCCAGAAGTCTAAGGCCACTTTCACATCTCCTGTGAAAATATTGCCAAAGGAAAGCTGCACTGTGAAGTCCAAGTGGTAAGGGGTGCTAGCAGTTCGGTTTCTGATACTGGGACAATGTTAAATAATTCCAAGAAGTCACAGCACCCCCAAAAGTATTCAAATGTGGTTTTATCATTAAAACAGGCAGATGACCAGTGTACCCTATCTCTCTTCTGTGCACTGCACAGTACCACTTCTCTTGTGCTCCATGTTGGGAGCAATTCTTAATATAAACACTGCACAGTACCACTTCATTTGTCATTTAATACGAATGTAGAGTAGTTCTCAGTATATGTTCTTATTCAAACATGTAGATACTGTTCTCTTCTCTTCTCCTGTATGCTGGATGTAATTCTCAGTGTCTGTTCCTATTCTGTGTATATGGACGCTGCACAATACAATTTCACTTGTCCTGTATACTGGGTGTAATTCTCAGTATCTGCTCTTATTCTGTATATATGGACACTGCACAGTACCACTTCTCCTGTCCTGTATACTGGATGTAATTCTCAGTATCTGCTCTTATTCTGTATATATGGACACTGCATAGTACCACTTCTCTTGTCCTGTATACTGGGTGTAATACTCAGTATCTGCTCTTATTCTGTATATATGGACACTGCACAGTACCACCTCTCTTGTCCTGTATACAGGGTGTAATACTCAGTATCTGGTCTATTTCTGTATATATGGACACTGTACAGTACCACTTCTCTTGTCCTGTATACTGGGTGTAATACTCAGTATCTGCTCTTATTCTGTGTATATGAACACCACACAGTACCACTTCTCCTGTCCTGTATACTGGGTGTAATACTCAGTATCTGCTCTTATTCTGTATATATGGACACTGCACAGTACCACTTCTCTTGTCCTGTATACTGGGTGTAATTCTCAGTACCTGCTCTAATTCTGTATATATATACACTGCACAGTACCACTTCTCCTGTCCTGTATACTGGGTGTAATTCTTAGTATCTGCTCTTATTCTGTATATATGGACACTGCACAGTACCACTTCTCTTGTCCTGTATACTGGTTGTAATACTCAGTATCTGCTCTTATTCTGTATATATGGACACCAGACAGTACCCCTTCTCTTGTCCTGTATACTGGGTGCAATACTCAGTATCTGCTCTTATTCTGTATATATGGACACTGCACAGTACCATTTCTCCTGTCCTGTATACTGGGTGTAATTCTCAGTATCTGCTCTTATTCTGTATATATGGACACTACACAGTACCACTTCTCCTGTCCTGTATACTGGGTGTAATACTCAGTATCTGCTCTTATTCTGTATATATGGACACTGCACAGTACCACTTCTCTTGTCCTGTATACTGGGTGTAATACTCAGTATCTGCTCGTATTCTGTATAACACTGCACAGTACAACTTCTCCTGTCATGTATACTGGGTGTAATTCTCAGTATCTGCTCTTATTCTGTATATATGGACACTGCACAGCAACACTTCTCTTGTCCTGTATACTGGGTGTAATTCCCAGTATCTACTCTTATTCTGTATATATGGACACTGCACAGTACCACTTCTCCTGTCCTGTATACTGGGTGTACTTCTCAGTATCTGCTCTTATTCTGTATATATGGACACTGCACAGTACCACTTCTCTTGTCCTGTATACTGGGTGTAATTCTCAGTATCTGCTCTTATTCTGTGTATATGGACACTGCACAGTACCACTTCTCTTGTCCTGTATACTGGGTGTAATTCTCAGTATCTACTCCTATTCTGTATATATGGATACTTCATAGTACCACTTCTCTTGTCCTGTATACTGGGTATAATTCTCAGTATCTGCTCGTATTCTGTATAACACTGCACAGTACAACTTCTCCTGTCATGTATACTGGGTGTAATTCTCAGTATCTGCTCTTATTCTGTATATATGGACACTGCACAGTACCCCTTCTCAGGGGCGTACATAGAAATCACTGGGCCCCATAGCAAAAATCTGAATTGGGCCCCCTTAACCCCGCCTACTACCCACCATGGCTCCTCCCCTGCCACACCCCCATGCTGGTTGGTGGAATATCATTTTGTGCACACTCAGCATTAGCAGCAAGGAGTTAGAGGGGTTAAAGGGTTTCTGTCATCAGGTTTACACATTATAAGCTGTCTGACATTAGCTATGTGCTAATGTCAGAGCAGCTTGATAATGTGTTTTTTATGTAAATCCGAGTTATATTTATGCTAAAAAAACGTATTTTTATAATATGTAAATTAGCCTCTAGGAGCATTGCCCTGCTCCTAGAGGCTCCGTGCGCCAACCTGCTGCCACGCCTCTTCTTTCCTTGATTGACAGTGCCGGGCAGCGATCCTCTGCTGCCTCCGGCACTGTCTCCTTGCGAAATCCCGCGCCTGCGCCGCCGTTCTGTATTCAGCACAGGCGCGGTGAGCTGAGGACAGCAGGCACCAGCGTCCTCAACTCACCACGCCTGCGCCGAATACAGAGCGGCGTCGCAGGCGCATGATTTCGCAAGGAGACAGTGCCGAGGCAGCAGGGACGCTGCCCGGCACTGTCAATCAAGGAAAGAAGGGCATGGCAGCAGGTTGGCACTACGAGCTCTAGGAGCAGGGCAACGCCCCTGCTCCTAGAGGCTAATTTACATATTATAAAAATACGTTTTTTAGCATAAATATAACTCGGATTTATAAAAACACATTATCAGCTGCTCTGACATTAGCACATAGCTAATGTCAGACAGCTTATAATGTGTAAACCTGATGACAGAAACCCTTAATATCCAACCCCTAATGCCCTCCAAAATGCCAGGGGGGTGTTAGGAAGGAGAAGGTGTAGGAGGAAAGCACACTGTCCTCTATGAGCCCCCCCAACCCCTAATGCCCCCCAAAATTCTCAGGACAGTGTGCTTTCTTCCTACTTCTCCCCCATGGGCATTTTGGGGGGCAGATTGAAGCATGTCCCACACTGTCCCCCTCCCCACCCCTCCTCTCTCTTGCTGCCTGGCCAAATTCCACCCTCACCTGAGTGTCAGACTGTCAGTATCTGACAATCTGACATACCAGTCTCTGCTGAGTCTGCTCTCTCAGTCTCAGGCAGCCAGGGCCAGGCACGCATTCAGGAAGTTCAGGCCAGGGCTGCAGAAAGAAAGTGCCGGGCCGGGGCCCGCCGCATGTCATGAGTGGGCGGGGCCAAAACATGTGGGCGGGACCAAAAATGTGGGCGGGGCATTCCCTGCGCTTCGGGCCCCCCAGTGCTGCGGGCCCCATAGCAGTGGCGTGGTCTGCCTCTATGGGCGGTACGCCACTGCCCCTTCTCTTGTCCTGTATACTGGGTGTAATACTCAGTATCTGCTCTTATTCTGTATATATGGACACTGCACAGTACCACTTCTCTTGTCTTGTATAGGGGGTGTAATTCTCAGTATCTACTCTTAATCTGTATATATGGACACTGCACAGTACCGCTTCTCTTGTCTTGTATTAGGGGTGTAATTCTCAGTATCTGCTCTTATTCTGTATATATGGACACTGCACAGTACCACTTCTTTTGTCCTGTATACTGGGTGTAACTATCAGTATCTACTCTTATTCTGTATATATGGACACCACACAGTACCACTTCTCTTGTCCTGTATAGTAGGTGTAATTCTCAGTATCTGCTCTTATTCTGTATATATGGACACTGCACAGCAACACTTCTCTTGTCCTGTATACTGGGTGTAATTCCCAGTATCTACTCTTATTCTGTATATATGGACACTGCACAGTACCACTTCTCCTGTCCTGTATACTGGGTGTAATTCTCAGTATCTGCTCTTATTCTGTATATATGGACACTGCACAGTACCACTTCTCTTGTCCTGTATACTGGGTGTAATTCTCAGTATCTGCTCTTATTCTGTGTATATGGACACTGCACAGTACCACTTCTCTTGTCCTGTATACTGGGTGTAATTCTCAGTATCTACTCCTATTCTGTATATATGGATACTTCATAGTACCACTTCTCTTGTCCTGTATACTGGGTATAATTCTCAGTATTTGCTCTTATTCTATGTATATGGACACTGCATAGTACCACTTCTCTTGTCCTGTATACTGGATGTAATCCTCAGTATCTGCTCTTATTCTGAATATATGGACACTGCACAGTACCACTTCTCCTGTCCTGTATACTGGGTGTAATTCTCAGTATCTGCTCATATTCTGTATATATGGACACTGCACAGTACCACTTCTCTTGTCCTGTATACTGGCTGTAATTCTCAGTATCTGCTCTTATTTTGTATATATGGACACTGCACAGTACCACTTCTCTTGTCCTGTATACTAGGTGTAATACTCAGTATCTGCTTGTATTCTGTATATATGGACACTGCACAGTACCACTTCTGTTGTCCAGTATACTGGGTGTAATTCTCAGTATCTGCTCATATTCTGTATATATGGACACTGCACAGTACCACTTCTCTTGTCCTGTATACTGGCTGTAATTCTCAGTATCTGCTCTTATTCTGTATATATGGACACTGCACAGTACCACTTCTCCTGTCCTGTATACTGGGTGTAATTCTCAGTATCTGCTCTTATTCTGTATATATGGACACTGCACAGTACCACTTTTCTTGTCCTGTATACTAGGTGTAATACTCAGTATCTGCTTGTATTCTGTATATATGGACACTGCACAGTACCACTTCTCCTGTCCTGTATACTGGGTGTAATTCTCAGTATCTGCTCTTATTCTGTATATATGGACACTGCACAGTACCACTTCTGTTGTCCAGTATACTGGGTGTAATTCTCAGTATCTGCTCATATTCTGTATATATGGACACTACACAGTACCACTTCTCCTGTCCTGTATACTGGGTGTAATTCTCTGTATCTGCTCGTATTCTGTATATATGGACACTGCACAGTACCTGTTCTCCTGTCCTGTATACTGGGTGTAATTGTCAGTATCTGCTCTTATTCTGTATATATGGACACTGCACAGTACCACTTCTCCTGTCCTGTATACTGGATGTAATTCTCAGTATCTGCTCTTATTCTGTATATATAGACACTGCACATTACCACTTCTCCTGTCCTGTATACTGGGTGTAATTCTCATTATCTGCTCTTATTCTGTATATATGGACACTGCACAGTACCACTTCTCCTGTCCTGTATACTGGGTGTAATCCTCAGTATCTGCTCTTATTCTGTATATATGGACACTGCACAGTACCACTTCTCTTGTCCTGTATACTGGGTGTAATTCTCAGTATCTGCTCTTATTCTGTATATATGGACACTGCACAGTACCACTTCTCCTGTCCTGTATACTGGGTGTAATTCTCAGTATCTGCTCTTATTCTGTATATATGGACACTGCACAGTACCACTTCTCTTGTCCTGTATACTGGGTGTAATTCTCAGTATCTGCTCTTATTCTGTATATATGGACACTGCACAGTACCACTTCTTCTTTCCTGTATACTGGGTGTAATTCTCAGTATCTGCTCTTATTCTGTATATATGGACACTGCACAGTACCACTTCTCTTGTCCTGTATACTGGGTGTAATTCTCAGTATCTGCTCTTATTCTGTATATATGGACACTGCACAGTACCACTTCTCTTGTCCTGTATACTGGGTGTAATTCTCAGTATATGTACTTATTCTGTATATATGGACACTGCACAGTACCACTTCTCCAGCCCTGTATAATGGGTGTAATTCTCAGTATCTGCTCTTATTCTGTATATATGGACACTGCACAGTAGCACTTCTCTTGTCCTGTATACTGGGTGTAATTCTCAGTATCTGCTCTTATTCTGTATATATGGACACTGCACAGTACCACTTCTCTTGTCCTGTATACTGGGTGTAATTCTCAGTACCACTTCTTATGCTCTATATATTGTGTGTCACTGAGTGCAGGACAATTACTTTCAGCATCTAAACAATGAACATTGTGAAGAATAATATAGAGGCTCAGAGGAGATGAGAGTGGTGGAGGCAGCATTGTCGCTTTCTTCTGCAGACATGTCAGAGACCATGTAAGGGTTAACACAACACTCACCACATTGGGAGTTAACGTTTCTGCCTCCCGCACAGCTGAATACGTTGCACCTTTTAGGAGCTATTATGCAGCATTAGGGGAATTTGAATACTCTAATCAATGCTCTAAGACTCCAGATAAATACATTTTTACAATGCTCAGTCCCCGACCTTCCCCACAAATGATGGCAAATTTATTGAATCCATAATCGTGAAACAATGAATTGTAATGTCTTTTGTTTCTCAGAGCACTTGGCGCAGTGTGGGGGAGAACTGGTTTTATACCGAGAACGGCTGCCGAGGCTTCAAACCAGGTTATTACTCAAAAACAAATAACTGAGCACAAAAGTCGACAGTGTAGAATGTTTTTAACCAATTCTGGGTTCTATGAAGTCTGAAAAGGAAGTTCAAGAGACGGAGACATATTGAAAATAGAACTAAAATGGTGTCTCAGCACTTAGTATTGTGTCTACATGGAGAGGTTGAAGAAAGTATCAAGTTCTGCAGCTGCAATCAACAATTTACAATTTTTTGAAACGCTGTATTTAAATTCAGTAGGAATTCATCAGGACACAGAGGATGGGACCAAAGATATAAAATGAAACCCTTTCTGCACCTGCTTGACACAAACTAACAGTGCTAACAACCTGGGAGATCTGGTCCTGGTGTCCACATCACATTTCCATGACCTTGTTTGCGAACTTTGCAGCTCCTGTGGGAATCAGATCCTTGTACAACTTCATTGGGTACATTTGAACATACCTCTAGTAGAACCAAGTGACTCCAAGGCTTTAGACCACAACCTCACTTTCTGGAAGAGGCCCCTTTGGTTTTACCAGCCCGATTATATGAAACAAACTTGTGTGGTTCCTATTGAGTTGCTCGTACACATAAAACTCCTTCAAGGGTGTGGATGAAGAGTGTCAGGATAGCTCTTAAAATTGATGGCGGATGATATACACCTAGATTACGCTTCAAATCATGGATATCATATCTTTTATAACTTTAGCTGCATTGTCTACACAGAATTCCCTAAGTTGAGTTTAGTGGATGTCCATAAGTTCCCCAATTCTCATTAGAATAAGTTAATGAACGTACACAGGTCTGTTCTATGGAATGGAAAGATATAACAGGTTTTTGCCATAGGATGAGCTCTCTGGTCCCCTGGTCTCTACCTTGGGGTGATAGAACAACATATCCTCCTGCAAAACCGATGAAGATACTATTTTCATTCCTTCAAAAAAGCAACTTATCAGTAGAACCCAGAGACACAGGGGCATAAAGCAAAGTAAGGGCCAAATGAAAATTTTTGGTAGCCAGAGCAACTGGTGAAGGGATTGATTGGTAGTGTAGGTTGACACATGAAACTAGAGGTGAATTATTCTTAATAGTTTGCTAATGTCACCACCACAGCATCCATTAGAACAAAGCATAGAGGGACCCTGGGTCAATGCTAGGAGCTCAACCCTAAGAAAAGGCCTAGTGGAAAACCTCTATTCGAAGGTCATTATGGGCATTAGGGCCCATGTGTCAGTACCCCTGTAGGAAGCATCCACTAATATTCTATATTCAGCATAAAGATTATGACATCTGCCTATCTAACTGACCAAGGAGGAAAATATAATTGTTCAGACAGGATAATTCTACATTAAGCTGCTCAGGAGCTAAATTTGACCTATCAAAAGGAAAGCTTGACTGACAAAGAACTAATTCTGTATCTTCTCATTCCTAGAGTCTGACAGCCTCTCATTTCCCACAGATATTAATAGCAGTGGCATATTCTGGTCCTTCATGACGTCTGGATACAGATGAAGCATAAAACTCATTGTATCCCCTAATGTCCTGTAATAGAGAGTTTACAATACAGCTGCTAGGACCATACATATAAGAAGTAACTCCTGAAATATTTTTAAATCACTCATTTGTTTATTTTGAAATATCTGAAAAATGATTATATTATTCTAAATATTTAATATACTGTATATATATATATATATATCATGAAGTGTTACAAAGGTTTATTAAAATAATAGGATAATAAAAAAAAATAAGAAATATATTTATATTATGACTAATGAATAATGTAGATGGCAACAAAATGAAACTTACAAATTGTAAATAAATATATTTTTATATATGTTTTTATCTTAATTTTTTATGCATTTATGAATTTAAAAAAATAGTGCTAGTGATAGTGCTATTTAGGAGGTCTAAAACATTGGAGGATGAAGTGATATTGTGTGTACATATACTGTATTCGTCTTGCTGCAAAGTGTATTGCACTCATGGGGAATCAGATTTATCGTTTTGTTCATAAGGTGTCATTTCTGTTGTTTTTGTTTTTTTATGAAACAAAGAACCTTATTAAGTTTCTAGAGACAGAAACTTAGTGTGAAGAGAAAATCATCCAGCCGCTGAAAAACAAACACAGGAATGACTGGTGTGTGAAAAACAGGCTCAACTCATTTCCATGATATGAAGTTACACTCAATGTTCTGGTATTACACATGTGGTGAAAAGTCCAAAAATGTCTGGCTATTAGTAGTGATCATATATATTTATCTGCTACTATATAATGAACATACAGAAATATACATAACTATAGATATATAATACATATAATATAACAATGTTAATCTAATTCTGTATATGTGTGCATAAAAATGTATAACATTATTTTAATAACATTATTCATTATTTATTAGTATTTTTTATATGTTTCTTACATTTATTTATTTATATTATTATTATTATTACTTTCAAAGAATTTTTTAAGTTGTTTAAACATCTAGTTAGGATTTACAATAGTGCAACATAGGCTAGGTCTAAGGTTGGCGATATTACTAGGGTAGTAGTTTGCCTATTTAGGCCTTATACACACAGAAGAAACCTATGCATTGAGTCTATACTTCAGAATGTGCCACAATATGATATTCCATACAATGTCTTAGTTATGAAGATAGTTTTCCCTAGAAATAAAGTTTCCTTATGCCTCTATAATACATACTTCAACAGAATAAGTGTACCATAAAAAACTTCTCAACATTGGAGTTGCAAGGATGCAATGCATATTGGTATAGGAAATGTAGAGGTAGTAGTCACACCCTGTCCCTGGGACCTGCAGAGATCCACCAAATCTCCCTCTGCTGTGTGTGAGGATATAAATACCACGGCTACCACAGCTCTATACAACTTAAAGTTTGTATGAAACAACAATCTAAACATGTGCAGGAGACTGTAATCCTGTAAAATAGCAGCAAAATACAAATGATAATAAAAATACAAAAAATAACTATCATATAAATAATAATTAATAAAAATGTGATACTTTCAATACTTTTTTTATTGAATATAAAAACTAATGGAATAACTATACTGATTATGATAAACTACCATCTGCTATATGTAAGCCTACGTATGTATAAATAGCTTTACAACTGCAATTACATCATCCTGGTAGTTTGCACATTTAATTTGAGTGGAGAAAAAAATTATCTATATTTCCCAGAACAAGAGAAGAAACAAGAGGATATTTTGTGATGATTAATTATTATAGAAATATGATTATTTTTTATTATATTTTTTAATACATGCCTAAATTCTCTTTTAATTGATACTGGCTGGTGACTGGCTCATGCAGCTCTATGTGTAGTACCTTGTTTTACAAAAACGGCACCCTTACTTTTTGTGCCACCATCCTTTTTCCTCATTGATTGTAAGCTCTTGCAAGTAGGACCATCACTCTTATTGGTTCAATTGTTGAGTAGCTTGTGTTTGTACATGTACCCCAATCTGTACAGTGCTGTGGAATATGTCATTTGCATTGCGGTTCTAGATGACCCTAGTGTGATCAATATTTATTCACTTCGTAGGCAGAACTTGTCTTAACTATGCCTAGGAGGAGCTGAAAATCTACAAACATTTCTAGACAGATATATCCCCCTATTTCAATCCTCATTCAGTACATTTCTTTTTTGTATTAGTGCACCCCTTATTGTCATTTCTGGGTATGACACTGTTAATTGGGTAACCCACGTTATAGATTAGATTAATGATGGCCTCTTTTTAGGATGGGCCCTCAATATTAGATCAGTGGGAGTATGACTCTCGGCATTTTCACCCATCAGCTCTTTGAGGAGACTGTGGTGCTCAAGTGGATGGAACAAAGCTACAATGCCAAGCACAGCTGCTATGCAATGTACGCCTTTTCAGTATAGAACAATGTAAATCAGGGGTGCACAACTTTTCTGGTTGGGGGCCACATTGCCAACCAATGATGAGGGCCAAAAATAAAATTTAAAGGGGTATTACCAACTGAAAAACTGTATTTATTGCATATTGAACACAGAGGATACACTATTAAGGTCTAGTTACACATCTAGAACTCCTATCTAATGGGCGAAATACATGAAGAATGCATATGAGCAGCCACAAGATATACATGTCTGTTACCAGATGGTTGGGGGGGCCGCACAGAACGGTATTAAGGGCCGCATCTGGCCCCCAGGCCGCAGGTTGTGCACCCCTGATGTAAATGGCGGAGACCATTAATTTTTAAAACCTAGATAACCCCTCTAATGTTCTTCTGTATGATAGTGTAACCAACTGCCAGCGACCTCTATGTGCTCTTTTTGCACGATTGTATAAAGTTAGGACTTCCATTGTTAAAAGGGCTTTCAAGGATAATTCCTTTTTTAACAGATATGTTTATGTAGTTGCTTATCTCATGTACATCTTCCTCATGATTTTTTTCAGTTTCGGCTTTCCTGACCTGTGAAATCACTCTGGTTGATTTCCATCCTGTAAATGGCACTTCCTGTTGCCGTATCCAACCAAACCCATGATGCACTTCTCCTGCATGGACATGGTGATGTGACCATAGCTCAGAACAGAACATAGGAGCAAAAAGGGTAAAAGTAATACATCACAAAATTACAGCTACCTTCATAAATGATTATTTTAAAGGATGCTGATGCAAACCAGAAATCCGTTTAAAAAGATTTTTTACAGTGAAGAAGATTTTTAACAATGCTGTAGAGTTCTCTTTTATTTGGATATTAAAATGTGATTTTTTTTTTTTTTTTTGCTGAGTGCTGTAAATGAGGTAGGTTTCATTTGTTGGAGAAGAGAGATGTCAAGCACTTTTAGGGCCTCTCATCTATCTCTCATGTCACTCTGCCGGTGACTGCAGAATCTTAATTGAAATTTATGATCTTGAAAGATCAAGTGTTATGATGGAAACATAGGTATACCCCTCCCTGCCCAATCCATGCGGCCATTGCCACAGGGCAATTATTCATGTTACCCCCATTCATTGTGTGAGAGGGGTGAATATTTGTTTTATATACGGTATATGCAGAAACATAGATGTATGAAGTACAGAGACAGCATTTGCTACCTGCAGTGAGCGGCCCCTCTGGCACAGCTTTATAAATAGGACATGGTTAGTTTCTTCTCCTTTCCTCTCTTCTATTGTCCTCTTTTCATTGTTCTCCTCTTCTTTTCTCCTTATCCTTTTTCTCTGCTTCTTCTCTCCCCTCATCTCTTGGCATGTCTTCTTTATTCTCCTCTCTTCCCTCCTCATCTTTTTCCCTTCTGCTCTGCTGCTCTTTAGTTCTCTTCTCTACCTTGATACTTCTCTCTTGTCTTCTGCAGTTTTCTCATCTCTTCTCTGTGCATCTTATCCCCTCTTTTTCCTCTCTCCCCTCGGCTCCTCTTTTCTCTATTCTCCTTTTTCTGTCCTTCACTACCCTTCTTCTCTTATCTCTTTTCTTCTCTCTTCTAATCTCCATCAATTTCCACCCACAATTTTTAAATCAACATTTCAGAATAACAGTATCGACAGTGGTTTGAGTTGGTGTAGAAGTTATCATCAGAAGGTGGACTGACTGTCAATTTACAATTACAGACTACTGAAGGGTCTATATAATAATATGGTGCCAGAAAGAAAGCAACATCTTGGACATAGTTTGCCAAGATCTGGTATCAGGGGATGCTTGAAAAGTCATTCATGGATGCAGTGGTGTCCCTTGGATACACATTGCACAGCACAGACGTATATGATGATAGATGATCGTATATGATACTGTATCTACCTCCGTATCTGTGCTCTGTAGTTTGTTACATTGTTCCCTCTAATATACTGTTTAAAGGAAACAGTTGTGGAATAAACGGAGAGGCCGTCAGAACCATGAAATGCCTGTGTCTCTCACATTGATCTGGATACAATGCATTTAATACCTTTTGTTCCTTCAAAGCCCTATTAGTCTTTTTCCTCAGCGCCGTATCTGACTGCATTGTGCGATTTCTCCACTCTGTGATTATATTGACGAACAGAATGACACACTCTCTGCTCTATTAGTCCAGCTCTTCTCTCTCGCAGAGACTGTACACTGGAAATGTCACTTCTCACTCACAGCCCGTCATGATTGCAGGGGGTGAAATAAAAAAAACACCCCTCCATCTTACTTACCCGAGCCTTATGATTTATGCAGGGTTTAAATTATTGTTTGTGTTAAATTGTTTCTACGAATGCTATTCAGGAATGTGAAGTTGTCAGATTAACTGCTGGCCCGCTTCATTAGGTGAGCATAATTTTATATTCCCTCTTGGAAATCTAAATAGCAGCGATTTCCTACCCAAACAGGCCAGAAAACAAAGACCCCATTCACAGTGAGTGGGCAATTCTGTATCATGCTTTGTATTGTGAAACAACCTTGTTACTAAGAGGAGGAGGAGGAGAGGAAAAAAAAAAACACACGACCCTACAAGAAAGGAATTTCTGTCTGGATATTCGCTGCATAGAACACTCAAGTCTTTTATTATTAATTACTGGATGTTGATTCTTCAAATTACTAAGTTTTCGCTGAAAGACGGCGCTTTATTAATTTCCATTTACATATTCGCCAACAGCTGAACTGCAATTGAGTCTTTTTTTTTTTGAATTTGCATATAAAATTGTAATCAAAGGAAATGCAAAGCTGTGTTACTTAACAGGCTATTATCACACCACTGTCTCCTGTCTTGAGTCTAATAATCCACCGGCAATCAAGTGTCATATGAGGCCTATCAAGCCAGGCGCGTTCTTTAATCATGTTCTACTGAATGCCGCATAATTGTTTGATTTCTCGATAAAAGTCGACTTCGTTTTCTCTTTCCTTTGCACATTATCAATATTTTTGTTTGTTTTGAATGCTTTTGATAGAAGAATAATTGTATTAAATTAGAATTAGGCCTTTTATTCTGAATCTGCATAAGGACCAAGCATCTTGTAATAATCCCTGCGCATTACATTTGGTATTTATTAGGTTGTGATTCAGCGACAATTTCTTTCTGGGTTTTGTTTTTGAAGGAAATGTGATCATTGATTGTTGACAATGGATGAACAGTGACAAATGTTCAAAGGTGTAGTTGGAGGGATTGCAGCATAACTGGTGTCCAAGATCTACATCCATTACTAGCACTAGAGACCCGCTTCTTTTTGAAGAAACCATTGCCACATTCCACTGAATTGGCATCCATTGCTCCATGGTGCCCCAGGTATCTTTTAAGTTTGTCAACACTTCTGAAATCGTCATTCATTTCAGAGATAAATAAATGACAGAAAATGCAGTGACTCAGCGGATCACTGCTTAAGAGTTAAATGTTGTGATTAGTTGCACTCTTATGGTATTGTGTTCCTGTTATACTTATGAACTGTGTATCCAACATGGTCTTCTATAGGCAGCAGTTAGTTAAAATGGGCAGTCTTAGTCCAGTTGGTCCCAACCCCGGTTAGGTAGTCTTTGCTAAGCAGGCCTAGAGGAAAGACGTGTATCTGAGAGCTCCTGAAAAGCAGCCCTAAACCTTCATCCCTGAAACTGAAAACTGCCAGAGAACAGCTAAATGGAAAGATTACACCGGAGAGAACAATGGCAGACTTTTATGGAAGGTACACAACAATCTAGGCCATGCTAGAGAGACAGTAAGGTATTTTCTCATTTATGGCAAAAGACTTTACTGCTTGTGGAAAGGGTATATTGCCTCGGCGCCCACCACACTTTGGAGACAGACTGTCCATCCAGATCTAGGATCAGCACCCTGAAGTTTGGGTATTACAGAAAGAGTCAATGAGAACAGTATTGCATACCTGTGGTTATTTGGGAAGATTGCAAAGTGTACTTAGGGAGAGACTTAGGGAGAATTACTACAACCATTATTACTGGTACACAACTACACAACTACTGTACCTCAGAACTGTGCCTACTGCTGCCTCATGCACTACAGCTCCCATAAGTAAAGAACCTTTATTTATTACAACCAAATAGGCCTGGTCATAGACTCCACCATTCATCTGCCAGTCTTTCTCTTGACCTTCCTAAAATCGTGGAAACCCCAACCACCATCAGACAGTAGCCCCAAAATTTCCAGGGAATGCTTGGTCGAGTGATTAGCTCTTGTTAAGACTACAACCACCCTCATTAGCACTGCCACCAGTCCTCTCCTTCCCATCTCCAGCCACCATGCCTCCTCACTGCCGACCGATTGTTAAATGATGGAAGATAAATGATGAATGGTTTATAAGCAGTGATAAATGATGGGAGATAAATGATGAATGGTACATAAGCGGTGATAACTGATGGGAGATAAATGATGAATGGTACATAAGCAGTTATAACTGATGGGAGATAAATGATGAATGGCATGTAAGCAGTGATAAATGATGGGAGATAAATAATGAATGGGACACGAGCAGTGACAAATAACATGTAGTAAATGATGAATGGTACATAAGCAGTTATAAATGATGGGAGATAAATGATCAATTATACATAAGCAGTGATAAATGATGGGAGATAAATGATGAATGGTATATAAGCAGTGATAAATGATGGGAGATAAATGATGAATGGTACAAAGGCAGTGATAACTGATGGTAGATAAATTATACATAAGCAGTGATAACTGATGGGAGACAAATGATGAATGGTACATAAGCAGTGATAAAAAATGGATGATAAATAGTCTTGAGCGAACTCAAACTGATGGAAAAGTTTGGGTTCGAGTTCGGTGTTCTGGCATTTAATAAAGCTTTTGAAAGGCTGCAGGGCAGCCAATCAACAAGCTTTTAAGCTGTGGGCACTTAGAAGCCATCATATCCATGCCTAGTAATGGCATGGCTGTGATTGGCTGGTGCATCATGTGACCCAGCCTCTATACAAGCTGGATGACCGCCCATCAGCTCTGAGTAGTGCAGGGACAGGAAGCAGGCAGCTGAAGCGAGGGAGAGTGTTAGGAATCTGGCTATTTGTTTTGTGAGTAACCTATAATGATTCTTTGTGGGTGCAATACACCAGCTTTGCACCCCTGACACAGAAATATAATAATTAATCTGGCTGTGAATTCTATGGGTGACCTATAGTGATTTTTTGTGCGTGCAATGCACCATTTTTGTACCCCTGACACAAAAATATAATAGTTAATCCGTCTGTTAGTTCGATGGGTGACATATACCGATTTTTAATGTGAGATACACGTGCACTTTATACGTGACAGAGAAATTAATATAGTTAATCTGACTGCTACTTCGGCTGGGGACATATTCCCATTTTTGGTGTGAGGTACACCTACAATGCATAAGTGACAGGGAAATTAATATAGTTAATCTGGTGTTAGTTCGGTGGGTGACATATACCCATTTTTGGTATAAGGTATACCTGCACTGCATATGTGACAGGAAAATAAATATAGTTAATCTGTCTGTTAGTATTATTATTTTTTCTATTCTATGTTATTTTAAGTCATTTCCCTATCCACATTTGTTTGCAGGGCAACTTTCCTGCTCTTACCCCCATTTTGCTTCCTTTTGCAGCCCTCTAGCCCTTACTACGACTATTTTAGTGCACCAAAGCTCAGGTCCCCATTGACCAATGGGGTTCGGGTTCGAGTTCAGATAAAGTTCGGGTCTCGAACCTGAACTTTGACCCAAAGTTTGTCCGAACCCTGCGAACCCGAATATCCAGCTTATCCCTAGTGATAAATGATTAATGGTACATAAGCAGTGATACATGATGGGAGATAAATGATTAATGGTACATAAGCAGTGATACATGATGGGAGATAAATGATGAATGGTACATAAGCAGTGATAAATGATGGGAGATAAACAATGAATGGGACATGAGCAGTGACAAATGATGGGAGAAAAATGATGAATGGTACATAAGAAGTGACAAATGATAGGAGATAAATGATAATTGGTACATAAGCAGTGATAAATAATGGGAGATAAACAATGAATGGGACATGAACAGTGACAAATGATGGGAGATAAATGATGAATGGTACCTAAGCAATGATAAATTATGGGAGATAAATGATGAATGGTACATAAGCAGTAATAAATCCTGGGAGATAAATGATGAATGGTACATAAGCAGTGACAAATGATAGGAGATAAATGATGAATGGTACATAAGCAGTGATAAATAATGAGAGATAAACAATGAATGGGACATGAACAGTGACAAATGATGGGAGATAAATGATGAATGGTACCTAAGCAATGATAAATTATGGGAGATAAATGATGGATGGTACATAAACAGTAATAAATCCTGGGAGATAAATGATGAATGGTACATAAGCAGTGACAAATGATAGGAGATAAATGATGAATGGTACATAAGCAGTGATAAATAATGGGAGATAAACAATGAATGGGACATGAACAGTGACAAATGATGGGAGATAAATGATGAATGGTACCTAAGCAATGATAAATTATGGGAGATAAATGATGAATGGTACATAAGCAGTAATAAATCCTGGGAGATAAATGATGAATGGTACATAAGCAGTGACAAATGATAGGACATAAATGATGAATGGTACATAAGCAGTGATAAATAATAAGAGATAAACAATGAATGGGACATGAACAGTGACAAATGATGGGAGATAAATGATGAATGGTACCTAAGCAATGATAAATTATGGGAGATAAATGATGGATGGTACATAAGCAGTAATAAATCCTGGGAGATAAATGATGAATGGTACATAAGCAGTGACAAATGATAGGAGATAAATGATGAATGGTACATAAGCAGTGATAAATAATGGGAGATAAACAATGAATGGGACATGAACAGTGACAAATGATGGGAGATAAATGATGAATGGTACCTAAGCAGTGATAAATCATGGGAGATAAATGATGAATTGTACATAAGCAATTATACACGACAAAGAAAAAAGTATGAGTGATATCAGAGGTATGATAAATAGTAAATAAATAATGGCAAATTATTAGATAGGCCATCACTAAAAGGGAAAAATGCCACAAAAAAAGAAGCAATTTTCTTAAAAACAGTGTAAAACCACCCTAAAAGCATCTTGTACACATTCCTTGTCTTGTAGTTTTTGCACCCGACTGCAGCTTTCTTGCTTTACTATGGTTTCTGAGGAGCCAACCTGAAGTTCGTGACACATGGATATCATTTTACTGCAGGGCTATTAATTGTTATCAGTACGACACCGCAGAATAAGATGGGCCTTGTAATGCTAATCATTAGTCGTCTTACTCCGATCAATAGGACTCCCTGAATCCAGAGAGCGACAAAGTGTATTTAAGGAATCGAGGGTAAAATAATTAAGGCCCGTCAGCTGCTGGGAAGGCCACGATGTGTTAATGGTCTCCAGTTGCTTTGGGACGATTCCAATCCTGAAAAACGGGCGTCATGCTCAGAGCAAAGTCATAGGCAAAGGATTCATTCTGAGTGTAAAATGTTCTCAGCTGGTGTGGGGAATATTGTTACACTGTAACATTTGATCTTTTCATTGTGTCTTCATCTCATCCTCCACTTACTATGTATGGAACGTGGGGGATAGCTGAACATGCATCATTCTGAGATCGATAAATCTGCTACATATGTCTATTCAGGATCACATAGGGAAATCACCACCTCCAGTTAGAGAGATTGCTTCTTTCTGACACCATTCCTCCCAAGCAAATGCCAAAATTCCAAAAATCTACATAATTCTTCTTTTGTAGAGACATATATGACATTTTAGCTGTTGTAGGTAACATTACTTGATTCCTTTATTCCAGAGTCAGGCCAGCACTATCCATATAATCTATAATCTAACACGGTCCAGTCAATAAACAATCAAGGGGAAAAAGGGGAAATATGTCCAGCACTGAGATGAAAATAAAATCTTCAATCCTTATTTGGCTTCATGTAAAAATACATCTCCACATGGAAAGCGGTAATGCAACCAACACGTTTCGATCTGTCAGATCTAAATGCGTTGGTGCATTACCGCTTTCCATGTGGAAATGTATTTTGATTGGTTCAAGTGCATTTAAATGATACAAACTGTACAAGTACAGCACAAAACCCACAGGTGGCTGTTCCAAATTTATAATTCCTCCCTGAAGACTGGAGTATTGCAAGGCAGTCCTGACAGCCTCTACACACACCGCCTTGTCTGTCTGCCCAAGGTCTCACACGGAGGTGCCATTATAGTCTATACATAGGGAGGCTCTTCCCTAATCTGCTACTCAGACCATGTCATAACTCTTGGTCTCTGTGCCCTTAGTGCCAGTGTCTAGCTCCCTCACGGTTGACCTCTGCTGTAGCCTTTACTTGAGCCAACTCTCAGCTTTAAGTGGGAAAACTCATCTGTACACACAATTCTCTTGAAGGAGAAGGAGCACAAGACAGAGCGTATGCTCAGGTGGTCCTGATGCCTGCTTAGGCTCTTTACACACTGCACATGAAACCTCGCACACATGCATTTAATGGATGCGACTGAAGGGCACCCATTACCCATGGAGACCAGTATTTAAACATCTGATATTGTGCAATTTACAATTTTTTTTTAACCAGAAACCACTATATGGAATAGCATAGACAAAGTGTGAAAAGACCCTAATGCTCTCATAATTACTGTATCACAAACCACTCTCAACAGTGTGCATCTCATGGGCACACTGTTTTCGCTTCTAGAACACTCCTACTTATTTGGACTATACGTGTGGCTCAGAGAAAACTGACATAGTATGACATAGCTGTGCCCCTACGCTATGTATCTCATTCTACGGCTGCCACAGAGACTTAGAAAGACCAGCCTTGGACAACATGGCACAAAGGACTGCTATTCCCCACTGTCATGCTGTACTACAGTATTACTCAAGACCAGCAACAAATAAGCACATCATCTCTCACCAGCTGCAATAACAGTTGAAATAAATATACCAGTGTTCAGGGGTATCGCCAGGTCAAAACATTCGGGACTTGAGCCCTGGATGTGTTGTCCAGGGCCCTGAATGTTACAGCTGCTGGCTGTACAACTGTTGAATTACTGTCGCTGTTTGTTCGTAGAAGGGCATTATACATATGATATAAGGGGCACGACAGGAAAACCTTAATACTACTGAGGGCACTACAGTAGGATATTATACCTATTGGGGGCAGCAGATGAGGGCATTAAAATACTGGGGCACTACAGAGGAGAGGAGAGGTCAATATAGGGGACATTTTAACTACTAGGACACTATAGGAGGCATTACAGGGGGCATTATAACTACATGGGCACTATAGGGGGCATTAGACAGTAACCACTGGGGATCTTATAGGGGACATTATAGATACTGAGAGGCTGGGATTTATGGTGGATACTTCGAGAATATGACACACATGCATTGGGGCTTGAGCCCCGGAGCTTTTGAGACCCTATCAATGCTAATGCCAGTGTTATGTAGAAGTATCTTGTGGACCTGCCGGAAGAACCCTGTGACCACATGTCCTGTAGCATTTAGTAGCACAATATTAAATAATAATGCAGTTTAGCTACTGAGTGGCAGCATAGCAATGGAAAAATACACTTTTTGACAAAAAATAATGCACTCAAATAGAGATGTCAGATTGTTGCTAAACTCGCCATGTAGTTATGTCTCAGGCAGATATGTAAATTACTACAGGTGTGGGCTGATTAGACATCGGATCTTGCCACAAGAGGGCGTAGAAGTGCTTCCCTCGCTGCTTCATGGAAAGGCTCTCAGATGCTACTTTTGGGTAGTGTACCCCTTGGACTGACAGAAGCTCTAATTGCCTGCCATGTAGATCATTCTGACCTAGGTGTTAGGAGCAGAGGTTACGTGAGGGCCTGCACATGTCGTCACCCAGTAGATCACTGCTAAAGGTTTAATATTAATAATGTACTGATAATTCACCACTTTATTGAGATGATATTTATGCACTGTGAATTCCAACAGTGATAAAGAGGAAGGAGATAGTTAGTACTGGCAGTCTTGGTTAGGTTGCCAGAGATGGGCTAGCCTCACCTCCCTGGTTAGGAGTCTCTGCTGAGCAAGCCCAGAGGAAGGATGTGTGTTACAAGGGTGTCACGACCTATCGCTGACCCTGTTGTGCCTGGGGTCAGAAGGTCTCAGAGGGTGGCTACTTGCTCGGTTTCTGAAGAGATCGCTCCATGACCTAGTGGTGAGAATAGATTCTGGTCGAGGAGTTCCTGTTTAGGTTTGCAATCCTTTTTGTCCCATTTAGGAATCTGTAGCTTTTCCTTTCAGCTGTTCTCTGTCAGCCACTCCCAGGTACTATATATTTTCCCTTTCTGCTTCCCTTGTTGCCAGATATAGGCCTTCTTTCCAGATGTTCTATTCTGACCTCTGGTGGAGTTTCTGTGGATCTGTTGGAACTGGTGCTGTCGGATTTCTGGTTCTCTCCTGTTTGTTGTCTCCCTTCGGGGATTGTTTTTGGTGTTTGTTTTGTTTGTCCTTTCCCTGTTGTTAGGTATCAGTGGTGAGGACTAGTGCTCCCACCGCCCTATTCACTACCTAGGGCTTATTTCAGGGTAAACCAGGGACGAGGCACGTCATCAGGGTACGGGTTAGCAGCCTGTCTAGAACATCAGGGCAGCTAGATGCCAGTGCTAGGTGAGTTAGGGGTCACCACTTCTCCCTCTCCTTAGTGGAAGGGTAACTCTCTTCCCTCCCCTCTGTGCCGCACATCTGTTACCTGCCATATCAGACCTGATATGATATCTGGGCCTCTTTTTTTTTTTTAGGATCCTCTATGGCTCCTATTGCTGCTTTGGCAAAGCAGTTGCAGGGTCTGTCTCTTGAAGTGACAGAATTAAGGGTGTCGGTCCCAGGAGCTATTGGAGTGGAGTGAGCATTGTAGGGACAATTGTCTAAGTAGCAGTTGCTCAGCTACCTCCATTACAACCTTACCAGCATTTGTGCCCGGCTTTGAAGATGTTCTCCCTGAGAAGGGGTGTCAGGAGTTAACATCCCATCGTCCGTATAATTGCCCGGTTAACCTGCTCCCTGGAGCAAAGTTACCTAAAACCAGGTTATATAATCTTTCTAGGCCCTGTGGTAAGGTGCAAGGTGTCATATGCGATGGCAGGTACGTGTCACCGAGGTTGCTGGCCTCGGTGAGGTGAGAGCCGGGTTTTTGTCTGCAGCAGCTAGTGCTGTTTGGCTCTGTTAAATAGCATGGCTGCAAAGCCGATCCGGGCCGGCTCTTACTGGGAGCAGCTAAAGAGTAGGGTGGGTGGCTGCTCCCCACGGTCCAGTCCGAGTTTTTGGGCTGGGTATAAAACACAGCCATCAGCTGTGTCTGAGCTGTGATTATCCTGGAGCCTGCTAACAGGGCTGAGGAGTTCTCTGTGCTGGAGGACGGAGCTCAGCAAGGTGGTGTTTCCTGCAGCCTGAAGGAGGGAATCGCCTGCGGCTGAGCCGACTGCTAGGTGTGAACCCGCACCTAAACCACCCAAGGTGACTGGACCCTGTGTTGGCCTGTTTTTGGTTTTGCCACATGATTTCTGTTGTATATGAACTGTCACCAAGAGACTGTTTTCATTTCTGGTGTGCAAGTGTGAATAAAACACTGTTTGATGCACAATCTGGACTCCTTGTTTTGCCTCTAAACTGCACCCGCACCGCTGTCTACCAGAGCGACTCCCCACAGCCCCGAAAGAAAAGCCATGAAGGACTATATTTCCGAGAGTCTGGCTAAAGGACATATCAGACCCTTTTCTTCACCAGTGGCTGCAGGGTTCTTCTTTGTGAAGAAGAAAGATGGGGGCCTGCGTCTTCCTCTCATTCCCAAGCTTTTTAATCAACTATTTTTCGCTGGTGCGAAATGGTTTTTCAAACTGGATTTAAGGGGAGCCTACAATCTGATTCGAATCAAAGAGGGGGATCAGTGGAAGACAGCGTTTAACACTCCTGAGGGGCATTCTGAAAACCTGGTCATGCCATTTGCCCTGACTAATGCTCCTGCTGTCTTTCAATACTTTGTCAACGATATCTTTTGTAATCTTGTCAGCAGATTTGTGTTGATATATCTTGACGATATTTTGATCTATTCGCCCGATCTGGAGACACACAAGGTACATGTCAGGCAGGTGTTGCTGATTTTACAGACTAATAAGTTATATGCTAAATCGGAGATGTGTATTCGCCGTACAGGAGGTACAATTCATGGGGTATCTGCTATCAGCTTCGGGGTTCCGTATGGATCTAGAGAAGGTCCGTGCGATCCTAGAATGGGATCTTCCTGAGAACCTAAAAGCTCTGCAGCGTTTTTTGGGTTTTGCCAATTTCTATAGAAAATTCATTCAGAATTATTCTGCCATCGTCAAACCCCTTACAGACATGACAAAGAAGGGGAATGATTTTTCTAAATGGTCTGACGATGCTAAACTGGCTTTTTCCTCTCTAAAGGAGAGTTTCACCTCGGCACCCATACTGGTCCAGCCTGATGTTTCTCAACCTTTTGTTGTAGAAGCAAAAAAATAAAGATGTACTGAGGTATAATCCAAATATCACACTAAATTACTAATGTAACCCAAAGCAAACGTGATCCCTAAAAACATGATTTTTTTGAAGATATTTTAAAAATTATGTGCACAAAACACACTCTAGAAAAAAGGAAAGGAGAAGAGGCAAAAATCTTAGGGATGGGAATAACTTTCCCTAATTGACCCTAAATAGGCCCTCAGCCCAGGGTCGCCCCCAGAAGGTAGAGGCTCCCTGTCCCTACATGAAAGACCCTACATGAGATAACTGATAATCATGAACTAAAAACAGAATAATCCCTGCACCCCAACGCGTTTCCCCCGAAGCAAGGGTTCATCAGGGGGTAATACTGGGAAATAGAGGTTTATATAGCAAAATGATAGATAAAAGAGGAGCTATAGCACCAACAATTCGATTTTTAGAGTTTTATAATGCTGTAAATGATATCAGGTACTTGCCACCAATACCAACATTATCGAGCGTCTGCCCAGGTATAGCCAAATGATGATCGGCTAATATGAAGTATACAATGGTAGATTGAGGGCTAGTGGGTTCCTCTACTAGTATGGAAATGCAGGGGCTTATATTTTTGATCAATTTTACCATTTTGGACGTTTTGGAGTGTGTATTGTGCACATAATTAATAATTTTAAAATATCTTTTAAAATCATGTTAAGGATCACATTTGCTTTTATTGTAGAGGTTGACGCATCGGAGGTGGGGGTCCTTGTGCTTTCTTTTCTAAGAAATCGTCAGCAGCTAAGAAGAATTATAATATAGGCAACAGGGAACTTTTAGCTATTAAATTAACGTTTGAGGAATGGTGTCATTTTCTTTTTTTGGGGGGGGGGGGGCAGGTCATCCCATCATGGTGATTACGGATCACAAAAATCTGTTATACCTTGAGTCTGCTAAACGTCTTACCCCTAGACAAGCATAGGTGGTCTTTTTTTTTAACCAGTTTTATTTTTTGTTATCACCTATCGTCCGGGGGTAAAAAATACCAAAGCTGATGCGTTATCCTGAAGTTTTCCTGGAGAGGGTGATGTTGACGATCCGGTGTTGATTTTACAAAATGGGAGTGGTTGTTTCTGCGTTACACTCAGACCTGGAGGGGATGGTGTTGGAGGCTCAGGAGGACGCCCCATTCTCCTGTCCCCCAAGAAAGTTGTTTGTGCCTTTGAATTTGCGCCTTGAAATGTTAAGAACACCATAACTCAGCACTCACTGGGCACCCTGGTAGTAGGGTAATCTCGGATCTATTGGATCTAATAGAAATGTCAGATTGCTGCTAAATTCGGCATGTAGTTATATCTCAGGAAGATATTTAAATGACTACAGGTTTGGTCTGATTAGACACTAGGTATTGCCACAAGAGGGCGTAAAAGTGCTTCCCTCATTGCTTTAGGGCTTGTTCACACGAACGTGCCGTGTTTTGCGGTCTGCGAATTGAGGACGCCGCCCGTGTGCCTTCTGCAATTTGTGGAATGGACAGAGAATGCGGACAAGAATAGGACATGATCTATAATATTTGCGGGCCCACGGAACGGAGCAGCGTGTGCTGTCCGCATCTTTTGCGGCCCCATTGAACTGAATGGGTCCGCAACCAAGCCGCAAAGAATGCGGCTTGGATGTGGAACCAAACAACGTTGGTGTGAATGAGCCCTTATGAAAAGGCTCTCAGCTGCTACTTTTGGGTAGTGTACCTCTTGGACTGACAGAAGCTCTAATTGCCTGCCATGTAGCTCATTCTGACCTAGGTGTTAGGAGCAGTGGTTACGTAAGGGCATGTGTGAGCTGTTCATAACTAGGTTTAGTCCAGGGAATCTTCATACTTGAGACTGAAAATCTGCCAAAAAAGCAATCTTACTAGGGACTACTGCTGAGAGAAAGAGAACATACATTTGCAGATGGTTGGGAACCACTTAAAGGCTGTACTGGACTGAGACAGTAAGGCATACGCACGTTTATGACAATGGACCATACTGCTTGTGGAAAGGCTTAATTGCCTCTGGCCCCTACCACACTTCTGAGAAGGACTTTCCATATGGATCTAAGTTTTGCATCATACAGACTGAGCACTGCAGAAAGTATTAATGAGAACAGAATTGTACACCTGTGTTTTTTTGGGAAGAGGGAAAAGTGTACCAAGAGAGAGTCTCAGGAAGGATTACTACCATCATTGCCACTTCCTATATACAACCTTTGGGAGAATCCTGCTGTGTTATATACCTCAGAACTGTGCCTACTGTATGTGTATGTACTTCAGCTCCCATCATCTGCTCAGTAAAGAGAGACTTTATTTATTATAACCAAAGAGACCTGGCCATTGCCTTCACCATCCACCAGCCCTCTATGTCTACCCCCCTGCCTTGCACCATGCTCGTCATACATATAATATCAAGGGCACCCCAGCTACCAGGTCCAGGATGTACCACAAATAGAAGAAAGGGTGTGCTCTCACATCACTGCATGCGTGGCCCAGGGAGCATTAGAGGCAGGTGGATTAGCCACTGTGAGGACTACAACCACCCTCAGTGCCACCATTCCTATGCTCTCCAGCTCCTGCCACCATACCTCCCTTGTGGGCAGGCACATTGCACACTTGGTGAAGAGGCTCCGTATGGCCCAGACAGACCCCCAGTAGAGAGGATCTTTTTTTTGTGCTGGCAGGCATGAGCAACTCTACCAGTTTCATTGCTCATCATTAGGAAACAGGTGGCGACTTAATTACACACCCCTGTCTCTGCCCAAACCATTTTCAGGTGCACGGCAGAAGAAAAATTGGTGTCATGGGCCCTAACTGGTATGATGATCAGGGGAGCCATCGCATATGACAGTTGGTCCCCCTTAGTAGTGATACCAGGAACACTAACAGCTCAGTGATATATGCAGGGCATACTGCAGCCACATGTGTTGCCTCTCATGGAAGGGCTTCCAGCTGGCATTTTTTTTTAGCAAGATAACGCTCTCCCACACACAAAAAGAGTTTCCCAGGATACCTCCTTGGCCTGCCTGGTGGCCATATTTATTGCTAATCAGGCATTTATGGGGCCATATATGACACCAGCTTCAGTGATCTATGAATGTGCAGGATGTACAGAGAATAATTGCTGTATCTTGTGCAACCTTTTCAAAGAATGGAGCAGAGAGTTTGCCTGCCATGAGGGAGACTGCCCTTGGGTTGCTAAATTTCTGAATCACTGAATATTGCTGAATTGCAGAATAGAACTTACAGAGGATCCAAACTATTATTAAAAGGCTGAGTAATCAGAGCAAGATCAGGAACCAAGTACAAGTAAGATCATCACTCCTATACAGTCGAGCTGGGACCTACATACACCACCTCACTGAGCCTGTTATTGGGACTTACGGCTTTACCATCTGTATTTATGATAAAGTGCTGCTATTGGATGATACCTATTGCAAGACTACAATTTACAAGTAAAGTTCCTGCTTGGTTCAACTACTGCCTCTCTCATCATTCTACTCCATCTCCTAATTGCACCTTACGGTGCTGGCGTTGCAAACACAGGGGCCCAGCCACCAAAGCACCCTAAGCATATCCACTACAATCAAGGGCACCTCAACTTCCATCTGGCTGGTGTTCCCTGCAATAGAGAGTGCCCCGGAGGATGTAGTGCTGTACAGCTCATCACTGCACTCCGACCCAGGGAGCTGCAAAACTGTGAGTACGACTACTACCCCCATCAGCCCACCATGCACTCACATATTGCCCCTGCGGTCCGGTCCGCTGCAATATTTCTGTTAGTAAATTACCTCCTTAACCCCTTAAGGACGCATGACGTACCTGTACGTCATGGTTTCCGAGTCCTAGGACCCATGACGTACAGGTGCGTCATGAGTTGTTCCGATCACTGCTGCTCAGCTGGCAGTGATTGGAACAAGGTACCTGCTGAAATCATTCAGCAGGTACCTTGTTACAATGCCCAGGGGGGTCTTGTGACCCCCCCATATCGGCAATCGCTGCAAACCGCAGGTCAATTCAGACCTGCGGTTTGCAGCTTTTTGTGCGATCTCTGATCCCCGCGGTCTGTGACCGCGGGGATCAGAGGGTTAATGCCCCCAATGTGTTTATTTTTAACCCCCCCTGCAGCCCCCAATCATATTGTGGCTGCGGGGGTGCAGGGGGGGTGGTTGCGGGCGGCGGGAGGCGGTGCGGGAGGCGGGCGGTGCGGCGGCTTTACCATCTGTATTTATGATAAAGTGCTGCTATTGGATGATACCTATTGCAAGACTACAATTTACAAGTAAAGTTCCTGCTTGGTTCAACTACTGCCTCTCTCATCATTCTACTCCATCTCCTAATTGCACCTTACGGTGCTGGCGTTGCAAACACAGGGGCCCAGCCACCAAAGCAGCCTAAGCATATCCACTACAATCAAGGGCACCTCAACTTCCATCTGGCTGGTGTTCCCTGCAATAGAGAGTGCCCCGGAGGATGTAGTGCTGTACAGCCCATCACTGCACTCCGACCCAGGGAGCTGCAAAACTGTGAGTACGACTACTACCCCCATCAGCCCACCATGCACTCACATATTGCCCCTGCGGTCCGGTCCTCTGCAATATTTCTGTTAGTAAATTACCTCCTTAACCCCTTAAGGACGCATGACGTACCTGTACGTCATGGTTTCCGAGTCCTTAAGGACCCATGACGTACAGGTACGTCATGAGTTGTTCTGATCACTGCTGCTCAGCTGGCAGTGATTGGAACAAGGTACCTGCTGAAATCATTCAGCAGGTACCTTGTTACAATGCCCAGGGGGGTCTTGTGACCCCCCCATATCGGCAATCGCTGCAAACTGCAGGTCAATTCAGACCTGCGGTTTGCAGCTTTTTGTGCGATCTCTGATCCTCGCGGTCTGTGACCGCGGGGATCAGAGGGTTAATGCCCCCAATGTGTTTATTTTAACCCCCTGCAGCCCCCAATCATATTGTGGCTGCGGGGTGCAGGAGGTGGTTGCGGGCAGCGGGAGGCGGTGCGGGAGGCGGGCGGTGCGGCGGGCGGGATCGCGATTGCGATCCCCGCCCGCCTCCTCTGTAATGTTTCCCTGGTGTCTAGTGGGTCTATCAGAGTGTCAGCACATTGCTGACACTCTGATAGAAACGGCTGGCATCTGTGCTTGATCAGATGCCAGCCGCTTAACCTTCCGTACCGCGGTCCGTACGGACCGCGGTATGGAAGGGGTTAACAGGGAGGAGCTCCCTCCCTCTCCCATCGGGGGCTGCTGTGCCTTTGCAGCCCCCAACAGGATGGGATCGTAGAGGGAGGGCTCCACTCCTTCTGCTTCAATCACCCGCTGCCCTCTTATGGCAGCGGGTGATGGTTGCCATGGAGACAGGACGCTTTCAGAAGCGTCCTGTGTCCATGGTGCTGAAAGTCTGAATAGACCTGCTAAAGGTCTATTCAGACTTTGTAAAGTACAAAATACAGTACAGTGCACTATATAGTGTACTGTACTGTATTATACAGACACCAGATCCACTGGATCTTTCAGAACCAAGTGGGTCTGGGTCAAAAAATGTAAAAAGTGAAAAAAGTAAAAATGAAAAAAACACATATCACTGAATAAAAAAAAATAAATAAAAATACACTACACATATTAGGTATCGCCGCGTCCGTAAAAATCTGCTCTATAAAAATATCACATGACTGAACTCGTCAGGTGAACGCCATAAAAAAAAATGGTGTAAATAAGCCATTTTTGGGCAACTTACATCACTAAAAGTGTAACACAAAGCGATCAAAAAAGCGTATGCCTCCCAAAATAGTACCAATCAAACCGCCATCTCATCCCGCAAAAATGAGCCCCTACCTAAAACAATTGGCCAAAAAATAAAAAATCTATGCTTCTCAGACTAAAACATGATTTTTTTTGTTTCAAAAATGCTTTTTAGTGTTAAATGTATAAAAAAAACTAAAAAGTAGACATATTGGGTATCTCCACATCCGTAAGAATCTGCTCTATAAAAATATCACCTGACCTAACCCCTCAAGTAAAAACTGTAAAAAAAATTAAATAAAAACTTTGTCAAAAAGCCATTTTTTGTCACCTTACATCACAAAAAGTGTAATAACAAGCGATCAAAAATTCATATGACCCCCAAAATAGTGTCAATCTAACCGCCACCTCATCCCGCAAAAAATTAGCCCCTACATAGGACAATCGCCCAAAAAAAAAAAAAAATATGGCTCTCAAACTATGGAGACACTAAAACATGATTTATTTTTGTTTTAAAAAATGATATTATTGTGTAAAACTTATATAAATAAATAAAAAGTATACATATTAGGTATTGCCGCGTCCGTCACAACCTGCTCTATAAAAATAACACATGACCTAACCCCTCAGCTGAACACATCAAAAAATAATAATCAATACGGTGTCAAAAGCCATTTTTGTCACCTTACATCACAAAAGTGTAATAGCAAGCGACCAAAATGTCATATGCACCCCAAGATAGTGCCAATCAAACTGCCATCTCATCCCGCAAAAAATGAGCCCCTACATAAGACAGTCGCCCAAAAATAAAAAATAAACTATGGCTTTCAGAATGTGGAGACACTAAAAATAATTTTGTTCAAAAATGCTTTATTATGTAAAACTGAAACAAAAACCCTAAAAAGTAGTCATATTTGGTATTGTCGCGTCCGTTACAACCTGCTCTATAGAAATAGCACATAATCTAACCTGTCACTTCAACAATGTAAATAGCAAAAAATAAAAACGGTCCCAAAACAGCAATTTTTTTGCAAATTTTCCATTTTAATCAATTTTTCCAGTAACAAAGCAAGGGTTAACAGCCAAACAAAACTCAATATTTATTGCCCTGATTCTCTTGTTTGCACAAACACCCCATATGTGGTCGTAAACTGCTATATGGCCAAACGGCAGGGCGTAGAAGGAAGGGAACGCCATATGGTTTTTGGAAGGCAGATTTTGCTGGACTGGTTTTTTGACACTATGTCCCATTTGAAGCCCCCCTGATGCACCCCTACAGTAGAAACTCCAAAAAAGTGACCCCATTTTGGAAACTACGGGATAAGGTGTCAGTTTTGTTGGTACTATTTTAGGGTAAATATGATTTTTAGTTGCTCTATATTACACTTTTTTTGAGACAAGGTAACAAAAAATAGAAATTCTGAAATTTCATCTCCATTTGCCAATAACTCTTGTGGAACACCTAAAGGGTTAACAAAGTTTGCAAAACTGGTTTTGAATACCTTGAAGGGTGTAGTTTCTTAGATGGAGTCACTTTTATGGAGTTTCTACTCTAGGGGTGCATCGGGGGCTTCAAATGGGACATGGTGTCAAAAAACAGTCCAGCAAAATCCACCTTCCAAAAACCATATGGCGCTCCTTTCCTTCTGCGCCCTGCAGTTTGGCCATACAGCAGTTTACGACCACATATTGGGTGTTCGTGCAAACTACAGAATCGGGGGAATAAATATTAAGATTTGTTTGGCTGTTAACCCTTGCTTTGTTACTGGAAAAATGGATTGAAATGGAAAATTTTTCAAAAAATCGAAATTCTGAAATTTTATCTCCATTTGCCATTAACTTTTGTGGAAAACCTAAAGGGTTAATTACGTTTGTAAAATCAGTTTTGAATACCTTGAGGGGTGTAGTTTTTAGAATGGGGTAATTTTTGGGTGGTTTCTATTATGTAAGCCTCACAAAGTGACTTCAGACCTGAACTGGTCCCTAAAAGTGGGTTTTTGAAAATTTCTGAAAAATTTCAAGATTTGCTTCTAAACTTCTAAGCCTTGTAACGTCCCCAAAAAATGAAATAGCATTCCCAAAATGATCGATACATGAAGTAGACATATGGGGAATGTAAATCAATAACTTTTTTGGTGGTATTACTATGTATTATAGAAGTAGAGAAATTGAAACTTGGAAAATTGCTAATTTTTCAAAATTTTTGGTAAATTTTGTATTTTTTTATAAATAAAAATTAAATTTTTCAACTTTATTTTACCACTGTTATGAAGTACAATATGTGACGAAAAAACTATCTCAGAATGGCCTGGATAAGAAAAAGCGTTTTAAAGTTATCACCACATAAAGTGACACTGGTCAGATTTGCAAAAAATGGCCAGGTCCTTAGGGTGAAATAGGGCTGAGTCCTTAAGGAGTTAAGTTTCTATGAAAGAGCATATAAGCTGCAGCAGTTCAGAACATGACTTAAAGAGGCTGCTCCACCAGATTACAGGTACATACTCCATAGTGTACTGAAGAGAGTACTGATCAGAGGATCTCAACTAAACGGTTAGGCTACACACCCATGACAGTGAAAAAAAAACTTAGTTAAAAACGGATAAACAGTCAAAAAACATTTTTTTTACATGATGCCTTTCTGAGAAATGGACGCTAAAAACGATCCAATTCAATTATATGGGGGCTGTCTGTAGTGAAAATGGACACAATAGAACATGTTCTATTTTTTGATGTCTGTTATTCACTGGCCATTACAAAAACTGCCATGTGAATAGCCCCATAGACTACCATTGTTCTTAAAACGGACGGGCACCTTTCTTATAGTGTGCAGTACTGAGTCTGACTGTTCCAGGTAGCAGCCAACAGATTTGAAAAATACAGATCTGAAAGTGAATGGAGTATGAGACATCAATATCTGCAGAATTGTGACTTCAGCTCTGAATGTTACTGGAGTATAAGATATGCCATAACAGTAGATTTGTAATTGCAACACATACAATAGAATTGTGATTGCAGCAATGGATGTGATTAGCATATTATACACAATATACCAGTATCTCTAAAAAGTGAATACATCTCTCACATTTTTGTAAATATTTTATTATGTCTTTTCATGGGACAACACTGAAGATGTGACAGTTTGATACAATGTAAAGTAGTCAGTGTACAGCTTATATAACAGTGTACATTTGTTATGCCCTCAAAATAACTCAACCCACAGCCAATAATGTCTAAACTGCTGGCAACAAAAGTGAGCACACCCCTAAGGCCCCTTTCACACGGGCGAGTTTTCCGCGCGGGTGCAATGCGTGAGGAGGACGCATTGCACCCGCACTGAATCCGGACCCATTCATTTCTATGGGGCTGTGCACATGAGCGGTGATTTTCACGCATCACTTCTGCGTTGCGTGAAAATCGCAGCATGCTCCAGTTTCTGCGTTTTTCACGCAACGCAGGCCCCATAGAAGTGAATGGGGCTGCGGGAAAATCGCAAGCATCCGCAAGCAAGTGCGGATGCGTTGCGATTTTCCCGCATGGTTGCTTAGCAACGGGACCCGATCTCTATTATTTTCCCTTGTAACATGGTTATAAGGGGAAATAATAGCATTCTTAATAAAGAATGCAGAGTAAAATGAAGTGGAGGGGGATAAAAATAATAAAAGTTTAACTTACCTTAGCCACTTGATCGCGTAGTCGCGATCTCTCCTCTCTTTCCCTGCATCATCTAAGATCTAAAGGACCTGTGATGACGTCACATCACATGGTCCAATCACATGGTCCATCACCATGGTAAGAAGGACCATGTGATTGGACCATGTGATGATGCAGGGAAAGAGAGGAGAGATCGCGACTACGCGATCAAGTGGATAAGGTAAGTCAACTTTTATTATTTTTAACCCCTTCCACTTCATTTTTCTATGCATTCTTTATTAAGAATGCTATTATTTCCCCTTATAACCATGCTATAAGGGAAAATAATTAATTCTCCAGAAGACCCGAAACCGGACTTCAGTGATGAAGTCCGGCTTCGGGTCTGGGTACCAAACATGGCGTTTTTTCTCACGCGCGTGCAAAACGCGTTACAAACGTTTGCACCTGCGCGGGAAAAACGCGCATATTCCCGCAATGCACCCGCCTCTTATCCGGGCGTCAAACATGACGCCCGTGTGAAAGAGGCCTAAGGGTACTTTCACACTAGTGTTTTTCTTTTCCGGCATAGAGTTCCGTCGTCGGAAAATGGAGAGATGGAGCAGCACTTGCAATGCATTTGTGAGATGGATCCGCATCCGGATCCGTCTCCAAATGCTTTCAGTTGTCATGCGGTATGACGGATCCACCGGGTAGTTCCGCAAGTGTGAAAGTAGCCTTAGTGAAAATGGCAAATTGTGCTCAATTAGCCATCCTGGTGTCATGTTACTCGTTAGTGTTACAAGGTCCCAGGTGTGAATGGGGATCATGTGTGTTAAATTTTGTGTTAACGCTCTCACACTCTCTCATACTGGTCACTGGAAGTTCAACATGGCACCTCATGGCAAAGAACTCTCTGAGGATCTGAAAAAAAGAATTGTTGCTCTACATAAAGATGGCCTAGGCTAGTGATGGCAAACCTTTTAGAGACTGAGTGCCCAAACTGCTACTCAAAACCTACTTAATAATTGCAAAGTGCCAACACGGCAATTTACCCTGAATAATACAGTCCAATATAGTATATCTTCAATGTACTTTATCATTTAGCTATAATAGCCTGCCTACATTCAATGGGTTGCCTGTGCAGTTCATACTGCGTCCTGCGCTGATAAATGGCAGGAAAACTCTAAAGCATATTGGTACACCATAGACTTAATCCAGGGTGCGATTGCCCACAGAGAGGGCTCTGAGTGCCGCCTCTGGCACCCGTGCCATAGGTTCGCCACCACTGGCCTAGACTAAAAGACGATTGCCAACACCCTGAAACTGAGCTGCAGCACAGTGGCCAAGACCATACAGCTGTTTAACAAGACAGGTTACACTCAGAACAGGCCTCTCCATGGTTGACCAAAGAAGTTGAGTGCATATCCAGAGGTTATCTTTTCAAAATAGACGACTGCTGCCAGCATTGCTGCAGAGGTTAGAGGGGTGGGGAGGGGGTAAGCCTGTCAGTGCTCAGACCATACGTCACACACTGCATTAAATTGGTCTGCATGGCTGTCGTTCCAGAAGGAAGCCTCTTCTAAAGATTATGCACCAGAAAGCCTGCAAACTTTACTGAAGACAAGCAGACTAAAGACATGAATTACTGGAACAATGTCCTGTGGTCTGATGAGACCAAGATAAACTTATTTGGTTCAAATAGTGTCAAGCGTGTGTGGCGGCAGCCAGGTGAGGAGTACAAAGACAAGTGTGTCTTGTCTCCAGTCAAGCATGGTGGTGGGAGTGTCATGGTTTGGGGCTGCATGAGTGCTGCCGGCAGCGGTAAGCTAAAGTTCATTGAGGGAACTATGAATGCCAACATGTACTGTGACATATTAAAGTAGAGCATGATCCCCTTTCTTCAGAAACTGGGCTTTAGTGCAGTATTCCAACATGATAATGACCTCAAACACACCTTTAAGATGACCACTGCCTTACTAAAGAAACTGAGGGTAAAGCTGCAGTCTCCAGACATAAACCCTATTGAGCATCTGTGGGGCACCCTCAAACAGAAGGTGGAGGACCGCAAGGTCTATAACTTCCACCAGCTCCGTGATGTTGGAATGAAGACCGGCACTCGCTGTTGGATTTTCAATGTTGCTGCTTTTATTGGTCACATAGTAATAGAAGTGACGCGTTTCGGCACTAATTCATGCCTTCATCAGACTCAGAGTCTTGAGTCTGATGAAGGCATGAATTAGTGCCGAAACGCGTCACTTCTATTACTATGTGACCAATAAAAGCAGCAACATTGAAAATCCAACAGCGAGTGCCGGTCTTCATTCCGATATTGCTTCTGGGACACCAACCCTCAGACACGTGCACCGCCACCATTACTGCAGCAGTGCCGACCAGTCCAACACTGACAGCTCCGTGATGTTGTCATGGAGGAGTGGAAGAGCAATCCAGTGGCAACCTGTGAAGTTCTAATGATCTCCATGCCCAACAGAGTTAAGGCAGTGCTGGAAAATAATGGTGGCCACACAAAATATTCACACTTTGGGCAAAATTTGGCTATTTTCACTTATAGGTGCACTCACTTTTGTTGCCAGCGGTTTATACATTAATAGCTGTGTTTTGAGGGCACACCACATTTACATTGTTATACAAGCTGTCCACTGACTACTTTACATTATATCTTCAGTGTTGTCCCATGAAAAGATATAATAAAATAGTTACAAATATGTGAGGGGTGTACTCACTTTTGTGAGATACTGTAACTAGAGAATTGTGACTGCAACTCTAGATGTGACAGGTGTTTAAGGGGTGCTTTCACACTTGCGTTCTGAGGAACCGGCAGGCACTACAGGCCCGCCGGATCCGTCAGAACACAAGTCGCCTGAAAGCATTTGAAGACTGATCAGGATCCTGATTAATATTCTAAATGCTTTCAGGTTACCATGGCAGCCAGGACGCTACTGAAGTCCTGGCTGCCATGGTAAGTACTCTGCAGCAGTGTACTTACCTGCGCTGCGGCCCCCGGGTGCTCCTTCATGACGTCACAGGTCCCCGCGGTGCATAGATCAATGCGCCGCCCGGACCTGTGACATCATGAAGGAGCGCCCGGGGACCACAGCGCAGGTAAGTACACTGAGGCCCTGATCGGAACTGCTGCTGCGCATGCGCATAGCTAAACGTCGGATCCGGTGATGCGCCGAAACAACCTTTAGCTTAATTCCCGATTAATGCACTTCAATGGGCATTAATTCCGGATCCGGCGTTACGGCAAGTCCTCCGGCTTTTTGGCCGGAGGAAAATCTGCAGATTTTTTTCCAGCCAAAAAACTTTTGGGTACTGAACGGGTGACATCCTGATGCATCCTGAACGGATTTCTCTCCATTCAGAATGCATTAGGATTATTCTGATCAGTAGTTTTCTGGCATAGAGCCCCGACAGCGGAACTCTATGCCGGAAAACAAAAACGCTAGTGTGAAAGTACCCTTAGACATGATGTTACAGCAAAATTGTGACTGCAGATGTTGATGTGACTGGAGCATACAGTGAGACAGTAAGACTTAAAATTAAATCCAAGAGTGGAGCTGTGCTTTACCTACATGAAGGCGCATGCAGCTCTAGGCTTTGCTGGTGCTGTCCTGGAGACATACATCTTGAGTGTTATTACAGGAGAAGCCCGGAATTTCAGGAGCGACATTTGAAGTTGCACAGAAATCCTCCTGGAAACATAAGAAGAGACTCAATAATGGAAAGAGCCTGAGAACAAAGACTCTTCACTTTCATCTGGGAAATGATCCTCGTAAAACAATCATTGTGTTTTTGGCAACATAGACAGTAAGTAATTAGCAACCAGAATGGATGGTCAGTGTCTGTCATAGACAGTAGCAGCGCACACTTATCCACGCCAGATGTACCGTACATGGACGGGTGCAAAAAAAGTAATAGAATATAAGGTTATACCCAGAGCTGTGCTGCAGAGCTGAAATCTCCTAGTATCCCCTGCTTGTTCAATGTCTTTTCAAAGCTTGCTCTTTTAGGAAGTTACACCAGAATCTGTACAGTAATTTTTTGTGGGGTCCGTATGCGGAACCATTCACTTCAATGGGGCCGTAGAAAATACGGACGTTACTCCATGTGCATTCCGTTTCCGTTTGTCCGCATGGCTGTTCCGCAAAAAAGTAGTGCATGTCCTATTATTGTCCGCAAATCACAGTCCGAGGCCCCATTCAAGTCAATGGGTCTGCAAAAAATACGGAACGCACACAGAACACATCCGTATATTATCCGTATTTCATCCGTATTTTGCGGATCCATACTGTAGAAATGCTATGCCTAGCCCATATTGCTCATGTGTTTGGTGATTAATAAGTTACTGTTTCCGTTTCCGATCCGCAAAAAACGGATCAAATACGGAAACCATACGGATATGTTTTGTGGAATAACGGAACGGAAGAGGACTTAAATCAGAGAAAAAAAAACCTCAGATGTGGAACAACGGATCCGTGAAAAACGGACTGCAAAACAACAACGGTCGTGTGCATGAGCCCTTATACTTACACTAATTAAAATCAGCCTATGGGGCAGACAGGCTAGTCAGGGGTGCAAGACTAAATGGAGTCAACCACACAAGAAAAAGGGGTCAGCCAACATTGTGTTTGCATAGTGCTGTTGCATTGTGTTATTTTATTTTGTGTTTTTAGCCATGGCAGTGTGCACCTGCTCATTGGGATGTGCTCACTGACCCCCTTTTTTTTGCAGTTGTACTGAGCTGGAGGTGTGGCTGACTCCGGTTAGTCTTGCACCCCTGACTAGCCTGTCTGCCCCATAAGCTGATTTTAATTAGAGTAAGTATAAAGCTGTAGCCCGCTCTCATTGTATTTATTGGAAGCCGTCTGGCACCAGGAGAAATATAGAGTGGGTTCAGCATGCATGTTGGTACCTGCATCCCTGGATTTAATGGAGGCTTTTATGGCACCAAAAATGGTACAAAGCAGAGTGGACCCAGCATGCATGTGGAACCTGCACTCCCTGAATTTTATGGTGGCCATTAAGACAAAACAGGTAGTATTTAGTGTTAGGTTCCCGTCTGATAGAGATCGCCTTGACGTTTGGCAGACGGGCCCAAATAATTTTGTACAAAATGTATTTGCCAAAAATCTCAAATTTACAAAATAAGTGTAGCATTAACACCAGAATATCTTCTATAACTATGGCATTATTGTACGTTATTTGTGTTTGCAGAGTGCTGTTGCATTGTGTTTTTTTCTTCGTGTTTCTAGCCATGGCGGCGTGCCCCTGTGCATTGAGATGTGCTGACTGAGCCCTTTTTTATTGCTGGAGGTATAGAAATGGCACTTGCGAGGTTTGTGACTTTTTATGCTCAAAAAGTGTAACATGTAAATGCTAAATCCCACCCCATAGAATGTAGTGCCGAAGCATTGTATCATGGGAGCTCTGCTACTGTTATCACTGATATTGAGGTACTTGCGTATAATTGGGGCACTTTCTTCACCTGATACTGTAATTCTGCTTTTGTTTTAACAGTCTGTTCTGTATTTTTTGCTTCTAATTTTACTTGGTTTCGTCCTCATTGTATTTTGCTTCCTCGTTTACATCGCGGTCGGTTTCGCTGTTTGTTATTTGGACGGGTGAGATTTTCCTGTTTATAACCGTTGTTGTTGGGAGGTTATTGCTAGGACAGGAAGCTGGCGCTTATATATCTCACTTCTACATTAATACATTACAATAATCTAGCTGCACCAGAATTCTGGCCCAGGTTAGACTACAATTCTAGTGCACATGCCACGTACTCCGTTTTCTGAAATTCAAAGAGGTATTGAAGAAGAGTGTTAGGGATTGAGCTTGTTAGACACAGTTGTGTAATATATATTTATCAGTATCTTTAGGCACCCATTTGTTGAACAGAAGTGGAGGGCCCATGTATGATAGATTAAAGGTGGGGCAGAACTTCTGTCTGGTGTACTAGAATTGTAACATTTATCATAAGTCCCTGAGAGTGTACACTGATCTCATTAGGGCCCATAGCAAAATCTAATATGGGCTCTCAGCACGCATGCCTAAAACACTCCAAGGCAACATGGAGTGCCAAGTGTGTTGCCTCAGATTTCTGATAAATTTGTTTAAGGGTAAGAAATCTAAATTTTAAAATTGAAATTGTCATAAAAAGTCACCCTCCTCCGTACCCACTTTATCCAACTAATCTGTGAAAAGGGGAAAAAGTGCCGTAAAAATCTTGCACTCATTCTGAACACCATATTTCTCAATGCATTTACACTGCACAACTGCCATAACCAAGCTGATAAATCTCCCGATGCAGCTATATGTCTGTGGCTTCCTTCATGCAGTGTATTATAAAACTTACTGGTGGTTGATGCCACTACTAGTGGGAGCTCAGTGCATAGGAATTTATAGAATTACCATTGACTGCAATGAAAGTTGTAAAAATCGGTTTGAACTGAGCTCTCCATATTGATGGTGTTGTCATATCAGGAACAGAAGAAGTATTTCAGTGCTGCCCACGTCCTGGGTCCCAATATCAGTGCCATGGTCTCCGTCCATGAAAGGTATGCTACTGCTCTTAGGCATAGCTCAGCTAAGATCAACACTAGGGCTTTAGGGCTTTGCAAAATTTTTGGTTTATTTATGCCAAAATATTCTGACATTTTGCATGTTTACACCATTTGCTCCAGATTTGAATAGTGGGTGGGAAAGTGAGTGTGGTTAGCTATGTTATTAGTTTCAGTCCAGAGCAGCATTTCTAGACAAGGGAATCATAAAAGGAAAGGAAGTATGATGGACATATACAACTTCTCCTCTTTTTTGACTTTTTTTGTATTGGCTTCCAAAACTGCATGGAGAAACTAATATTGTCCGCACTACATAGTTGGTCTTCATTGTTAAAGGCTGCGTAGCAGCTTGAATACCACGCGGCCATTAACAGCGAAGACCGACTAAACAGTGTTGTCTTCCGTAGTTAGGGTGGGTTCGCATCTGTGTTCTGGATTCCGTTATGGCTTTCCGTTATAACATGGTTATAACGAAAAATAATGGAATCCATAAGACGGAAATCAAAACGGAAGCCTTTAAGAGGCATTACGTTTTGATCCGTCATAATAGAAGTCTATGGGAATCATAACGGATCAGTCTGGTTCCCGTTATGCAACAGGGGCGGATTCTAGAGATGTTTTTGTGGTGCAGGAGGCCTGAGTGGGAAAGTGATTGAATATAGGGGGTAAATGGCATATCAGAGTCAGGCATAACACTGACAGTGGGCGTGCTGCCTATGAGTTATGGTAGTGTCACACACTGAGATGGAGATATCAGGTTTAGGTAGGTTAGTAACGGGAGAAAACACAAGTAGTTCAGTTTTTGAAGAGTCCAGTTTCAGACAGAGAGATGATTTTGGAGACAGCGAACAGACAGTCACTGATGTTCTGTAGTACAGCAGGGGTGATGTCACGGGATGAAGTATATAGTTGGGTATCATCAGCATAGAGATGGTACTGAAAGCCAAATCTACTGATAGTATGTCCAATAGGGGTTGTAAAGAGAGAATAGAGAAGAGGACCTAGGACTGAACCCTGAGAAACCCTAACAGCAAGAGGGAAGGAGGGGGGAGTGTAGAAGCAGCAAATAACACCCTGAAAGAGAGAGAGATAAGAAGAAAACCAAGAAAGAACAGTGTCCAATAGATTGGAGTATGTACAGTCATGGCCAAAAGTTTTGAGAATGACACAAATATTAGTTTTCACAAAGTTTGCTGCAAAACTGCTTTTAGATCTTTGTTTCAGTTGTTTTCTATGTACTGAAATATAATTACATGCACTTCATACGTTTTAAAGGCTTTTATCGACAATTACATGACATTTATGCAAAGAGTCAGTATTTGCAGTGTTAACCCTTCTTTTTCAGGACCTCTGCAATTCGACTGGGCATGCTCTCGATCAACTTCTGGGCCAATTCCTGACTGATAGCCACCCATTCTTTCATAATCACTTCTTGGAGTTTGTCAGAATTAGTGGGTTTTTGTTTGTCTACCCGCCTCTTGAGGATTGACCACAAGTTCTCATTGGGATTAAGATCTGGGAAGTTTCCAGGCCATGGACCCAAAATGTCAACGTTTTGGTCCCCGAGCCACTTAGTTATCACTTTTGCCTTATGGCACGGTGCTCCATCGTGCTGGAAAATGCATTGTTCTTCACCAAACTGTTGTTGGATTGTTGGAAGAAGTTGCTGTTGGAGGGTGTTTTGGTACCATTCTTTATTCATGGCTGTGTTTTTGGGCAAAATTGTGAGTGAGCCCACTCCCTTGGATGAGAAGCAACCCCACACATGAATGGTCTCAGGATGCTTTACTGTTGGCATGACACAGGACTGATGGTAGCGCTCACCTTTTCTTCTCCGGACAAACCTTTTTCCAGATGCCCCGAACAATCGGAAAGGGGCTTCATCAGAGAATATGACTTTGCCCCAGTCCTCAGCAGTCCATTCACCATACTTTCTGCAGAAGATCAATCTGTCCCTGAAGTTTTTTTTGGAGAGAAGTGGCTTCTTTGCTGCCCTTCTTGACACCAGGCCATCTTCCAAAAGTCTTCGCCTCACTGTGCGTGCAGATGCGCTCACACCTCCCTGCTGCCATTCCTGAGCAAGCTCTGCACTAGTGGCACTCCGATCCCGCAGCTGAATCCTCTTTAGGAGACGATCCTGGCGCTTGCTGGACTTTCTTGGACGCCCTGAAGCCTTCTTAACAAGAATTGAACCTCTTTCCTTGAAGTTCTTGATGATCCTATAAATTGTTGATTGAGGTGCAATCTTAGTAACCACAATATCCTTGCCTGTGAAGCCATTTTTATGCAACACAATGATGGCTGCACGCGTTTCTTTGCAGGTCACCATGGTTAACAATGGAAGAACAACGATTTCAAGCATCACCCTCCTTTGAACATGTTAAGTCTGCCATTTTAACCCAATCAGCCTGACATAATGATCTCCAGCCTTGTGCTCGTCAACATTCTCACCTGAGTTAACAAGACGATTACTGAAATGATCTCAGCAGGTCCTTTAATGACAGCAATGAAATGCAGTGGAAAGTTCTTTTTGGGATTAAGTTAATTTTCATGGCAAAGAAGGACTATGCAATTCATCTGATCACTCTTCATAACATTCTGGAGTATATGAAAATTGCTATTATAAAAACTTAAGCAGCAACTTTTCCAAATTCCAATATTTATGTAATTCTCAAAACTTTTGGCCACTACTGTATATTCTCCTACCTTCCTGTATCTTTCCATAGCTTCCTGTATCTTCCTATACCTTTTTGTATCTTCCTCTATCATCTCGTATCTTCCCATATTCTCTTCCCATAGCTTGTCATATCTTCTTGTATCCTCTTGTCATCCTTCTTGTATACTCTTGTATCTTCCCATACCCTCCTCTATCTTGCCATATCTTCTTATATTTTCAGTATCTTCTCATACTATACAGATATCTTCTTGTATTCTCCTCTATCTTCCCATACCTTTCTGTATCTTTCCATATCTTTCTATGTCTATTTATATATCTTCCCATATTTTCTCATTTCTTTCTATATCTTCTCATATCTTGCAGGTACTTTTTGTATCCTCCAGTGTCTTCCCATACATTTCTGTATCTTGACATATCTTCCTCTCTCTTCCCACATTTTCTCATATATTCCAGTATCTTCAGATATCTTGCAGCTACCCTTTTTATAGTGATGAGTGGACCCGTGGATGTTCGGGTTTGACGGGTTCAGCCGAACTTTGGGGATGAAAAATGGCTGTAAAAAAGTCATAGAAAGGATCCAAAGTGGGGGTAAGAGCAGTACAATTGCCATACAAACAAGTGGATAGGGAAATGACTTAAATTACATAGCATACATAAAATAAAAAATTATAATCTTGAACCAGGAGGCGCTGGTCATGTTGGTGGAGTACTCAAAACAGCACAACACAACACACATGTCCCGTATGGAGGCCCACTAGTTGGTGGTGAAGTGGTGCTGTTCAGCAGAGCGACTCACTTGTGCGTTCTGCAGCTGAAACTCCACTATGGCCTGCTGTTGCTCGTACAGTCTTTCCAGCATGTGCAAGCTGAGTTCCATCTTGTGGGTACGTCGCATATGAGGTGGTGAGCCAGAAAGCAGAAGTGACGCTGCAGCGAAGACAGGCGAAAAAAAGATTTGTCGCCGACACAGTTAACAGACTAATTAAATCTTCTATAACAGTAAGACGGATGAAAATGCAGTGTTCTGAACCCCAAAAATGGCTTTATTTCACGACACAATTAACAGACTGATTAACTATTCTATTCATGGATGCAGAGGAGGTGTATCTCTCTTCCAAAAAGGCTTTACATCACCAATATAATTAACAGACTGATTAACTCTACTATAACAGTAGGGCGGATAAAAATGTGGAGTTTTGAACCACAAAAATTGCTTCAGGTCACCCACAGAATTCACAGCCTGATTAAGTATTGTGTTTCTGTGTCATTGGTGCAAAAGAATAGCACTGCACCAACCAAAAATAACTACAGGTGACTTACAGAGTTATGAAAAAGAATAAAACCCTAACACTGTCCCTACACTAGTCAGAGCAGAACGGCAGCACAACATGTGATCTAGCCAATACAAGTGACCACAGCTTAAAAGCATGTTGATTGGCTGTGCTGCAGCCTTTCAACAAGCTTTATTTTATGAAGTCTGAACAGTCGTGTTCCTTGGACACCGTGATGTTCGGTATGAACCCAAACAGTATGGTCCGGATTCGCTCATCCATACTCTTGTCCTATAGCTTCCCATATTATTTAATATCTTCCAGTATCTTCTGATATCTTCCTGGTATCTTCTTCTATCTTCCCATATCTTCCTGGATCTTGATATATCTTCCCATATATTTTCATATCTTCCATTATCTTCTGATATCTTCAAGGTATCTTCTTCTATCCTCCTGTATCTTCCCATACCTTCCTGTATCTTGATATAGCTTCCCATATATTTTCATATCTTCCTATATATCTTCCCATATATTTTCATGCAATATCTTCTGGTATCTTTTTGTGCACTTTTCTCTCTGTGTTTCGCAGCCTTGAGATGTATCATTGCATTATGTTTTTGTATTATGCTTATGATTAGACCATGAACATGTCTTATTCCACAAGATGCTTATTATTTTTAGTACTTGAAGACACACAATATGTAACCCTTCTCTTTGTTAGATCATTGTTCCTCTGATACATTCCACGCACGGCAGTGATGTTAGCTCTTGACAAGGCTCCTATTGTGGCCTGTGAATAGCAGCTAATGTGAATGTCGGCATATATTATGTATCTTATACAAATACTCGGAGATGCGCCACTCCAGGATGAGGCTGTTTAAGACCAGAGACTGCAAAGGCAACAATGGTAACCAGGAAAAGAGTAGTGTTTGTTTGTAATGAGGTAAGACCTCTCCATGGGGGGGATAGAAGGAACATTTCGACATTAACTAGAATTGTGCTATAGGGATTAATGAAAAACTAGTGATGGGGAAGGGGACACCTTAGGTCAAAGCAGAGCAAAAATTTATTTTTATTGGAAGGTGATGCACAGAATCCAGTGGTGGAGAGATCTGGGAGCTCCATCATGAAACACCTCAGAAGATCTGGCATCTTATATAGATGTTTTGGGGGATATGAGTGACATTTTTGGCAGGAATCTACAATGGACACTGGTGGCAGATATATATTAAAGTAGCATTCATGTGAATTGATGTTGTTGCTAGGTTACAGGCCACTTACAGTTACTGTTCTCTAATATGACAGAGGCCGGCCTCAGGTATCAGGCTGCCATAAATGTTGCCATAATGTCTCTATAAAACTGAGGAGGGGACATTGGCACTGTGCATCAAGAGAAAACAAGCTACAATTAACAGTGCCATATATACAGGCTGCAATAACAGATGCCATATCAACAGGCTACCATAAATAGTCCCATACTGTGTCTATAGAACTTTGACATGGGTGGCTAGAGGTCTTATCAAAAGAATACAGGCTGCCATAAATGGTGCTATACATACAGGGAGAGATAGATGGTGCTATATATACGGACTGCCATGAATTATGCTAAATATATAGGATGTCATAAATGGTGCTCTACATTTGGGCTGTCTTGAATAGTGCTATACTGTATATACAGGCTACTATAAATTGTGTTATATAGACAAGCTGTAATGAACGGTGCTGTATGCACAGGCCACCATAAATGCTGCCACATATAAGCTTCTATACCCATATTTACAGAGTGCCATAAATGGTGCCATATAGATTTTTAGGTTACCATAGATGGTGCCATATATACAGGCTGCCATAAATGGTGCCATATAGATTTTTAGGTTACCATAGATGGTGCCATATATACAAGCTGCCATAAAGGGTGCCATATAGAAAGACTAACATAAATAGTGGCACATATATATCCGCAGCTGTAAATGGTACCCTAAATACAGGCTGCCATAAATGGTGCATTATCTTAAGTGAACTACAGAGTGAGTGTGTGTGTGTGTGTGTGTGTGTTGGAGGTTTGGAGGTTTGGGTTGGAGGTTTGGGTTTGTGTATCAAGAGTATACAGCCCACCATAAACTTAGGGTTTATTTTTGGGGTGCCTGTGGTCTTGGAGAGGCACAGTAACCCCACACTAAAGTATATTTGCTCTTTAGGGATACACAGAGTAAATATTATTTTAACCTTCTCACTCACAATTCTATTATAGCAGCGCATCATATGGTGAGGTGACACCTTGAATCCACTTTTTGAAAACAGTGTTTGCAGCGATTACAGGCAACATCCAAAAACATATTTTTGGTGTAACAAACAAAATAGGAGTCAAGAATTTATTGGCAAGCAAATCACTCAACTATTCCTGTTTTTCAAGTGCTTCTAGTTGACGCCAAGTCTGGCACACTCACTGGTTACTTGTCTGTGTGGAGAACTGAGAATCTGTAACTGAGCAGAGAAAGAGAGATAGAGAGCGAGGGAGAGAGGTGGAGGGACTACTGAACGATAAGAACCAGGACTGCGGGCGGGCACTCTCCAGAGGATATGTGGAGGCTCAGCGACAGGCCGGTATGAACTGCACTTGCCTCAGCAAAGTTCATGGCTAATAATGTAGAAGTAATCTCCAAACATCACAGATTAAGTGATAATAAAGCTACTGACATTTCACGACTTAACACACTAATGAGATTTAGCAGAGCTCAGAGAGTTGTCTTTGGTGTTACACAGGACTGCAAGCAATACCTACACCATCCGCCTGCACCTGGACCGACACTGAAAGGAATTATCCAAAACTTTTTTAACAGAGTGGTTGGACTGGCTGTGGGTTCTATACCTGGTCCCCACCAATAGAATCCAGATGCATCTCTTCACAGCGACCTCAACAGGTCCTGTGTCTCTTGGAATAAACATCCTGTTTACAGGTGTCACATAACCGCTGCAGCCAATCATTGGTGGTGACCTGTCACCTACTGTATATGGTATACCAACAGGATTCCCAGAGACCCCAGTCTTGTCGAGTTGGTCTTGGAGCGATGCAGCTGGAATCCAGAGGCAGGGACCATGTAAGTATAAACCCCACTGCAAGTCCACTCACTCTGAAGAGCTATTTTACAAAAAAGTTTAGTTTTGGATAACCCTTTTAACACCAAGGGCACCCCAACTACCACCAGGCAGGAGCCCCAACATCAGGGTATGGCCCGAACTATTATTGCCAGAGCTACTACCACTCCCATCCTCCACTCGCCCCTTCTGGCCTTGCTGCACTGGTAAAATCTACTACATTATCTGTACAGAAATAGTTATCACTGTGTGTTGTATGTGGTGTTACATAGGACTGCAGGTGACATCTACTATATTATCTGTAGTCAGAGAGATATCACTGTTTGTTGTCTGTGGTGTTACATAGGACTACAGGTAACATCTACTACATTATCTGTACTTAGGGAGTCATCAATATGTTAACTCTGGTGTTACATAGGACTGCAGGTGACATCTACTACATTATCTGTACTTTGAGTGTTATCACTGTGCCCTGGTGGGTCCAAAGGCAGCTCTCTCACTAAAGGGGACATACTAGTAGAAATTGCATGTAACAACCAGGAGCTCTGTTAAAGAATTAGCCTTAGGGCTCAATAACTTTAAAGGGGTTGTTCAGGCTAAAATAGCTTAGGGTCACGAATCCCAATTTGTTAACAGCTTTCCCTTTCTAATATACTTTATCAACTTTCAATGTCTAGCACTATCCCGAAGTTGCACAGTCCCTAATTTTCAGAGACAGTCCTGACAAATTTGGGCTGTCCCAGCCAAAAATGGGTAGGTTTTTAAATGGATGTCCATGGGTGGGATTGGGGTGTTCCCCAAATCTACCAACTAAAGTGTTGGTAAATATGCAAGAGTGCATTGGTAAGAGTGAATGAACACACTAGTGAGGGTGTCTGAGCGAGAGCTGGTAGGTTAGAGCTGCTTAGTGGGAGCTCTTTCTGTGGGAAAGCCTCATTGGGTAAGTGCACTGTATAATAGCATTATTTTAGTGCTGGTATATTGGCACCTGTATGGAGCGGATGAGGGGGCACCATGTTTTGCCCTGTGAACTCCTCAGAATAAAATCATACTTGGTATGTTAACTACCAAACCGACTAATGTTTCAGACTAATGCCAGAGGGTGAAGTCATCTTAGGTCCTGAACCAAGGCATATAATCATCATCATCATAATAATAAGCATCATTTCTTTTGCTGTTTTTTAAGGCTGGCAGTGTGATTCCTGGGGGCCATGTCTGTTCCACTCTGCTTTATCAATCAAGCCAAACTAATTCTGTTTCCAGATCCCTGGATGAAGTGTTGGTCGCACTGAGCACCAAACTGAAAGTCACAACAATGGACATATCCCCTCCCCCGCCTCAGGAGGGTCTGGGAAAGTCAATGTCAGCGGCGTTCACAAAGGGGTCTGTTTACCTGATCTCATATGAAACACCTCAGTTTATATCTCGTGAGTCGTGAGCAGGAAACGGGGCCAGAAATTTCCTACAGCTCCAAGCAACAATAGACATTGTTTAGGACTCGCCTGACATGATCTCATATCCAGGAGAGGAACTGGTCTCTGCCTACGAATGGCCATAGTCTCCCATATCTGTTCCCATAGGCCTCAGTTGGCATCACTGCTTATATGAGATAGATAACAATGATGACGGCACAACAGGGGCGTAACTACCATAGCGGCAGACTATGTAAATGCTATGGGGCCCAGGACAAGAGGGGGCCAGTCTTCGTTGGGATCATCCCCTCTTCTACTGGGGGTGAAAACTTGGTCAGGACTCTACCTTCTAAAGAAACATAAAGAAACAACTTTTAGCAAACGAGGCAGTAGAAAATATGGCCCAAGTGTCATTGAAAGGGGTTTAGGCGGAAACCCTTCTGTCGTGTGTGAGAGGCCTGCTTGATCCTTGCTATGGGGCTCTTACTTCTCTATTTACACTACTGCACAACATGGTGGCATCTTCTGCATCATCTCACCAAGGTCTCCAAAACTGTATGGTATATCTTCGAGGAGAGCATAGTTTGGCCAAACAATGGGGCACCGAGATATCATCAGGTGTTGGGGACTGCTGTTTTAGTGTAGCAGAAGGGGCAGTCACATCTGTGCCCTACTAACTGGGGAGGGCCAATACTCCTCTATTTGATAAGAAGACCTTAGGATTACAGACAAAAAATTTACAGGTGTTAAGTCCTGAAGCTTCAACCTATATCTCTACAAGAGCCAACAGCCGCAGCACCTTAGATGGCCCATAGCAAATTATGGCCCCAAGCTTAGAGGAACCATAAGAATAGGGATGAGCCGGTGAAAGTCAGACTAGGTGTTCTTGCATCCCTCATGAAAGGCACCTTCTCTGTACACCAGAAGTGCCTCATTTATTACTTAGATTAATGGATGCTGCCTCTTCTCACCTATGATACTCCTTTTGACTGCCTGCTCATATTACCTTTGTCTTGTCCAACCAAGTTATTAGATACCATGGACACAGTCAAGGGGACTGATGAGGTCCAGTAAAAATAGGGTCCATGGCTCTGACTAGCCTTCTTCCCTACCACAAGACTGTGTTAACCTGTAGAGGGATTCTCATCTCTGAAGGGGGGTAACAGTGTTGCACTCTTCTTGGAGGGTGCAATGGAATTAATCTGTACTGTCTCTTTATGTATGTTGATTGTATAATGCTTTTGGGCCCCTTTTTTCTGTTTATAGCTGTGCTTAGATACAGTTGTATCCATTTCTAGGAAAATTGAGTGAGTGTGAAAGTTATAGAATTTTCTGCACAAGTTAGAATTAAGTAATGTCATAGCCAGACCCCTATTTCTGATATTTAAGGACTCTATACTGACAGGGAGTGTTCCACAGGATTAGCTCGTAGCAAATATGGTGCAAATATTCAAAAAGGGTTAAAAAACAGAGCTATACAGAAACTATAGGTCGGTAAGTTTAACATCTGTCATGTGTAAACTGTTTGAAGGTTTTCTGAGAGATGCTATCTTGGAGCACCTCAATGAAAATAAGCAAATAACGCCATATCAGCATGGCTTCATGAGGGATCGGTCATGTCAACTAATTTAATCAGTTTCTATGAGGAGGTAAGTTCTAGACTTGACCGCAGTGAATCAATGGATGTCGTATATCTTGACTTCTCCAAAGCATTTAATGTACCACATAAAAGGTTAGTATATAAAAGAATGCTTGGACTGGGAGAAAATGTCTGTATGTGGGTAAGTAACTGCCTCAGTAATAGAAAACAGAGGGTGGTTATTAACGGTAGATACTCAGATTGGGTCACTGTCACTAGTGGGGTACCTCAGGGGTCAGTATTGGGCCCTATTCTCTTCAGTATATTTATTACTGATCTTGTAGAAGGCTTGGACAGTAAAATATTAATTTTTGCAGACGACACTAAACTGTGTAAAGTAATTAACAAAGGAGAGGACAGTATACTGCTACAGAGGGATCTGGATAGATTGGAGGCTTGGGCAGAGAAATGGCAGATGAGGTTTAACACTGAAAAATGTAAGGTTATGCACATGGGAAGGAATAATGCAGGTCACCAATACATACTAAATGGTAAAACACTGGGTAATACTGGCATGGAAAAGGACTTAGGAAATTTAGTGAATTTCTGGAGTATAATAATATTACAGGTTATAGTTCCTCAAAAAGGGGTCGTTGATCCAGGGAGTTATTCTGATTGCCTGATTGGAGTCGGGAAGGAATTTTTTTTCCTAAAATGATGAAAATTGGTTTCTACCTCATGTTTTTTTTTTTTTGCCTTCCTCTGCATCAGCTTGCAGGATAACAGACTAAACTGAATGTATTTTTTCAGCCGTATAAACTATGGAGATCATAATAACCCCTGCACTGGTGGTGGATCTGCTGAAGTTATGAAGAGGCACAGGCCTCTAAATAACTTCGGCACATCGACCGCTGGTCTAAATCTACACCAGCTTCCTTTTGAGCTTAAATTTAGACCATTTTTTATGTCTAAAACATCCCCTTTCCTGCCCACATCACGCCCCCTTTTTTGGACCTGGCGTGAGCAGGGAAAAGTAGCAGATTGCTGCACAAATAACCTTTTCTCCGCAATCTGCGCCAGATATATGCCAGAAAACTGTAAATGTAAATGGCCACCTATGTTATTACGATGTTACTACTACAAATCTGCCATGTAGTTCTTCCATATAAGTGCAGCTGTGTGCAAAACTAGGAAGGTTTTCTGTTTCTGAATCTAAGTAAAGTCGCAATATAGGTAAATGCTCATAAGGGCTTATGCAAAGGAAGGTGTGCGGCCCATATTGCAGCCCATAAGCAGAGCGGAGCCACGTAGTGGAAGCCCATGGTAGCACTACGGAGCCCTTCTGTTCAAATTTTTTTCGGTGCAGACTGAATTTTAAAAAAATGGGTCCGCATCTGCAAATGGCACGCACAAGTTTGGTGCCCGTGCATTGCAGACCGCTATTTGTGGTCCGCAGCACAGCCTCGGGGCAGACAAGTTCGTGTGCATGAGCCCTTAATTGGTCAAACTTGGGGAAATGATCCAGAAGTTTATGGGAGGTCAAACCAGTTCCTGACAATGATGAAAACGACATTCCTGTAAAATGTAAATCCATATATTACTCCTTATACTATACATGTGAAGCATCACTCCCAAATGCAGCAACAACAATTTAGTCTAAAATGAAAAGTTATTGTTTAGTATCAAGCATCTAGCTATGGCGACCCATAATAACATACAATGCTGGAACCCATCACCATGGAATATTCCATATATTATACACATCTCTAGATATGCTGCTGTACATCACAATGCTGATATATACAGTTGCCTGGAGCTAAATCACCCACAGAGAAGTTTACATTTTCACATAAGACAAGTGGAATACTCAGCACATTATAAACAGATAAAGAAAAAAGTGGATATCCTAATTATGATATTCTATAATCTCAATACTATATAGTACTTTACCCCATATACAAGAATATAACCACTATTATACTGCATCCTATGTACAGGTACAATATATATAGCTGCTAAAATACTGTGCTCCCCCCTTATTGAAATACTGCATATTATGTACAAGAAAATTACTGTAATACGGTCCTCATAGTACAATAATTACTATAATACTATCCCGTTTGTAAAAATATAATTACTATAGTACTGCCTCTTATGTACAAGAATATAACTACTAGAATATTGTCCCCTTACTGCAACCTCCCTATCAAAAAGAATACAATACTGCCTCCTATGTTCAAGTATATAAATAATACTGCTCCCTGTGTGCACAGATTTATCTACTATAATACTGCGTCCTTTTACAAGATTATCACTACTATAATACTGCCCTATGTACAAGAACATAACTATTATAATACCGCATCCTATCTACAAGAATATAACTACTACTATAATACTGCCCCTATATAGCAGAATATGACTACTATAATACTACCTCCTATATATATTAATTTAAATATTCAATAATAAGATATACGATGAGATGCCAAAACTGAGAGACATTAAAAGGATTATGTCACCTCAACTCCTATGCACTGCAATACATGTACACATCATGTCAAACATACCTTATGACAATATGCTAATTAGGTACCAAGTGCCCACCTGGGGGTTTACCTTCTTTCAAAATGCCCAAGCCTACTTACCTGAACCAATCCCATACCCCCCCCCCCCTTTGCTCTCTGAAGTCCTTCCCCTCTCTATCATAGTTTTCTTTTGCCAAATCTTGCACAGCCATAGACTACCGGCCAGCATGTGCTTGTGCATTACAATACATACGGTGATCACAGGCTTCATGGAATTTCATGTGCATGCGCTGCTGACCTGCAATGTACATGTAGGGCCCTGGAGCAAGGTTACTTTGGACTATGGATGTTTCTGGACATTGGCCTCTATTGCTAATATTCAAAGCCATCAAATCACTGCTTAAGTGCACTTGGAAGGGTTAACTTGCACTAAGATATATGCCGTTCTTTACACTTATACTGTTAAACTGCATTTTATATGTTAATTGTAATATATCCTATTCATTTGCACGGTTATGGTACTACACTGCGGAAAGGGTTAATACACAGCCAGCTAATACCAGCCAGCTATGCACTGTCAAGTTAAGGAAGACTTCAAATATCCAAAGTTTTGGATGGGAAAGAAACAGACACAGTGATCTTTTGTGTGTCTGGTTAAGCTCTGTTGTTTATGTCTAAAGACTTGTTTATGTCTGAAAAAACTGCTTAGTCAATCCCATAGACTTGTATGGAAACTCTTTACAAGTCTATGGTCGACTGAAGTTGCAACATTGTTTTTGTTTAGGCTGTGTTTCTCCACTCCACCACTCCCACTACAAGGTTATTGTTCAGCTAAAAAGGGTATATAAATAGAGAAGACAGATCCCCTAACTGTCTACAGTTAGGGACTCATGTTAATAGGAGACACACTGCTAGTCTGCAGATAGGGACCAATGTTTAGTAGAAGAAACTCTGCTAATGACCAGAAAGGATGCTGAGATGGGGATACTCTGCCACAGATCCTGGGTCACCAGACCTTTGACCAGAGGGTCAGCTGGATGAGTGAGTCACAGATCCTGGCCCCAACCAGCCCTTTGGCAAAGGTACCAGCCTTCTGAGAGAGAGGGACAGCTAGTCCAGATCTTTCCTCAGCACAGAACCTTCTTCTGCCATGGAGGAGACTGGAGAAGCCATTGTTTTTCACTGATAGAGTTCCTCCAGTAAAGAAGTGCACTGGTTTACAGCAAATCCTGACTCTGGACTTATTTCCCTTTGGGCTGTGCCAGGCCTTACCATCCCCTCCAGAAAGCAGCAACATATAGTGACAGCAGTGGAGGATGGTGATAGGAGAGAGCTGGACTGGTACTGGAGTATACTATCAAGGTGATGCCACCAGTATATATTGTAATGCACAGGCATAAACTGGGAAGTAGTCTGCACCTGCACAAGTTTTGGCAGAAGGAAACTGTGATTTTGGATGGAGAGAGGAAGGACTTCAGAGATCAAGGGGGGATTAGACTGGTTCAAAGGGGCAGACTTGGGCACGTTTAAAGAAGGTAAACTCCTAGTTGGGCACTCGGTGCCTATTAAGCATAGCAAACAAAGCTAAATTTCTGAGTGAACAAAACACTATAAAAGGTACAAAAGTTTTTTATCAAACAAAGCTCATTTTCTGGAAAACAAAGCAAAGCACTGCAAAAGGTATAATGAGTATGCTTGACACGATGTGTATGTGTAATGTGGCGCATTGCAGCTACTTTCACGTGAAAATGGGGTGACAGACCTCTTTTTAAGACAGGTGTGCTAATGATAAGTAAAATTGCATATTTGAATGGGTGAAAAAAGAAAGTCACAAAGAGAGGGAAAAAAAACAGAGAAATTAAAAAATAAAGCTTTCTGACCTGATTTATAGCAAGAAAACTGTGTTTTTCGGACCATTTGGGGTGGACTTCGTCATGTCACCGCTATGATTATTTTCTCACTGGCCTTTTCCTTATTCTTTCATTTGCTCATTTTCCTTACAGGGCGAGGTAACATAACAGGAGATTTTATTATAATGCGCATATCACTTGGTGTTTAATTGAGATCACATCTTTAATCTTTTCCCGTCAGCGTTTCATCTCAGTGACTATTATCCTGTGGTCCAGGCGATCGCGTCACCTGCTGGTTTTCAATTACACAAACATCCATATTGATCCCTTGCTGCCTTTAACTGGATGAGGAAAAATGACAAATAAAAGAAAAAGCTTCAGTGTTTTCAATGTTCATTTGGTTGTTTCTACCAGTATACATTTATTGTAAATATGTGTATGATAGATAGATAGATAGATAGATAGATAGATAGATAGTGTCAACTGTACATGTTTCCTGAACTAGATGTTAAGTGATTTGCTAATAAAGACTTGGAAATTTGAATGGTGGAGCCCCTGCAATTTCTTTACTATAATACATACAAGAATATAACTACTATAATCCTGCCTCCCATGTACAAGAATATAACTACTATAATACTGCCCCTATGTACAAGAATATAACCACTATAATACTGCCCTATATTACAAGAATATAACTACTATAATACTACCCCCTATGTACAAGAATAAAACTACTAAAATACTGCCCCCTATGTACAAGAATATATCTACTATAATACTGCCTCCTATGTACAAGAGTATAACTGCTATAATACTGCCTCCTATATACAAGAATATAACTACTATAATACAGCCCCTATGGACAAGAATACAACTACTATAATACTGTTTCCTATGTACAAGAATATAACTACTAGAATACTGCCTTCTATGTACAAGAACATAACTACTAGAATACTGCCTTCTATGTACAAGAATATAACTACTAGAATACTGCCTTCTATGTACAAGAATATAACTACTATAATATTGCCCCCTATGAACAAGAATATAAGTACTAAAATGCAACCTCTTATGTACAAGAATATAATGTACAAGAACTACTATAATGATATTTTATTTAAACATCTTTATTTAAAATCAAGCAACAAAATATTACAATATATTTACAATAAAGTCATAGAAAAAAAATAAAATTACATCCCATTGATAATAAACATCACAAACATTATACAAATGCTGACACATGGATGTTCCTCCACTACACATTATTGCAGTTATTTTTCCTCATCTTCTATCTTACAAAGGAGCAGAATGACGCTCCATGTCTCCAGTGTCTCTTGGCTGCAAACTCATGAGCGTTACTCTTCAGATACAGTAAGTCTCCTGTAGGTAGAAGGGTAAATCTCCTTCCCCCTGTTCTTAGTCCTTATACTGTTCACATTAACAGAGATTTCTTATAGTCTCACTCAGGTCACTTAAACGTCTTGGCCTTTTTTTCCCCTCCTCCCACTAATGTGATCGGTAGTGCCCCATCTTTTGGTGGACACTAAGGGGATAGGTTCCTCTTTCTGAGGGTTGTCCTCAGGAGGATTCATTGAATGAACTTGCACCATTTCAGCTTCTTTCTTCAGATCTTCCTCTCCCAGTGCACTGTAACATCCAGAAGCTACTTCCAGTACCGATAGCTCAGGTGTTCTCTCTGCTGTGATAGTTCTTTCAGAAATATCTGCTGTGGTGTTTTTCCTCATTACTGTATGGAACCCTTCATTATCCACACTGGTTCCTATGGCTGGACCAGCTGGCTCTGTGGACGTGGTCTCTGTGGCTGGACCAGCTGGCTCTGTGGACATAGTCTGAGTCGATGGATCAGTTGGTTCTACAAGTGTGGCCCCTGCAGCTGGGTTAGCCAGTTCTGTAGACACACAGGGCCGCTGCTCAGGTGGCAGCTGCCTCTATAAACTTGCTGAGCTGTGTCATTGATTTCATTAAAAAAAAAAAATATTTTGCTTTTTGGAAAAAAAAAAATCTTCAGTGGCTGGTGATATTTGTGAAGCAGCACCCATGGGTGTCACACCAGTCTCTATAGCAGGGTCACTATTTCCTTGCCTTCTAAAAGCATTGGGATTGACAGTATCTGTAGTTGCAGCGACATCTTCCTGCTTTTCCTCCATGTTTTCTGTGAACATCTCCTCAGTGATCTTGTTGTGTTCTGCATGAGGACAGTCCCGGAACATGTGGCCCTATCCTAAGCGTAGTGTTGAGCGCGAATATTCGAATTGCGAATTTTTATTGCGAATATCGCAACTTCGATAATTCGCGAATATTTAGAATATGATGATATATATTCGCTAATTCGAATATTCGCCATTTTTCCAATATCTGAAAGGCGAAAACATGACTTGTCCCTGCTTCCTTCTTGTGGGCCAATGAGTCATTGGGCCACAAGCAACTTAAGCAGGAAGGAATCATGTTTTCATTTTCAATGGGAATCCATCAACCCAACTCTGACGTTAATTCTCAATGCAAGTATATGTTCGCATCGCGAATTAAACTTAGATCTGGGTTCCTAATGGTTGTTGCTAGAAGATGATTGAAAATATAGCGCTATATCCTCAATCTTCGTCAAATATAGCAATGCAACCGTTAGGAGCTCAGCTCAAAGTTTAATTCGCGATGCGAGTATATGTTCGCATCGCGAATGAAACTTTGAGCTGAGCTCCTAATGGTTGGTTGAACTTGCTACTTGCTGGAATATAACGAAGATTGTGACTTCGAAGATTCGAAGATTCGTGATAATCGTAATATTCCAGCAAGCCAACCTTTAGGAACCCAGCTCTAAGTTGAATTCGCAATGCGAGTATTACAGGTTATACTAATCGCAATGCGAATTCAACTTAGAGGTGAGTTCCTAATGGGCATGCTTCTTATCTATCTTATGACTGAGTCGACCAAGACAACCCATTGAATGAACCTAATAGTATACTGCCCTTATACGGTGCGATTCACGCGCATATGTAATTGCCAATTTTTCGCATGACATAAACTGTCTTACATACAGAGAATTATAAATCAGTAATGGGAATTGTTACTGTGATGTATAATCTGCCTTGCCTCTTTTTGTATTATACTGTATTTTACATCATGCGAAAAATCGGCAATTACATATGCGCGTGAATCGCACCGAATAAGGGCAGTATGATATTGGGTTCATTCAATGGGTTGTCTTGGTTGGTCTACTCGAATAGACGAATATTGCGAATATAGCACTATATTCGCTATTTTCTCTATCTTCGTCTATTCGACCAAGCAAGCCAACCCAATAGTATACTGCCCCTATGCGATCCGATTCACGCGCATATGTAATTGCCGATTTTTTGCATGACCTAAAATACAGTTACCTACATAAAGAGGCAAATTATACATCACAGTAACAATTTTCATTACTGATTTATAATTGTCCTCTGTATGTAAGATAGTTTGTGTCATGCGAAAAATCTGCAATTACATATGCGCGTGAATCGCACAGCATTAGAGAGTATGATATTGTGTTCATTCAATGGGTTATCTTGGTCTACTCGAATAGACGAATATTGCAAATATAGCAGTATATTTGCTATCTTCTCTATATTCGACCAAGCAAGCCTTATAGTATACTGCCCTTATGCAGAGTGATTCACGCACATATGTAATTGCCGATTTTTCGCATGACACAAACTATCTTACATACAGAGGACAATTATAAATCAGTAATGAAAATTGTTACTGATGTATAATTTTGCCTCTTTTTGTAGTAAACTGTATTTTAAGTCATGCGAAAAATCGGCAATTACATATGCGCATGAATCGCACCGCATAAGGGCAGTTTGATATATTGATATTGTGTTCATTCAATGGGTTATCTTGGTGTATTCGAATAGACGACTATTGCAAATATAGCAGTATATTCGCTATCTTCTCTATATAAGCGCAGGTTACAGATGACTGGGCCTGTGCACTCGTCCTTTACATGCCCCAACTGTCCACATAATGAGCACTTACCTCTTAAGTACAAGAATATAACTACTGCCCCCTATGGACAACAATATAACTACTATAATACAGCCCCTATGGACAAAAATATAACTACTATAATACTGTTTCTTATGTACAAGAATATAATTACTATAATACTGCCTCCTATGTACAAGAATATAACTACTATAATACTTCCCTCTATGTACAAGAATATAACTACGATAATACTGCCTCCTATGTACAAGAATATAACTACTATAATACTACCTGTTATTTACAAAAATATAACTACTGTAATACTACCTCTTATGTACAAGAATAAAACTACTGCCCCCTATGGACAAGAATATAACTACTACTGCCTTCTATGTATAAGAATATAAACAATAATATAACTACTATAATACTGCCTCCTATGTACAAGAATATAACTACTATAATACTGCCCTCTATGTACAAGAATATAACTACTATAATGCTGCCTCCTATGTACAAGAATATAACTACTATAATACTGCCTCTATGTACAAGAATATACCTACTATAATACTGTACCCTATGTACAAGAATATAACTACTATATTACTGCTCCTATGTACAAGAATATAAGCACTATAATACTGCTTCCTATGTACAAGAATATAACTACTATAATACTGCCCCTATGTACAAGAATATAACTACTATAATACTGCCTCCTACGTACAAGAATATAACTACTATAATACTGCCTCCTATGTACAAGAATATAACTACTATAATACTGCCTCCTATGTGCAAGAATATAACTACTATGATACTGTCTCCTATGTACAAGAATATAACTACTGTAATACTGCCTCATATGTACAAGAATATAACTACTATAACACTGCCTCCTATGTACAAGAATATAACTATTATAATACTGCCTCCTATGTACAAGAATATAACTACTATAATACTGCTTCCTATGTGCAAGAATATAACTACTATGATACTGTCTCCTATGTACAAGAATATAACTACTGTAATACTACCTCCTATGTACAAGAACATAACTACTATAATACTGCACCTATGTACAAGAATATAACTACTAAAATACTGCACCTATGTACAAGAATATAACTACTACATTACTGCCTCCTATGTACAGGAATATAACTACTATAATACTGCCTCCTATGTACAAGAATATAACTACTATAATACTGCACCTTTGCAGAAAATATAAATCGTATTCAATGATATCAATAACGGAGAAAAGCTATGTAACATAGTAACATAGGTTATAAGGCTAAAAAGAGACATCTGTCCATCCAGTTCAGCCTGTTATCCTGCAAGTTGTTCCAGGACAACATGATAGTAGTTTGTTGTCAGCAGTAGTAGATACAATATATTAGAGAATATTCTCACCTTGTAGAAACAATACTTGTATTTTGTACTGAACACAGTTTACACTATATTACGGGTTAGTATATTTGCCCCTTTGTAGTTAATAATCATGATGTTACAACAATTTGTCATTTTGTATTTCAAGCTGAAAACCTATTTCTCCATGTCAATGGTACTGTTCTGAGTGAGGATGAAGTCTTATCACCGAGCCATATACGTGGACACCTCCCCCCCCAATGCTCTTGGCTCCTCCCCTTTTTATTTTCTGATCCTCGGAACAATTTGCAGAGCTTTATATAATCCATAATATATTACCCAGAATCCTCCGGGGTCGACAATAAATGTTTTATTACAGCAATTTTCTCTCTCTGGACAATTGTGACTTGCGGCTTAATGGAGGGAGCTCGTGTAATGGTCTCGTGGCGACTGCAGGCTTCAATGTATAGTAATCGCGGTACGGAGCTTGAATCGCATTTAGGACGCAGCTATAAAAGTCCCACTTCAGGATAATGCATGGTGCTCTCCTGCTCGGGGAGTTAATTGGTCGCTGGACGTACATTAGTCCCCCATAAGCTAAAATGTGTAATTTCGCCTGAAAACCATGAACCCAGTAACCTTTTTAGCTCAGTCCCTTCTCTCTGTCTCCGGGAAACAGCGAGAGGCAACCGTAACCAGGAAGTGAGTGACAGCAATGCATTTTATTTCAGCCCACACAATTAAAAACCAGTATGGCAGCCGTTATCCTCACCTCAACAGGGGTTCATTTCCAGATTTTGCAGTCCCCTTTATCCGCCACTGATAATCTTGCGTAGTCACACTTTCAGCACTCTAGCTGCTTTACTGTGAAACTACAACTCCCAGCATACACACTTGCTCAGCTGTTTTTGTAACTCCTATTGAAGTGAAAGAAGGATTCTGGGAGTTGTAGTTTCTGAACAGCTGGTCTGCCAGAGGCTGCTGATTTCTATTCTAGTTCTTGGAAAGCTGGGTTACTGTTCACACAGCTTTTCCAGCTCCTAGAATGGCGGGTTTTACACCCACTGAATGAAGAGACAAGAGATTTGTCACTGAGGAGCTTGGGAAATGGTGAGAAGTAACATATCTGCCATGCTTTTATACACCCACTATCATGGGAATAGACAGCTTTTCTTGCTCAGAGTTTGGGATGAGAGCCGTGGGGGAGCAGGGGTGCACCAACAATGAGGCGATTGCCTCAGGCAGCACCAGGTAGAGGCAAGTGTGAGGCAGCCGAAGGGAGATTACCTGTTTCTGCAGTATAGTATTGGGAAGCACGGTGGGCAGTGGCAGATTATAATTGGGGCGTTTGGGTCGGTAACCCCAGGCCCGACATCCCTGGGGGGCCCAGCGCCGACCTGAAAGCAGACATACTGCGGCAGGGCACGGGAGCGTATAGATCCCTGCCCCGCCGCCTATCACCGCCATAAGCTTCAGGCCTAGTAGGCCTGAGGCCTATGTGGTGGTAGAAGCCCGGTGTGCGTGATGACGTCATCGTGTATCTGTATAGTGAAGCGCGCAGGCTTTGGTGCACGCGCGCCTGCCTCACCATTCAGCACACAGGTAAGAATTAGCCTTTTTTTTTTTGAATGTGTAGTGTGTGCTAACTTTGGGGGGAGAGGCGATATTAATGAAGGGACAGTGGGGGCATGTTTCCATGGGGTCAAATTAATTAATGGATGGCAGTGTGGGGGCAAATTAATGGATGGCTGTGTGGGGGGAAATTAAGGGATGGCAGTTGTGGGGGCAAATTAATCAATGGATGGCAGTTGTGAGGGCAAATTAATTAGTGGATAGCAGTGGGGGCAAATTAATGTATGGCAGTGTGGGGGGAGATTACTATATGGGGCAGTGTGGGGTAAATTACTGCATGGGGGCAGTGTGGGGAAAATTACTTTATGGGGGCAGTGTGGGGGAAATTACTATATGGGGCAGTGTGAGGGAAATTACTATATGGGGCAGTGTGGAGGAAATTACTATATGGGGGCAGTGTAGGGGAAATTACTGTATGGGGGCAGTGTAGGGAAAATTACTTTATGGGGCAGAGTGGGGGAAATTACTATATGGGGCAGTGTGAGGGAAATTACCGTACTATATGGGGCAGTATGGGGGAAATTACTATATGGGGCAGTGTGAGGGAAATTACTATATGGGGGCAGTATAGGGGAAATTACTATATGGGGCAGTATAGGGGAAATTACTATATGGGGCAGTGTAGGGGAAATTACTTCATGGGGCAGTGTGAGGGAAATTACTATATGGGGGCAGTATAGGGGAAATTACTATATGGGGCAGTGTGAGGGAAATTACTATATGGGGCAGTGTGGGGGAAATTACTATATGGGGCAGTGTGGGGGAAATTACTATATGGGGGCAGTGTGGGGGTGTTGCTATTAGATGACATTATTTTTGGGGACAGTATACAGGTATTACTACCTGGAGCACAATATAGGGTGTTGTTATTATTACTGGGGGAACTCTAGGCGACAATATAACTGCTGTAGACACTATAGGGATCTTTGGGGTAATTTATCAAACTGGTGTAAAATTGACCTGGCTTAGTTGTCCATAGCAACAGATTCCACATTTCATTTTTCGCAGCTCCTCTGGAAAATAAAAGGTATAATCTGATTGGTTGCTATGGGCAACTAAGCCAGTTATACTTTACACCAGATTGATAAATGACCCCAATTATGAGAAATCTAACGTGTCTGTGTAACAAACTTTGTAGAGACGAGATGCGGCTGAAAGAATTTGTCATGGCGGTCTGGGTCAAACGGAGGAGAAGAGGAAAGAGAAGATCTACATGACAGGAGAAGTCCCTGGATGTAAGAGGTATGTGGTGCTGTATTCCCCTATATGTAGCTACTGTGACCTGCGTCTCATCTTCTGCTCCAAGTCTTTATCTTAACCTCTTGCCGCCACGCTAACGCCGATGGGCGTCAGCGCGGCGGCTCTCTCAGGTCTCAGTCACGCCTATCGGCGTCATCTCGTGAGACCTGAGACTTCACATGAACGCGCGCGCGTGCGCGCGCGTTCATGTGATAGGAGCCGGGACAACTGAAACTACAGCCTGCCAGCGCTGATCATGCGCTGGCAGGCTGTAGATGCGAAAAACGCATTTAAATCGCATATCAGACGCTGTTTTTAAACAGCGTCTGATATGCCTGCTGTCTGCTCGTCTGGTGATCCCTTTGTTTGGGACCACCAGAGGAAACATAGGAAAAGTGCACCAATCACTACACACACACCCCCCACCCCCATCACTGATTAACCCCTGATCACCCATGTCACCCCCTGATCACCCCTGATCACCCCTGTCACCCCCTGTCACTAATCACCCCCTACAGGCTCATTCAGACGTCCGTATGTGTTTTGCGGATCCATGGATCTGCGGATCCATGGATTTACAGATCCGCAAAATACGGACACCGGCAATGCGCTTTCCGCATTTTGCAGATCCGCACAGAACTATATAGAAAATGCTTTTTCTTGTCCGCAATTGCGGACAAGAATAGGACATGTTCTATATTTTTGCGGAACGGAAGTGCAGACCCGGAAGCGCGGATCCGTAATTCCGGATCCGAGCGGGGCAAAGTCTGTCCCCATAGAAATGAATGGGTCCGCAATTCCGTTCCGCAAACAGAATTTCGGACGTGTGAATGGGGCATAAGGGTCCCTTATCACCGCCAATTAGTTAGCTACTTGTTAGGTAGCTAGCGCCCAGCCCACTGCACCGCAGTCACTGATTTTGGCAGAGATTTTTTCATCCACATTGATTGATGCGAGTGAATAAATCTGTGCCGTTCATTTTTTTTCTTTTCAGCCCAGCGGCTGAACGGAGGCTGAACGGAAAAAAAAAAATCTCATTACCCGTATGCTCAATATACGGAGAATCGCAGAAACTCCTAATGCTGGCCATACGTGTAATGATTGTGGAGACCCTCAAATGCCAGGGCAGTACAAAAACCTCACATGTGACCCCATTTTAGAAAGAAGACACCCCAAGGTATTCCGTGAGGGGTATGGGGAGTTCATATAAAATTTTATTTTTTGTCACAAGTTAGTGGAATATGAGACTTTGTAAAAAAAAAAAAAAATATATATATATATCAATTTCCGCTAACTTGTGTCAAATTTTTTTTTTTTATGTGAACTCGCCATGCCCTCACGGAATACCTTGGGGTGTCTTCTTTCCACAATGGGGTCACATGTGGGGTATTTACACTGCCCTGGCATTTTAGGGGTAAAAATGCCCTGTGAAATCCTAAAGGTACTCATTGGTTTTAGGGCCCCTTTGCGCATCTTGGCTGCAAAAAAGTGTCACTCATGTGGTATCGCCGTACTCAGAAGAAGTAGGGCAATGTGTTTTGGGGTGTATTTTTATATATACCCATACTTTGTGTGAGAAATATCACTGTAAACGACAACTTTTAAATTTTTTTATACAAAGTTGTCAATTTACAGAGATATTTCTCTCACCTAACATGGGTATATGTAAAAATACACCCCAAAACACATTGCCCTACTTGTCCTGAGTACGGCGATACCACATGAGTGACACTTTTTGCAGCCTGGGTGCGCAAAGGGCCCAAATTCCAACGAGTACCTTTAGCTTTACATGGCTGCTCACAATTAGCCTCGCCCAAAATGCCAGTACAGTATAAACACCCCACAAATAGCCCCATTTTGAAAGAAGACACCCCAAGGTATTCGCTGAGGGGTGTGGTGAGTCCATGAAAATTGAACTTTTGTCAAAAGTTAGCGGAAAGGGAGACTTTGTGAGAAAAAACAATACAAAATCAATTTCCGCTAACTTGTGCCAAAAAAATCTTCTGTGAACTCGCCATGCCCTCACGGAATACCTTAGGGTGTCTTCTTTCCAAAATGGGGTCACATGTGGGGTATTTCTACTGACCTGGCATTTTAGGGGCCCTAAAGCGTGAGAAAAAATGTGTAAAAATGCCCTCCTAAAAGGTACTCATTGGTTTTAGGGCCCCTTTGCGCATCTTGGCTGCAAAGTGTCACTCATGTGGTATCGCCGTACTCAGGAGAAGTAGGGCAATGTGTTTCGGTGTATTTTTACATATACCCATGCTGGGTGAGAGAAATATCTCTGTAAATTGACAACTTTGTATAATTTTTTTTAAAAGTTGTCATTTACAGAGATATTTCTCACACAAAGTATGGGTATATATAAAAATACACCCCAAAACACGTTGCCCTACTTCTCCTGAGTACGGCGATACCACATGTGTGACACTTTTTTGCAGCCAAGATGCGCAAAGGGGCCCTAAAACCAAAGAGTACCTTTAGGATTTCACAGGACATTTTTACGCATTTGGATTCCACACTTCTTCTCAGGCTTTAGAGACCCCTAAAATGCCAGGGCAGTATAAATACCCCACATGTGACCCCATTTTGGAAAGAAAACACCCCAAGGTATTCCGTGAGGGTCATGGCGAGTTCACAGAATGGTTTTTTTTTTGGCACAAGTTAATGGAAATTGATATTTTTTTATTTTTTTTATTTTTTTTACAAAGTCTCATATTCCACTAACTTGTGACAAAAAATAAAATTTTACATGAACTCACCATACCCCTCACGGAATACCTTGGGGTGTCTTCTTTCCAAAATGGGGTCACTTGTGGGGTATTTATACTGCCCTGGCATTTTAGGGGTCTCTAAAGCCTGAGAAGAAGTCTGGAATCCAAATGCGTAAAAATGTCCTGTGAAATCCTAAAGGTACTCATTGGTTTTAGGGTCCTTTGCGCACCCAGGCTGCAAAAAGTGTCACTCATGTGGTATCGCCGTACTCAGGAGAAGTAGGGCAATGTGTTTTGGGGTGTATTTTATATATACCCATGCTGGTGTGAGAAATATCTCTGTAAACGACAACTTTTTAAATTTTTTATACAAAGTTGACAATTTACAGAGATATTTCTCTCACCCAGCATGGGTATATGTAAAAATACACCCTAAAACATATTGCCCTACTTCTCCTGAGTACGGCAATACTACGTGTGTGACAGTTTTTGCTGCCTGGGTGCGCAAAGGCGCAAATTCCAACGAGTACCTTTAGGTTTTACAGGGCTGCTCACAATTTAGCCCCGCCCAAAATGCCAGAACAGTAAACACACCCCACAAATGACCCCATTTCGGAAAGTAGACACCCCAAGGTATTCACTGAGGGGCATAGTGAGTCCGTCTGAGATGTTATATTTTTTTGCCAGAAGTTAGCAGAAATGGAAACTTTATTATTATTTTTTTTTCCACAGAAAGTGTCATTTTCCGCTAACTTGTGAAAAAAAATGAAATGATACATGAACTCACCATGCCCCTCCGTGAATACTTTGGGGTGTCTTCTATCTAAAATGGTGTCATTTGGGGGTATTTATACTATCCTGGCATTCTAGCACCTGAAGAAACATGACAGGCGCTCAGAAAGTCAGAGCTGCTTCAAAATGCCGAAATTCACTTTTTTTGCACCATAGTTTGTAAACGCTATAACTTTTACCCAAACCAATAAATATACACTTATTGGATTTTTTTTATCAAAGACATGTAGAACAATAAATTTTGTGAAAAATGTATATAGAAATGTAGTTTTTAAAAAAAAAATTTACAACAGAAAGTGAAAAATGTCATTTTTTTGCAAAAATGTCGTTACATTTTTATTAATAGCAAAAAAAGTAAAAATGTCAGCAAGAATGAAATACCACCAAATGAAAGCTCTATTAGTGAGAAGAAAAGGAGGTAAAATTCATTTGGGTGGTAAGTTGTATGACCGAGCAATAAACGGTGAAAGTAGTGTAGTGCAGAATTGTAAAAAAAGGGCCTGGTCACTAGGGGGGTATAAACCTGTGGTCTTCAAGTGGTTAATCATATGTATTTTAAATTTTGGAAAGAAGGACGGCACTCACAACATTTGGTTAAGTAATGGGGATTTATTGGTTTTTGTACAAATCAATTAGTTTAAAAATGGTCATTAGATAATGGGTTGTTTTTGTTGGGGATATTGGTTGTGATTGGTCGGTGAGGGTTAATGTTTCTGAGTTGTAAAAAAATGGCCTAATACTATTAATTATTAAATATCAGCTGATATCAAAAATTTAAAAGTTCTGTGGCAGAAAAAACAATTATAAAATCATAACAGTAAAAAATCCAGGATGATGAAAGAATTCACAGTGAGTATTCCATTTGTATAAAGTTCATAACAAATTTTGTGTATTGGTATTTTGGAATTCATACACAATAGGGAGTCTCTGAGTAGACAAGCAATTATAATTTGGGGGCCCAAAGTTTGGTCCTTCTGGGTGGGCAAAAAAGGGGAGGAGAAGAAGTAGTGTACCTTGTTGCTTGTTAATAGTTGGTCCGTTCCTGGCAGGCTTACCGCTGTGGATCCGAGTATCAGCGGTCTTTGTTTTGCGCGCGCTCAATCCTCCAATCAATCCTAGTATTAGGCCATTTTTTTTACAACTCAGAAACATTAACCCTCACCGACCAATCACAACCAATATTCCCAACAAAAACAACCCTTTATCCAATAACCATTTTTAAACTAATTTATTAAAATATATTTTATTGTACAAAAACCAATAAATCCCCATTACTTAACCAAATGTTGTGAGTGCCGTCCTTCTTTCCAATATTTTCTGTTCTAAACGCTTTCTGGAGTACTGGGTAAAGCTCCATCTGGATTGAGCACCACATCTATATCCCTGGTAGCAGTGAGCCGCTAAACCCCCTTTTTTTATCATCTGTATTTTAAATTTGGCTACTAAAATTTTTATTTGTCACCTGCAGTCCTATGTAACAGCCCAGGTAACAGTGATAACTTTCTGTGTGCAGATAATGTTGTGCATGTTCCCTGCAGTCCTATGTAACACCCCACATAACACAATAGTTCACCATGTTATGTGGGGGGTTTCATAGGACTGCAGGTAACATCTATGACATCTGTACTCAGAGAGTTATGAGATGGTAGGGGTCATGGTTCCTGGCACCACCGCCAATCCGCTGTTTGAGCAGACTGTGATGTCCCAGTGAGCACCGCAGCCTCTTAGCTCCTTACTAAGCACAGCGCTGTCTATTTGATAGCACTGCGCTTGGTATTTCAGCTCAGCCCCAATTACTCAGATGGGACAGAGCTGCACCTCGGACACGTGAACGATGAACGTGACGTCATATGGCCAAGGAAGAGACTGTGACGCTAACAAAGCACCGCAGCCTCTTCATACAGAAAAAAAAAAAACTTAAAGTGGAGGGGGGTCCAAGAGGGGTAGATAGCCCCGGGCCTATCATGCCCCTGACGGTGGGCACAGTATGTGGCGCTGTATTACCCTATACGTTTTGTAGCTCTGTATGGAATGTTTTCCAAGTATGTCTTTAACAGTAGGACTGGAGGGAAGGGGTTAGGTTAGGAAATTGGCATTGGGGGTTGGGGTGCCGTTTCAGTTTTTGCCTCAGGCAGCAGAAAGGCTAGGTGCACCCCTGGGGGGGGGGGGGGGGGAGGCATGTTGGTTGTTACCCAGCTTTCCCAGAAGCACATGGAATTTGAATGGTTATAACTGAGTAAATATATTCATAGACAGGACCCGCCTAGGGCGCTAATACATTCCAATTAATTTGCTGACAATGCAGGGAGATGGCGCGACAAGTGGTGACCTTTCCACAAGATACGGGATCCTCCATCCTGCAGATTGTTCCAGGGTCCAGGCTTTTAACAAAACAGCAATCCTCACCGCGAGGGGAATGAAGCGGAGAATTCTCTGCCGGACGCTGCTTCCCCTGGACGACCGTCCTGTCAGCGGGAAGAGAACGTCGCCGCCGCCGCCATCAATAATAAGATGATAGAAAACCACAGGCAGAAAGCCAGACTTTTCACATTTAAAGAAGAAGTCACCCAGCTTTCCCAGAACACCCTGACTGCCCAGTTATACACTGATGTCTCCCTCATGTCTATATAGCCCGTCTATTCAGGAGTTTGGGAAAAGTGAGTACCACAAGGCACACAGGCGATGTCACCCCCTTTCCTCGCCCCCTGAATAACAATTTGGCAGTGACACGTCCCTGACAGAACGGAGCTGTATAACGTGCTAATCAGGACTCTAGGAAAGCTGGATGATAATCGCTGTGGAAGCTGTAATCTACAATGCTTGCCTCCTTTCTCCTGCTGCTCTTTGTAGTGCTCAGCCTTATGTAACCTATTCAAGGGCTCCGTGATCAAGCAGGGGCCACTGCCACCATAAAATGTACCATTGTCTACTAGATTGGATGTAAAGAGGCTGCCCCCTATATGTGATATACTGGAGGAATATCACCGGTGAGGGAAGCCCCTCAATCTTAACAAAATAGCAGTGGGGACCAAGGAGCCACTGAATGTTCTTGCAACGGGGCCCTTAGTTGTCTGTGTCCCCCTCCTGCTAATGTATTCATGAAGCAGGTAGAATCACCTCCCAGAGATGGACATTCTCCAGAGCAGGGGGCATGTTACAGGCAGCTGATGGGTTTGTTACAATGTATCAGTCTCTCCTGTCCTGATAGCTTATTACAATATATGAGTGCAGGTATGTTTGTTTTTGTTACAATGTATCAGCCGAGACAAATCTCAACAACAGCATCGTTGTTCTCTCTTCTGCCCTGATAGCTTGTTACAATGTATCAGACTCTCCAGTCTGGATAGTTTGTTACAATGTATCAGTGCAGGTAGGTTTGTTACAATGTATCAGCTGAGAAGACCTCCACAACAGCATGCTTGTTCTCTCTCCTGCCCTGATCATTTGTTACAAAGTATTGGTGCAGGTGGGTTTTTTTACAATGTATCAGCCGAGACAAACCGCAACAATACCACTGTTGTTCTCGCTTCTGTCCTGAGCGTTCGCTACAATGTATCAGTGCAGGTAAAACGTATCAGTCCATGCTGTTTGGTTCAGAGGGATATCTAGACGCCATACAGTTGCAATGGAAACTCAGCTGTGAGAAGTGTTAGGTCAGGACTTGTTTTGGTCTCTGGATGAAAGCATATGGGTTTTCATTCACTGACAGTAAGGAGAGATCTTGAAAATGGCAGGGAATGTCCAGAACTTTTCATTCGGCAGCACAAGGCCGCGCCGTCTGCCATTGCTCAAGGTAATTCCGGTCATAAGACTGCACTGCTAGAATTTCGGTGTCCTTGTTTTACTGATGTTAACCCCTTCATCCTATAATGACACATTTCCTACAGGAAAGCCCTGTGATCCTAGTGTTCCAGGAATCCAGATGGATCAATGTATGGAAATGTTCTGAAGTGTGTTCTGGATCATCTGCACAGAAGCTGCAAGAGGTGGAGGATAATAGGAATGTGGCACTGTGCGCGCCCTTCATCTTACTTTATTCATAGGGGGCACCATGGGGGGTCTGTATATATATGTCTTCTTATGGATAGAAGAAGATTTCAATTCCACATTTGTATCTGTCACGTCACTGCAATCTTGACACGACCCCAGGGAGCCTGATTATACTGTGCACGCCAAATCGGTGTCAAAGTAATATCTGGAAAGAGAATCCTGCCGCAGATTTCTATACGGTGTATGACAATGGTGTATCTGTTGCCTGCACGGGGGCATTATGGGGGCTCAGACATGTCCTGATGAGAAGCTGAGCGGTACTCGGAGACTGTATCACGCATGAGAGGCTTAGATACAGCAGCTTAGCAGACAGTATCACACATGGGAGACTTAGATACAGCAGCTCAGTAGACAGTAGCACAACTAATAAGCATAGCTTCATAAGCTCAGCAGACTGTATCACACATAATAGGATGAGATACAGTGGCTAAAAAGAGAGTATCAAACATGACAGGTTTAGATACACAACTCAGCGGACAGTAACGGAGGTCAGCCGACACAAGTACACATGATAGGTTTAGATACACCAGCTCAGCAGACAGTATCACATATTATGGGATGAGATACAGTTGCTCAACAGACAGTATCACACATGATACATTTAGATACACAACTCAGCAGACAGTAACAGGAGCTTAGCAGGCAGTAGCACACATGACAGGATTAGATACCCCAACTCCATAAACAGTATCATATAATAGTCTTAGATACAGTGGCTCTGCAGACAGTATCCCACATAATAGGCTTAGATGCACTCATCCTGCCTGCAGCCATGTATAACCCCTGGGAGGCTTAGATACACTGACCCAACATCACGTTTGGTGATCATAGATAATAATTCTTCTGCCACTTATTTGTTTTTTCTGGGTAATAGAATTTGATCTCTTGAGGATAACGTGGCTGTAATAATAATTCTCTGCAGGATTGTAAGTTATGCGGAGGGAACATGGACCCCACAGAGAGACGTTGTCCAAACCTCAAGAAGTCATGTTCTTTTCGTAAAAATAGAGTCAGTGGTCTATTCTCCTTCACTATAAAAAACACCACGGTAACCAAAGAGGTAACAAAGCGCAGGATGAGCAGCATTTGTTGTCCCCTCAGTGAGTGGAATGATAAATCTCGGCCTTGTTCCCACAGCCTGCTCGGGTCCTAATAATCCTCGTCCTTTAGATTCCTCCCAGTATTTTCTGACATTCTGGTCTCATTAGCCAGACACTTGTGTTGTGCCCCCCTGGGGCCTTGAAACGCGATCCACCCGTATGACCAGGCGAATAGGATGGGTGACGAGGACAGGGCAGGAATCCTGATGTCATCATCACACCTCAGAGAAATAGTTCTTAATGTGTCTGGAAATATTTGGGAATCTTTAGGGATCAAGTTCAGGAAAGTGGAGCAGAGTGAAGGGACGCAGGGGACATTCACAGGCCTCTTTAGTTACACATTAAAATTAGGACACTGTCCAAAAGGCGGGGGAGGGGGTTGCTTGTCCCACTAAATTTACACAATGCAGGTCCCAGGTCACCAATATAATGGCTGTAGTCAGCTGAGGCCCGGAATTACAAGCATAGTAGCGGGTGCCAGCTCTCATATGAAAGCAATTAGTGGCGGCGGTCCAGTCGGCGGGGCACTCAGGGCCTTTTATTGGAATTGTCCTTACTGTGGGTGGGCGCTGTGAGTCTTCCCTGGTTAAATAGTGGAAAACAATTGCAAGGTAGATCGATGGGTGTGAGCACTGAGCAAATCTTTCCATTTTTATCCAGAGTACTGAAGGAAACGTTAAACTTTCTGGGCTATGAGCTCCTTCTGAATGTGGAAACTTCCTGCGCCTGCCATGGTCAACAGAAAGAAAAGTCACCCTGTGAAGTAAAGGCACTGTACACCCTATTCTTCTCAGGTTCCAGGACGGAGAAATTTCTGACTGAAAGAGTGGTTATAACCCTTACTGTCCACTAGTAATTAATCAACTTGGTGTGTATATATATATATATATATATATATATATATATGTATATATATTTATTTATTTTTTTTTTTTTTTTCAAGATAAGTCGTCAATATCTGGTTGAGGGAGGAGGGTTCAACACCACCAACCATCAGCTGTTTAAAGAAGCCGCAGCGCTTCCGTGCGAACTGTGGCCTCCTCACAGCATATAAAGCACAGCACCTTATGGTGTATAGTGGCTGTGCTTGGTATTGCAGCCCAGGCCCAGTCACTTGAATGGGACTGAGCTGCGCCTAGGTCATGTGACCTGTGAATGGGATGTCACTGGCCTAGGAAGAGGCTGTAGTGCTTACCGGAGTTCCTCAGCCTCTTCAAACAGATCGGCGGTAGTGCCGAGAGTCAGGCCACCACAGATCAGATATTTATAACCAGTCCTCAGGGTAAGTTATCAATGAATCCCAAAAAAACGCATCAGGCAGCCACGTTTGTAATGGCTTCTAACATCTCCATGTAATAAGATGTCTGGTACCAACCCCCGGGTATGGAAGCATCAAAAAAAAGCATCAACTGAGGTCTGGATCTACTACGCACTTTTGTCTAGCAAGAGTATCATGGAAAGTTGCGCATGCGTGTTATGTAATTGTATGTGGATTCTGGCTTATCTGCACTGAGACGCTTTATGGGTCTGATTAGAACCTGATCATCCCACATGGATCTCATCGAAGGTACAAAATAGCAATGGACGGCACACTACAGATAAACCTTCAGCGATCGATATGCAACACTGTGATAACACTTCCCTACAAAACTCAACGTGTGCGGCTCTCCAACTCAACGGATGTGAATCTGCTGTTGAATGAAGATTCTCCTCCCACCACAACTCCCAGCAATTAACATTAATTGTATAACTGAATACAGAGACACCATTATACATTACAATTAATTTACAGATTAATAAAAATAAATCTGCCGCTGGCCATTATGGCGGACACTGAATAGACTCGAAGCCTCATTAGAGACCATTTTCTAGTAATTGCCATGATGGTTCACGCTTCCAAACTTGTCTGATGGTACAATGTAGCGAGGAGCCGTGTGATCACTACACATCAATCACCTCGTTCTGAACAATCATTAGCATATTCATTCTCCCCTCTCTAGAGATCAATACAGCGTCCAAAGCGGTGCAGGCGGACGGGAACCTGCCTGAATGGACGCTAATTTACAGCAAATACCAAGTAATTAGATTAATGTGATTTATTTGCGCTGTTAGATGTTCTCTGAAGTCCTGATCCCAAAGGTTATTTAAAGACCTGGAATATCGGGTAGACGGGCTGGTTTATAGCACAGTTTAAAAAAGGCCAATGCCCCAGGAGCTTCTGTTCTAGAGACTATCATCTAAGCCAAATATGTTTTCCTCTAAACGTCTTTCCCATGGACTCTTAGGCAGTGAACATATGTCTTGGCACCATCTTTGTTACCCTTCTTGGCCAGGCCGTTGACTCTACATTCGGCCGGTCAAGATAAGACGTCATGAGGTGTTCCGCCATCAAAAACAAGCCCGTGTGTCACTGAAAACTCATAATCCAGTACACGAAGTGGCATCACCAGCACTGCACCTCATCTGTATAGACATTACATTAGCCATACCCATACATAATTGTAATAAGATTTGGTACAGAGCATGTATGAACCACAACCTCTGCCTTGTCACATGATATAACAATAGTCCTATTGCTAACAGGTTTGTATGGGGCTGTACCATACTTGTCTTAATTTGTGACATGGCCTCCAGAATTATTTCGTTGTAATCACCACGCCCCCCTTTTAAAGGCCTCACAGTCTTCTTACAAAGTTCCACCTTTGGCAATTGCCTGGCAGCCTGCCCCTTGAATGCATGTTCAGGCACCAGGGTGCCAAATACAATTAGTAGACATGGAGGGCTGCTTTCCAAGAGATCTCCAAAAGAGTTGGCCAATCTTCTCTGGAGATTTGGGAGACTCTTACCATGGTAGTCCTCACTTTGGTACTCCCTAGGCCATGCAGTGACAGGAGGAGAGAGCCCTTCTTCCCCTCAGGACTGTGGGGCGGGGGGGGGGGGGTCCTAGCTGTTGGTGGCTGGGGCCTTTTGATGTCAGGTGGATGGGCAGTGTGGCGCAAGGCAGGACAGCAGGAAGAGGGCCAGCTGATTGTGGAGACAATAATCAGGCCCATTTGGTTACAAAAATAAAGTCTCTCATGACTGGATAGATGATGGAGGTACAAATATCAGTGGTAAGGACAGTTCTGAGGAATATCACTTTTACAAAAGGCTGTATATAGGAGTTGGCAATTATGGTAGTAGTCCTCCCTGAGTCTCTCTCTAAATACAATATGCAGTCTTCCCAAATTGACCACAGGCATGCAATCACTCTCAATATACTTTCTGTAGTACCCAATTGAAGGGTGCTGTCCTAGATTGGATTGTCCATCTGTCTCAGACGTGTCGCAGGCATGGCCTTAAATTGGTCCTCAACCTTCTGTAAATATTCTGTCAGAAGATAATTCTTAGTAAAGTTGCTTTCCGGAAATTTTCCACTCTCAGGATTGTTGTTTTCCTGGATAAGAGTTCTCTTTCAGGACCTACTTGGTAGAGCACACCAAAGCAGGTCTTTACTCTAGCTTGATCAGCAGTACACACTCAACAAACTCTGGCTACAGGGGGCAGGTCTGGCCTGTCTACCCTCAACTACACTTAGAACTGGCAGTTAGTATAGCAGTAAACATTTTAAAGTGGTGAACCTTTAACAGTGAATCATAGTATTAACCATTTAGCATTGACTCACTGCATTAACCCTTAAAAAAGTGAACCACTGGGTCACTGCAATATTGTCCCCTTACAGTTACGTCATAATACCTGAGGGGGTGTATGGAGCGGGCTTCTGCAGTGGGCCCCCTTCATACACCGTGGGTATCGGCTGTATCATACAGCTGGGACCCCCCTGCACTAACGGGAAGTGCTGACCGTGCCGCCCCTGTCATTTAACCCCTCAGGTGCCACAGTCAACGCTGATCACGGCACCTGTGAATGAAGGTAGAGGGATGCGGCTCCCTCTGCCTTCAGATCTGAGCCTGCGCTGAATACTGAACGGCATGGAACATTTATGGAGTAACGGGGGCATGGATAAAAGTAGGAATATGCTAGTTAGGTTCAGCTGACATTAGCACATTGCTTATGTCAGCCAGTTTAATTTAGGTATTTCTCGTGACAGAAACCCTTTAAAAAAATTCCTGTATGGTGAACGTCGTAACGGAAAAGTCATTTTGTCCCCCCCAAAAATTTTATTAACAGTGATCAAAAAGATGTACATACCACAAAAATGGTACCAATAGAAAATACAGTGTGTTATGCAAAAAGAAAGCCCTCATACAGCTCTGTAGACCGAAATATAAAAAAGTTATGGCTATCAGAATATGGCAATGCAAAGAAAACTTTTTTTCCGAAAGTTTTTATTTTTTTTAAAGTAGTAAAACAAAAAACACTTGTGGCGATACAAGTTTGGAATCTCAACATTCGTATTGAGCCACAATATAAGAACGTCAGGTCATTTTTATCACAGAGTGAACACTGTGATGTCAATACCCCAAAAAACTTGGCGGAATTTTTTTTTATTTTTATTTTGCCACACAAAGTATTTTTTTCCCATTTTCCAATACAAGACATGGTAAATTAAATGGTGGCATCAACAAATGGATCTTGTCCTGCAAAAAATAAGCCCTCATATAGCTATGTCAACAGATATGGTTAAGGTTATTGGAATGTGGGGAGGAAAAATCCAAAATGCAAACATGAGAATAGGCCTCAAAAGGTTAAATAGGCTTGTTGTAGTTCTATTATACAGCAACTGTATGGCAATATTGTGTGAATACTCTATGGCTGTTATTTGGGACTGTATGGTGTTATTATATAGGCGCCATGTAACATTTTTACACTTTGTGACATTAGTTATGTTACTATATGGTACTATTATGTGACAATATCATTTGGTTATTCCAAGGCACTGTTATTTTACCCCTGCAATATGACAGTATTATATAGGCACATATAGCAACAGCAATATTTGGAAATGGTATGACACTGTTATATGTTCACAGTATGATGCTGTTATGTAGTCACTGTATGTTAAAGGGGTTCTGCAGTTTGTTTAAACTGATGATCACTTCTCACTGTTTACCGCAGCTAAACTCTGTTCACTTGAATGAAGCTGAGCCCCGCCCAGGCCAGTTGATACAAGTCGTGACGTCACTGGTCCTGCGGTAAACAGTGAGAAGGCCGCGGCGCCTTCTCAAACAGCTGATCGGCGGGGGTCCAGGGTGACGGACTCCCGCCGATCAGATGCTGATGATCTATCCAGAGGATAGATCATCAGTTTAAGGCCTCATGCACACGACCGTTGTTTGATTCCGTGTCCGTTGCTCCGTTTTTCGTGATTTTCTGCGGACCCATTGGTTTTCAATGGGTCCGTGAAAACCTCAGCAAATGCACCGTTTGTCCTCCGCGTCCGTGGTCCGTGATTCCAGTCCGTCAAAAAAATATAACCTGTCCTATTCTTGTCCGTGAAAAACGGTTCCACGGACCCATTCAAGTCAATGGGTCCGTGAAAATGCGGATGGCCATCCGTGTGTCATCGCGTTCCGTGTCCGTTTTTTGCGGATCCCTTGGCAGGCACTTGGGAAAAATTGTCAGCCTGTCTTTTGGTAAAATCTTTTGGGTCATGTCCGCTAAAAAAATGGAAGACACACGGAAACACAACGGAAGGCAAAAACGGACACGGATCACTGAACAACGGAACCCCTTTTTGCGGACAGCATAAAAAAACGGCCGTGTGCATGAGGCCTAAACAAACTGCAGAACCCCTTTAATGCTTGAACACAATTATTTGGTCGGCAGTAAAGACACAAGTCTCTGTCACAGTTTGCCAAAAATCCCAAATTTGCAGGGGCTGTCTCTAATTTGCAGAAACAGTCTCGGTAAATTCGGCCTGTTCCAGACCAAAAATGGGCAGGGCTTCAATGTGTCCCATGCAAATGTGGGTGTACCACTGTGGGTGGGGAATAAATAGTTTTTCATTTTGCATTCATCTTCAACCTAAAAAACATAATAAAAAAAGAAATGGGGGGGATTTATGAAACTGTCTAAAAGAAAAACTGTCTTTGTTGCCCATAGCAACCAATCACATCACAGCTTTTATGTCCTACAGTGTTTTGGGGAAATAAATGCTGCACTGTAATTGGTTGGCAACAAAGACAGGTTTTCTTTTATACAGCTATAAATCTGCCCCTTAAAGACTTTTAAAGGGCTTCTGTCACCCCCAAAATGCATTTTTCATCAGCTGACATTAGCTATTCGCTAATGTCAGCTGATCTCAAACATACTTTTCCTACATTGCCCTGTGATTTCGTTCTTTTAAAATTCTTACTTTTATTATATGCAAATATCTTCACTACCAGCAAGTTGGGCGGTAACTTGCTGGTAGCCGCCGCATCCTCCAGTTGCCGACACGCCCCCTCTCCTCTTGATAGACAGGGCCAGCGAGCGCTCTCCTGCCGCGCCTGCGCCGTAACATTCTTCAATCGGCGCAGATGTACTGAGCGAAGGACGCCAGCTCCGTCCTCAGTGCGCCTGCGCCAATTATGTCATGGGTGTACTGTGATGTAATCGGCGCAGGCGCACTGAGGACGGAGCTGGCGTCCTTCACTTAGTACGCCGTAACATTCTTCAATCGGCGCAGGCGTACTGAGTGGGACTTAACGAGAAGACAGGGCCAGCGGCAGGAGAGCCCTCTCTGGCCTTGTCTATCAAGAGGAGAAGGGGGCGTGTCGGCAACTGGAGGATGCGGCGGCTACCAGCAAGTTACCGCCCAACTTGCTGGTAGTGAAGACATTTGCATATAATAAAAGTAAGAATTTTAAAAGAACGAAATCACAGGGGAATGTAAGAAAAGTATGTTTGAGATCAGCTGACATTAGCAAATAGCTAATGTCAGCTGATAAAAAATGCATTTTGGGGGTGACAGAAGCCCTTTAACGGGTTATTGGGACAGTCATCCCCTGGACACATCTGTCTTCTGCTGTTGTCATCAGGATGTGTTCTGAGATACAGCTCAGAGATAAGTTAACTTGTGTTTCTAGAATAGGTGAGAAAAGAATAGAGTTAATTGGGGAAATTAACCTCTCGGTCCCGAGTCATAGCTCACAGGTTATGTGAGGACTTTTACCTCCCCAGCTCCTCTGCTAGCAACACTTCACAGATGAACTCTCCTTATTAGGGCTCATGCACATGAACGTATTTTCTTTCCGTGTCCGTATGAGAAACCATTCATTTCAATGGGTCCGCAAAAAAACAGAAGTTACTCCATGTGCATTCTGTTTCCGAATGTCCGTATGTCCTTTCCGCAAAAAAATGTAAATGTTCTATTATGGTCCACATTATGGACAAGGATAGGACTGTTCTATTAGGGGCCAGCTGTTCCATTCCGCTAAATACGGAATGCACACAGGCGTCATCCGTATTTTTTGCTGATCTGTTTTTTGCGGACTGAAAAATACACATGGTTGTGTGCATGAGCCCTAACACTATAAATTATCTGCTTACCTAATCTTGTACTGTCCCTATGTTATTACACGTCTAAAGGGCCCTGTACACGGGCTGAGAATTGAACAGAACATTGCTAACGAGTGTTTGTTCATAGTAACGCTTGTTAGCGATGATCTAGCGATGATCAAGCGATGTAAGTGCACCACCAATTACCCTATAAATGAGCGAAACACTCGTTCATCAGGTAATTGTATAGTTTGTGCAGCACAAAAAAAACCAAGACCGTATGGGGAAGAGCGATGGCATTAGCAATTGCTCCTCCCCATACTCTGGAGGAGATCTCCTCCGCTAGTGATCAGCAGGCGGTCAGGAAGGAACTCCTCCTTACTGACAATCTGCTTGTACATGTCATGAGGAAGGATCGCTATATTTGGATCCTAAACCGGTAGACGTTTCTGCCCGCTGTTTTACTTTTATTTGTACCGCAATATGTGAATAAAGCTTTTTAATGATCGATGGGAAGCTGGACCTTTCTTCTTCTATTGGATCTGCTTTTACATGTCCCGTGTGATGGGACCTTCATACTTTAGTGCAAGATAAATCAAGTACTTGCAAAGTTTATCTATCCCCCCCTACTAGGGCTGTAAATGTCGATCAACCCGAAATATTTTGTGTGTTTTTGGGCTGTTTTGTTCCCTTTGCTTTTTCAGATGTCCTCTCCGTGTTACCCTCTTCCTTTTCAGTGCATGCAGTCTCATAGAGAGAGAGAAGCTGCAGCTACATCCCCTCTCCCCATCCAAAGTAGTACTTGCTTTTATTTTACCCCAGGTTATTTGGGGACTAAGTGAACACTTACAGGGAACCTGCATGTCAGGGTAGGGGGTAAGCCTTACCAATGTGAGTGTTTGCCTATGTAAGGCCAAGTTCCCACTTCAGTTATTTGGTCAGCGATTTCCATCAGTTATTGTGAGCCAAAACCAGGGGCGGGTCAAAAACACAGAAAATGTGCAGATCTTTCCATTATACCTGATCTCTGAGCCGGCTTCACTACTGACATTGGCTCCCAATAACTGATGGAAATACTGACCAAATAACTGAAGTGTGAGCTTGGCCTTACTGGGTTCATTATTACAATTGCCTATATGTAATTCAATGTACATGATTTAATACTTGTAATATTAAAGTGTTGTCAATAGAAAAGAACTAGGCCAGAAGCATGGAGCAGTTCCCAGGGAAGGTTTCAGCAGAGGAGTTTGAAAAATACTGTTGATATGCCATCAATGACATTGAGGCTCCTTGTAGTGGTATCTGACAATGCGGCCGTGGACCCTTCCTGCTGTGCACTGTTGTAATGCTTTGATAGGACTCATGAGCTGCGTGCACATAATGGAGAGGACCTCCTGAGAGCAGGCTCATGAGTCCTCTCAGTGTATTACAGTACTGCTTTGTGGGGCACAGCTGGGAAATGAAGAGGGAAGGTGGAGTATGAAGCTTCAAATTGTGTGGAAGCGTAAAATTTGTGACCCCCAACTCAGCCGGAGCAGTACTATTCAGTCAATGCCTCTCCAGGGGGGGCGAAAAAGAAAAAAAAAATGTAAAAGAGTGTTAATCAAATAATTTTGGATACATATCCAAAATTTGTAAATAACTACAGGGAGCCAGAGAGGGACAGATCACCAGTGGGGTTAGAGGAGGGAGGCTGCAACTACACATTAAAACGGAATAATAAGATAAAAAAATTAAAAAGCAGAGTGATAACCACTATATGGCGTCAGACCCTCAGTGAATTTCAAAGAGAATAGTGTTAAACCCATAAATAAATAAATAAATAAATAAATAAAGGGGTAAATATTGCCCGTGTCCAATATTCACCCTTCTATTTATTTATTTATTTATTTATGGGTTTAACACTAGTGATGAGCGGCAGGGGCAATATTCGAATTCGCGTTATTTCGCGAATATTCGTCATAAATTTGTGAATTCGCGATTATTTTCTTGATTGCGAAAATCGGCAAAGTAATATGTGCGTAATACAGGTGTGGGTCACTTTTGCTACATATTTCAAGCTGCTAGAAGTTTCCTGAGACTGGCGAAAATGGTTGGCACGTCAGGACATTACAGTAGCTTTATATACAGATAGAGTGCTCCAATATATTTGCGATTGCACAAATCCGCAGTTAATGATGCGCATATTTTGGCGCAAAACGTGCAACTTCACATTTTAGCAGGTCTGACTACATATTGTGAACTTGTGGCATCACAGCACTATGTCTGTAGCATGTATGTATGGACAGCAGAACCTATCACCCTACCTAACACCCTGCACTGGAACATATTAGCTACACTATATCACTATCTAACCTACATTGACTATCTCTCACTTACTATCTGTATTATATATATAAGCTAACTAACTATCTAATGTAATGTGACATCACAGCACTATGTATGTAGCATGTATGTATGGACAGCAGAACCTATCACCCTACCTAACACCCTGCACTGGAACCTATCAGCTACACTATATCACTATCTAACCTACACTGACTATCTCCCACTAACTATCTGTATTATATATATATAAGCTAACTAACTAACTAACTAACTAACTAACTAACTAACTAACTATCTAATGTAATGTGACATCACAGCACTATGTATGTAGCATGTATGTATGGACAGCAGAACCTATCACACCCTGTGCTGGAACATATCAGCTACACTATATCACTATCTAACCTACACTGACTATCTCCCACTTACTATCTGTAATATATATATATATATATATATATATATAAGCCTAACTAACTAACTAACTAACTATCTAATGTAATGTGACATCACAGCACTATGTCTGTAGCATGTATGTATGGACAGCAGAACCTATCACCCTACCTAACACCCTGCACTGGAACATATTAGCTACACTATATCACTATCTAACCTACATTGACTATCTCTCACTTACTATCTGTATTATATATATAAGCTAACTAACTAACTATCTAATGTAATGTGACATCACAGCACTATGTATGTAGCATGTATGTATGGACAGCAGAACCTATCACCCTACCTAACACCCTGCACTGCACTCAGCTACACTATATCACTATCTAACCTGCACTGACTATCTCCCACTAAATATCTGTATTATATATATATAAGCTAACTAACTAACTAACTAACTAACTAACTATCTAATGTAATGTGACATCACAGCACTATGTATGTAGCATGTATGTATGGACAGCAGAACCTATCACACCCTGTGCTGGAACATATCAGCTACACTATATCACTATCTAACCTACACTGACTATCTCCCACTTACTATCTGTAATATATATATATATATATATATATATATATATATATATAAGCTAACTAACTAACTAACTAACTATCTAATGTAATGTGACATCACAGCACTATGTATGTAGCATGTATGTATGGACAGCAGAACCTATCACACTACCTAACACCCTGCACTGGAACCTATCAGCTACACTATATCACTATCTAACCTACACTGACTATCTCCCACTAACTATCTGTATTATATATATATATAAGCTAACTAACTAACTAACTATCTAATGTAATGTGACATCACAGCACTATGTCTGTAGCATGTATGTATGGACAGCAGAACCTATCACACTACCTAACACCCTGCACTGGAACCTATCAGCTACACTATATCCCTATCTAACCTACACTGACTATCTCCCACTAACTATCTGCATTATATATATATATATAATCTAACTAACTAACTAACTAACTAACTAACTAACTAACTAACTAACTATCTAATGTAATGTGACATCACAGCACTATGTCTGTAGCATGTATGTATGGACAGCAGAACCTATCACACCCTGTGCTGGAACATATCAGCTACACTATATCACTATCTAACCTATACTGACTATCTCCCACTAACTATCTGTATTATATATATATATAAGCTAACTAACTAACTAACTAACTAACTATCTAATGTAATGTGACATCACAGCACTATGTATGTAGCATGTATGTATGGACAGCAGAACCTATCACACCCTGCACTGGAACCCATCAGCTACACTATATCACTATCTAACCTACATTGACTATCTCTCACTTACTATCTGTATTATATATATAAGCTAACTAACTAACTAACTAACTAACTATGTAATGCAATGACACAGGGAAGCACAGAGCACAGCAATAACACTGGTGTCTATCAGAACTGTAATAAACTGCAGTAAATGGCTGCTGGGGAGGTTCTTATATAGTAAGGGGTAGACAACTTTCCTATTGGTTGCTAGGGATGTTGCTAAGCTCAGACAAAGACATTGCAGCCTTCTCATTGGCCCCACAAGCAAGAAGCAGGGAGGGGTCATGGGTTCAGATGAAAAAAAAATCTAGAATATTCGTAAATACGAATATATAGCACTATATTCTAAATCTTCGCAAATTATTGCAGAAAAAGATTAATAACAGCACAGATGTTGGTCTAGGACAGTGAGGGGATTCATTTTAGTATCCATAGTGATGTTGGGCAGTGAAGGGGTTAATGTCAGTATACGGAGTGGGACACCGCACATACCCTTAGAGTGACAACCTGTATGCCAGACTGATGCCTTTTACCTTCACTGACGCATTGTAACAGACTTTCAGGACAAGAAAGATTTGTGCTGCTGATGTGTATGGTTCATAGAGGATGGTCTAGACTGGATACAATTGTAGCAAACCCTCAGCGGTGAGATACATTAGGTCAGAATGGGTTTTCATTTCCATACGTGTAGACAAGAAAATTCCTATTTCCTGACAGAAAGTGGAGATCTTGAAGATGGTGAGTGAAAGCAAAGTACCGAATGTCAGAAAGTTGGCAGCTTCACTATGTCTAATCAAAGCCTTCTACACTCTATAATGTCTGCTTTAGGAGAGAACTGGACAGTGGGGTACCCCTGAACCCCATCATTATCGTCCATTACTACTTGGCGGTCATAAATTTGAGGGGTAATTTTTCTGCCAGTCGTTGTCAGCTCCTGTTTGTGCTGTATAACAATTTTGGGAAATAAAAATGATTTTTCTTCCATAAAGAGCAACTGAGCAGGGAAGATGTGGGCGGGTAATTTAGCGCATTCTGTACGACCCCCATCATCTATTACAGTCATTTTCAAAACCGCAGGCCAACATGTCAAGCCCGCTGTAAACAGGAAAACTCAGCTTTGTTTCTCCACAAGTTTTCACATCCTGACGGAAGAGTTATGTGCGGCTCTGCATCCTCACACACAATATACAGAAGCCCAAGGTTTTCGCAGGTGTCATTACCAGCAGCTGCCACTAGAGGGCGGCCTTTAGTCTTTCTTTTACCATGCGGGAAGTTTTTCCTTTGCAAAGTGAACTTTTTTTTTTCTCCCTCAGCATCAAAATCTTAATAAACCTTTAGTGAATGATTATTTTATCTGTGGTGCGACTGAGCCTGGCTTTTATTTATATTGATCAGACTTGTAAATGACAGAAAATGAGAAATCTGCTTTTGGGTTCTATGAATGCGGAACAGCTGGTTTTATGTTGCGAGCTAATGAGCCACTTTGTATAGGGGCAGAAGATGTGCAATTCAGATTCATTTAAGAAGGATTTTGTAAATGATATTTGTGCGTGCTGATATATCTGCATGTGGAGTCCTCCCGTGTCACACGAGATATGACTATGAGGGAACATGATGGACACCACACTGCCCACCAATTATACCAATCATGCAATGCACCTGCTCATTATAACTACCCCTAATATTGTAATACCGACTGAGATATATATTTAAAGGGGTCTTCCAGTATTTAGATATTCATGGCCTATCTTCAGCCCCACCGATCAACTGTTTTGAGCTGCTACTGCCACCAGAAACCATAATGATGGAGGGCTCTGTCCAATGTGTAGTTACTGGAACCAATGGACTAGTTCCCATTCTGTGAATAGGAGCTGAGCTGCAGTAGCTAAGCGTGGCCATTACACAATGATTGGAACCGTGTACTCCCAGTTTAGTCCATGCCAGTGGTTGCTCCAAACAGCTGATTGGCGGGGTGCCTGGTGTCGGACCCCCACCAATCTGATATCGATGACCTATCCTGAGTACTGGAAAACCCCTTTAATGAGTATAGCCTCCCTGATGGATTGTTGCAGGTTGAAATTGTATGGTATCCTAAGCAGACGAGCAACTGTGGGCCAGGAATGGTCTAACCTGAACCTGCCCACTACCTGTCCTACATTGGATGCATTACCGGTTTCAAGTCAATTTATGGTGTGGCTTTTACCTGCAGATTTCAATTTTTGTGATGCAGCAATTTGAAATTCGTCCTATTTCAAGAGTTTCGCAGACGCGGATTTCAGGGAACGTCGCTGCTGAATTTATGTGAGAAATTCAGCAGCACAGTAGTCCTGTGAAATTTTTTGTGCCTGATGGGGGCGCTATACTCATTATCACCTGTCTTTATGCCTAATCAGTGTTTGGTCAGTGTTTTCCATCAGTGTGTTTTTGACCTGCTAATGGCTATGTTTGAAATCTTTCAGTGAACACCATATTATTCCTTGTCTGGTTGTGTGCACTATTTGATAAATGTGTTTTTGCGCCTCTGAGAAATATATAACCCCCACTAAAAATGTAGTCCCGCCTACAAAACATTTATACTCCCATTAGTAAATACGGAGTGTTAGGAATGATTAGGAGTGTTAGGAATTTCCCGCGCGGGTGCAAACGTTTGTAATGCGTTTTGCACGCGCGTGAGAAAAATCGCCATGTTTGGTACCCAGACCCGAAGCCGGACTTCATCACTGAAGTCCGGTCTCAAATCTTCTGGAGAATTGATTATTTTCCCTTATAACATGGTTATAAGGGGAAATAATAGCATTCTTAATAAAGAATGCATAGTAAACTGAAGTGGAAGGGGTTAAAAATAATAAAAGTTAACTTACCTTAGCCACTTGATCGCGTAGTCGCGATCTGTCCTCTCTTTCCCTGCATCAGCTAACAGCTGGTGGTCCAATCACATGGTCCATCTTACCATGGTGATGGACCATGTGATTGGACCATGTGATGTGATGTCATCACAGGTCCTTTAGATCTTAGCTGATGCTGGGAAAGAGAGGACAGATCGCAACTACGCGATCAAGTGGCTAAGGTAGTTAACTTTTATTATTTTTAACCCCTTCCACTTCATTTTACTATGCATTCTTTATTAAGAATGCTATTATTTCCCGTTTTATCCATGTTATAAGGGAAAATAATAAAGATCGGGTCCCGCTGTTAGCAATCCATGCGGGAAAATCGCAACGCATCCGCACTTGCTTAGCGGATGCTTGCGATTTTCTCGCAGCCCCATTCACTTCTATGGGGCCTGCGTTGCGTGAAAAACGCACAATATAGAGCATGCTGCGACTTTTACGCAACGCAGAAGTGATGCGTGAAAATCACCGCTCATGTGCACAGCCCCATAGAAATGAATGGGTCCGGATTCAGTGCGGGTGCAATGCGTCCTCCTCACGCATTGCACCCGCGCAGAAAACTCGCCCGTGTGAAAGGGGCCTAAGACTGGCATACAAAATGTCTCAATACATTCCCACCACTGTCTTCTATGTGTCTACATAATATTTTAAGATGTAGGAGAAGTGTAAAATCATCCTGCCCACCTCATGTATTATATCCAGGGTAAGATATGTGCCATGTGCTTATTACTGACGGCACAGCAATAATAGAGAGGGGGCTAATTATTCCGGCTGAAGTCCTGTGGTGGTCTTGATACATTGTAGCCTGTCTGGGGAATGACATGTCTTGAGTCTATGTCTTCAGACAGGCCCCCGAGTTACGGGCCCCTTTGTCTTTCTGGTAGATCCCTCCGGCAAGACTTGACTTTTCTTCCACAGACTGGTCTAATATACAGGGAAGCAGAATGAGGTCACCTCCCTGAGTCACGTCTCTTACAGAATATTCTATTGTTTTATGTTGATATAGAATATTACACATTGAAATATGTGATGGTATCATTGTATAATGTATACAATATAACAGACCGTGACATTATATCATTATCATTGAATGCCATCACTCCACAGTCATACCTAAAGCTGCATTCAGAATTCCATTCCTGCCTAATGCCTTGTACTTCAGACGTATCCAGACCTGTTCAGAACTCGACTGTTACAAAGCCCAAACTGATTTTAGCGGAACCAACCAGGGGCGTACACATCCATAGGGCCCCATAGCAAAACTTAGTATGGGCCCCCTTGCCCAACAAAGTTTCCCAACAGACATGCGACAATCACTAACAGGCAACGCAAAGGGTAACACCCCAGATTTCTGAGAAATTTCCATTTTTTTTCTAAGGAGAAGAATTTTTAATTGAAAAATAATTGTAAAAAGAAAAAGTAGCCCCCCACGTCACCCACTTTATCCAACTTCTATGTTGGAAAAAGTGGATTAGTTTCATCTTAAATATGGCCTCATTCTGACCCCCCTTTTTCTCAAAGTATTTATGCTACACAGCTACAGTCATGGCCGTAAATGTTGGCACCCCTAAAATTTTTCAAGAAAGTAAAGTATTTCTCACAGAAAAGTATTGCAGTAGCACATGTTTTGGTATACACATGTTTATTCCCTTTTGTGTATTGGAACAGAACCAAAAAAGGGAGGAAAAAAAGCAAATTGGACCTAATGCCACGCCAAATTCCAAAAATGGGCTGGGCAAAGTTATTGGCACCCTTAACCTAATATTTGGTTGGACACCCTTTGGAAAAAATAACTGAAATCAATCGCTTCCTATAACCATCAATAAGCTTCTTACACCTCTCACCCAGAATTTTGGACCACTCTTACTTTGCAAACTGCTCCAGGTCTCTCTTAGGCCCCTTTCACACGGGCGAGTTTTCCGCGCGGGTGCAATGCGTGAGGAGGACACATTGCACCCGCACTGAATCCTGACCCATTCACTTCTATGGTGCTGTGCACATGAGCGGTGATTTTCACGCATCACTTTTGCGTTGCGTGAAAATCGCAGCATGTTCTATATTCTGCGATTTTCACGCAACGCAGGCCCCATAGAAGTGAATGGGGATGCGGGAAAATCGCAAGCATCCGCAATCATGTGCGGATGCGTTGCGATTTTCCCGCATGGTTGCTTAGCAACGGGACCCTGTGACATCACGGCAGGTCCTTCATCCAAGGATCTGTTGGATGAAGGACCTGCCGTGATGTCACAGGATCACATGGGTCACATGGTCCACTCAAATGCTTCTATGACTGGACCATGTGACCCTGTGACGTCACCACAGGTCCTCAAGCATCCAAACCATCAAGAGAGAAGACGTTCTGGGGCTCTGCGCGTACAATGGGAGAAGGTAAGTTAACTCTTTATTATTTTTAACCCTCTAAAGCCCGGGGAACATTGCATTCTGTAATTAGAATGCGATTATTTTCCCTTATAACTATGTTATAAAGGAAAATAATTACACATACAGAATACTCATCCCGAAACCAGACTTCAGTGATGAAGTCTGACTTCGGGTCTGGGTACCAAGCATGCGGATTTTTTCACGCGCGTGCTAAACGCACTACAAACATTAGCACACGCGCGGAAAAATCGCGGCGATTCCCGCAACGCACCCGCCTCTTATCCGGGCGTCAAATATGACGCCCGTGTGCAAGAGGCCTTAGGCGTCTTGCACACGACAGTATTTTGCGGACCGTATACTGGCAGTTTTTTCAGTTCAGTATACTGACAGTATACTGAACCATTCACTTCAATGGGACCGCAAAAAATACTGAAGTGTCTCCGTATGCCTTCCGTTTCCGTTTTTCCGTTCTGTTTAAATATAGAACATGTCCTATTCTTGTCAGCAAATCACAGTCAGTGGCTCTATTCAAGTGAATGGGTCCGCAAAAAAAACGGAAAGCATACTGAAGTGCATCCGTATGTCTTCCGTATCCGTTCCGTTTTTTGCGGAACCATCTATTGAAAATTTTAAGACCAGCCCAATTTTTTCTATGTTATTACTGTATACTGTATATACGGAACGGAAAAACAGAACCGAAATGGAAACACAACGGAAGCAAAAAACTGAAAAACGGATCCGAAAAAAACGGACCGCAAAACACTGAAAAAGCCATACGGTCGTGTGCAAGAGGCCTTATTGGAAGGGCGCCTTTTCCCAACAGCAACTTTAAGATCTCTCCACAGGTGTTCAATGGGATTTAGATCTGGACTCATTGCTGGCCACTTCAGAACTCTTGAGCGCTTTGTTGCCATCCATTTCTGGGTGCTTTTTGACGTATGTTTGGGGTCATTGTCCTGATGGAAGATCCAAGATCTCGGACGCAAACCCAGCTTTCTGACACTGGGCTCTACAGTGCGACCCAAAATCCGTTGGTAATCCTCAGATTTCATGATGCCTTGCACACATTCACGGCACCCAGTGCCAGAGGCAGCAAACCAACCCCAAAACATAATTGAACCTCCACCATATTTCACTGTAGGTATTGTGTTCTTTTCTTTGTAGGCCTCATTCCGTTTTCGGTAAACAGTAGAATGATGTGCTTTGCAAAAAAGCTCTATTTTGGTCTCATCTGTCCACAAGACATTTTCCCAGAAGACTTTTGGCTTACTCAAGTACATATTGGCAAAATGTAGTCTTGCTTTTTTATGTCTCTGTGTCAGCAGTGGGGTCCTCCTGGGTCTCCTGCCATAGCGTTTCATTTTATTTAAATGTCGACGGATAGTTCGCGCTGACACTGATGCTCCCTGAGCCTGCAGGACAGCTTGAATATCTTTGGAACTTGTTTGGGGCTGCTTATCCACCATCCGGACTATGCTACGCTGACACCTTTCATAAATTTTTCTCTTCCGTCCATACCCAGTGTGGGGAGTCGCTCTGGTAGACAGCGGTGCGGGTGCAGTTTAGAGGCAAAACAAGGAGTCCAGATTGTGCATCAAACAGTGTTTTATTCACACTTGCACACCAGAAATGAAAACAGTCTCTTGGTGACAGTTCACACACAACAGAAATCATGTGGCAAAATCAAAAACAGGCCAACACAGGGGCCAGTCACCTTGGGTGGTTTAAGTGCGGGTTCACACTTAGCAGTCGGTTCAGCCGCAGGCGATTCCTCCTTCAAGTTGCAGGAAACACCACCTGGCTGAGCTCCGTCCTCCAGCACAGAGAACTCCTCAGCCCTGTTAGCAGTCTCCAGGATAATCACAGCCTCAGACACAGCTGATGGCTGTGTTTTATACCCCGCCCAAAACTCGGACTGGACCGTGGGGAGCAGCCACCCACCCTACTCTTTAGCTGCTCCCAGTAAGAGCCGGCCCGGATCGGCTTTGCAGCCATGCTATTTAAAAGAGCCAAACAGCACTAGCTGCTGCAGTCAAAAACCCGGCTCTCACCTCACCGAGGCCAGCAACCTCGGTGACACGTACCTGCCATCGCAAATGACACCTTGCACCTTACCACATACCCCCTTTGTTCAACCCTGAGGGGGTGAACACACGTGAGGCAGTGGACGCGGGACAGGGCATCTGCGTTGCCCTGCAAGCGGCCTGCCCTGTGTTCCACGGAAAACTTGAAATTTTGAAGAGATAGGAACCACCTGGTGACCCGAGCATTCCTCTCCTTGGCCTGACTCATCCATTTGAGGGGGAATGGTCGGTCACCAGACGGAACCTCCTCCCTAACAGGTAGTAGCGGAGAGATTCGAGTGCCCACTTGATAGCCAGGCACTCCTCTCCACTATACTATATCTGGACTCGGCGGGACTGAGCTTACGGCTCAGGAAGACAACGGGATGTTCTTCCCCGTTGACCTCCTGCGACAGTACCGCACCGAGGCCTACCTCCGAGGCGTCGGTCTGTACGACAAACTCCTTGTTGAAGTCGGGTGTCACCAAAACCGGGGACCCACACAGGGCCGACTTCAACGCGGAGAAAGCCTCCTCCGCCTTCTCACTCCAGCTAACCCTCCCAGACTTTCGCCCCTTCAACAGGTCTGTCAATGGCGCTGCTATTGTGGCAAAGTGGGGCACAAACCTCATGTAGTAACCTACAATCCCCAGGAACGACTTTACCTGCCTGGTGGTGACCGGTCGGGGCCAGTTACGAATGGCCTCTACCTTAGTTACCTGAGGTTTGATGACTCCCGCCCAATTATATATCCCAGATATTTTGTCTCCTCTAACCCTATGGAGCACTTCTTTGGGTTAGCGGTCAGTCCGGCTTTCCTCAGGGCATCCACTACCGCCTGCACCTTGGGCAAATGGCTTTCCCAGTCGGTGCTGTGGATGACTACATCATCTAAGTAGGCCGAGGCGCACCGACGATGTGGTCGCAGCACTATGTCCATTAACCTTTGGAAAGTGGCGGGGCGCCATGCAGGCCAAAGGGTAACACCTTGTAGTGATACAGGCCCTGCGGGGTAACAAATGCGGTTTTTCCTTAGCCGACTCCGTTAAGGGTACCTGCCAGTACCCTTTAGTGAGGTCCAGCACAGAAAAATAACGGGCTTGTCCTAAACTTTCAACCAGCTCGTCTACTCGGGGCATGGGATACGCGTCAAACTTGGATACTTCATTTAACTTGCGAAAGTCGTTGCAGAACCGCAACGTCCCATCCGGCTTGGGTATTAGGACTATGGGACTGGCCCACTCACTTTTCGACTCCTCAATGACCTCGAGCTTCAACATTAACTGTACTTCCTCCGCGATGGCCCGTCGCCGAGCCTCGGGTACCCGGTATGGTTTTAACCGGATCTTGGCCTGAGGCTCAGTGACGATGTCATGTTGGATGAGAGACGTGCGGCCAGGGAGGTCCGAGAACACATCCGTGTTCCGACTGATGAACTCCCTGACTTCCTGAACTTGTTTGGAAGACAGGCTGTCTGCAATTTTTACCGTGGTTACTGCTTCACAGGCCTCGAACTGTGGGGCTGGAGCCTTTTCACCTAGAAGCCCTGGCCGGGGGCTGTGGTCGTCGGCTGTGTCCCTATCTTTCCACGGCTTAAGTAAATTCACGTGGTACACCTGCTCCGGCTTGCGCCGCCTGGCTGGTGTACTTTGTAATTTACTTCCCTACTTTCTCGATCACCTCATAGGGGCCCTGCCACCTAGCTAGGAATTTGCTGTCAAGGGTGGGTACCAGAACCAAAACCCGATCTCCCGGATTGAAGCCCCGTACCCGAGCCTGACGATTGTACACCCTACTCTGGGCTTGTTGCGCTGCCTCCATATGCTCCCGGACCAGCGGCAACACCCTTTCTATCCGTTCCTGCATCTGGGTGACATACTCAATGACACTTTTGTGGGGACAGGCTGTTGTTCCCATGCTTCCTTGGCGATATCCAACAGGCCCCGAGGGTGTCTGCCATAAAGCAGTTCGAAGGGCGAGAACCCAGTAGAGGCCTGGGGTACCTCTCGCACTGCGAACATGAGATAGGGCAGAAGCAGGTCCCAGTCCTTCCCATCTCTAGACACCACCCTTTTTAACATATTTTTTAGAGTTTGGTTAAACCTCTCAACAAGACCGTCTGTTTGCGGATGGTAAACGGACGTCCGTAACTGCTTTATACGCAACAATTTACACAGTTCCTTCATTACTTTGGACATAAAGGGGTCCCTTGGTCTGTCAGAACCTCTTTTGGCAGGCCCACACGGGAAAACATCTCCATTAACTCTTTGGCAATGAGCCTAGCTGAGGTATGTCGCAGGGGCACCGCCTCCGGATACCGAGTGGCATAGTCGAGAACTACCAGAATGTGTTGGTGGCCCCTGGCAGACTTTGGTACAGGCCCAATTAAATCCATAGCGATTCGCTCAAACGGTACTTCAATAATTGGCAGAGGTACCAGAGGACTACGGAAATGAGGCTGGGGGCTAGTTATCTGACAGGTTGGACAGGACTTACAATAATTTTCTACCTCCTTGAACACACTGGGCCAATAAAACCGCTGCAGTATGCGGTCCTGGGTTTTCTGCCACCCCAGGTGTCCCCCAAGAACATGTTGGTGGGCAAGCTCCATGACAAGCTTGCGATACGCTGTGGGCACCACCAACTGTTCAACAGGTTCACCTCGGACTTGGTTCACCCGATACAACATATCCTGTAGAACAATAAATCGTGGGAACATTAATTCAGCCCCTGGTTTCTGGGGTTTACCATCAATTTCCAGCACATTCTCCCAGGCCCTGGTTAGGGTTTGGTCCCGGTGTTGTGCGGTCCCAAAATTTTCCCCGGAGACATTGAGGTCTGCCAACTCAGGTCCCGGTGGCAAGTCCTCCGTGTCTCCCACCATTACACTCAGTGGGGTTGTCTCCCCCTCTACCGCTGGAGCAGTGGTCACCCCTACCGCCGGCCCTTCAGACTCGGGCTCCCAGGGTTCTGGCCTTCCAGCGGTATCAGGCCACTCTACTAGGGTCACCCCTGTCTCGGGTCCCTCAGATACCTTTATTGCCGGCCACAGCGCCGGAAAACCGGGAAGTCCCTCCCAAGTATTAGTTCATGTGGGAGTTTAGTAGCGACAGCCACCTCGTGGGTCCACCTACCAGCCGCTGTGGACAAAGTCACTAGTGCAGTGGGGTAGTCTTTCAGGTCTCCGTGGATGCACAGGACCCCGACTTTACGGCCAGTATACTCCACAGGCCGTACAAGGGCAGCCCTTACCAGGGAGACTAAACTCCCGGAGTCCAGCAGAGCCACCGCCAGCGAATCTCCCACCTCTACCTGACACAGGTGGTTATGGTCTTGCACCTCACGGGTGCCAGTTGCGCACAGCTTCCGTGCATACAAGGAGTGGCGACCCCCGTAGTTCACCTCCATCGGCTCATCCCGATGCGGACAGTCGGCCCTGATGTGGCCTGGCTCCTGACACCTCCAGCATACCACGGGAGGCGGACTCGCAGGGGGTATCTTCCGTACAGGCCGCTCTGTCGCCGGACGTCGGAACTGGGGCAGAGGCCTCCGGGGTTTGACTGACCCCTTCCCAGCAAGACTCCCTGCAGGTTTCTGGTGGCCTCGTACCGCTCCACCAGGTCGACCATCTCCAGGGCATTGGTGGGCGATACCTGGCCGACCCAGTGCTGGAGAGGGTAAGGCAAAGCCCTCCAGAAGACATCGGCTAACAGACGGTCGAGCATAGCAGTGGGAGTCAGTATGTCTGGCTGCAGCCATTTTTGCAACCGTTGTAGCAAGTCATAGTATTGTGGCCTGGCGGGTTCAGCCACGTTAAAGTCCCACTGGTGGACACGCTGAGCCCGGACCAAAACATTCACCCCCAGTCTTGCCAGGATCTCACCTTTCACAGTTGGGTAGTCAGCTGCTTGGTCATCTGGGAGGTCAAAAATACTTGCTGGGGTCCAGACGCCAGGAACGGAGCGACGACCTCTGCCCACTGTTCTCGGGTAATTTCTCCCTCACGGCCACCTTCTCGAACACCGCCAGATAGGTCTCCACATCATCCGAGGGGTCATCTTAGGGATCGCGGCACGGACAGCTTTCCGGGCATCATGGACGCGGTGGGACGCTCCTGCCGCTTGCAACGCCATCACGTGCTGTAGCAGTAGCTGGTTGGTCTCCCGCTGCTGCACGTTAGCCTCTATGAGGGCTTTCACAGCCGCCTCCATTTTGTCGGGGATCACAGGCTGCAACTTTGCCGGCTTAATATAGGACATTCACTTTTGCTCAGCAAAAACAAAGTTCGGCGTTCACGCCAGCCTCACTGCGCATGCCCGCATCCGACACCAAATGTGGGAGTCGCTCTGGTAGACAGCGGTGCGGGTGCAGTTTAGAGGCAAAACAAGGAGTCCAGATTGTGCATCAAACAGTGTTTTATTCACACTTGCACACCAGAAATGAAAACAGTCTCTTGGTGACAGTTCACACACAACAGAAATCATGTGGCAAAATCAAAAACAGGCCAACACAGGGTCCAGTCACCTTGGGTGGTTTAAGTGCGGGTTCACACTTAGCAGTCGGTTCAGCCGCAGGCGATTCCTCCTTCAAGTTGCAGGGAAACACCACCTGGCTGAGCTCCGTCCTCCAGCACAGAGAACTCCTCAGCCCTGTTAGCAGTCTCCAGGATAATCACAGCCTCAGACACAGCTGATGGCTGTGTTTTATACCCCGCCCAAAACTCGGACTGGACCGTGGGGAGCAGCCACCCACCCTACTCTTTAGCTGCTCCCAGTAAGAGCCGGCCCGGATCGGCTTTGCAGCCATGCTATTTAAAAGAGCCAAACAGCACTAGCTGCTGCAGTCAAAAACCCGGCTCTCACCTCACCGAGGCCAGCAACCTCGGTGACACGTACCTGCCATCGCAAATGACACCTTGCACCTTACCACACCAGGGAGATTAGCTACAGTGCCATGGGTTGCAAACTTCTTGATAATGTTGCGCACTGTGGACAAAGGCAAATCTAGATCTCTGGAGATGGACTTGTAACCTTGAGATTGTTGATATTTTTCCACAATTTTTGTTCTCAAGTCCTCAGACAGTTCTCTTCTCCTCTTCTGTTGCCCATGCTTAGTGTCGCGCACACAGACACACAATGCAAAGACTAACCCTAGGTACACACCCAAGCGTTTTTCAGCTCGTTCAAACGTGCTGTAAAACGCACAACATGTGGAAAGCCATGCTTCCCTATGGGCATGGTTCACATTTGGGCGTTTTACAGCGCGTTTGAACGCGCTGAAAAACGCCAAACGCTGTCGCTTCAGCATGAGCTTCTTTTGGGCGTTTTAACGCACCTATGGACCATGCTGAAATAGGGGAGAATCACTGAATCGCGCGTATGATGCGCTTTTCTTAGTTACAAAAACGCGCATCCAAAAACGCGCGTAAAACGCGCGTCATACGCGCATCGTACGCGCGATTCAGAAACGCTTAGTTGTGTTCCCAGCCTAAGTGAACGTCTCTCCTTTTTATCTGCTTTCAGGTGTGATTTTTATATTTCCCACACCTGTTACTTGCCCCAGGTGAGTTTAAAGGAGCATCATATGCTTGAAACAATCTTATTTATCCACAATTTTGAAAGGGTGCCAATAATTTTGTCCAGGCCATTTTTGGAGTTTGGTGTCATTATGTCCAATTTGCTTTTTTTCCTCCCTTTTTTGGTTTTGGTCCAATACACACAAAGGGAATACACATGTGTATAGAAAAACATGTGTTAATGCAATACTTTTCTGTGAGAAATACTTCATTTTCTTGAAAAATGTCAGGGGTGCCAACATTTACGGCCATGACTGTACCAAGAATACATTGATAAATCTGCTTCCCTTCTATTACAAAGTTGGCTGCCTGCAGCCACCACTAGAGGGAGCTCAATAGATAGGAATGTATACAGTTAGCATTTACGGGAGTGGAAATAATCACTTTGTATTAAGCACCCCCTAGTGGCAGATGCATGAAAATACAATGTTTTCTTGTCAGGAAAAGAAGGAGTTCAGCACCATCATACTATGTTGGGTCCACTAAAGGGTTATTATACTGTGTGCAGTACTAAGGGAGGCATTATACTGTGTCAGGCTCACTAAAGGGACATCATATTGTCTGAGGGGTTCTGATGGTAGATCACTGCTGTCTGGGAGGCTATTTTACTTTGTGGAGGGCTCTAAGGGGCAAACTTACTGTGTAGGGGACACTAAGGGTGTATTCTTACTTTGTGAGCCTGCACAAATGGCCACTATTACTGTATGAGGGCACAAAGGGGACTTGATGTGTAATGAGCCCAGGAGCGGAGGATAAGGGGGGTGATAGGAGTGATAGTAGCAAGAATGGTGGTCGAAGCCAGTACTCACTGGGTTGTGCATTGATAAGGAGGGCTCACATTTTTTCCTGCGGGGTACATCCTGGTCGTGGGGTTCTCCTGCCTGAAGGTGGTTTTGGTGTCCTTTATGGTGAGGAATAGTGAGGTGCAAGGCAGGGTCCTCTGCAGCAGTGGAGGCAATGATGAGGAAGGTGTGCAGGAGAACAGTTCTTTAGTGAAGATTCAAGTTTAAGGACATCCGTTACAGTTTTCAGCACGCATGGACTTGCAGATGTTACACAAACACTTTCCACAGTTTTTACAGGTGACATGGCTGCAAAGGTAGTAATAGGCCAAGGTGTTACTTTAGAGCAATTCTCACACTGCACCACTCTAGATGACTTTTGCATAAGCATACAGGAATGAGGGTGCACACTTCCTCTTGTACGATGAAACCATAGAGTGGAGCCCAACATCCGACTAAGGCTACTTTCACACTTGCGCTAGGTGCGGATCCGTCTGTTATTTGCACAGACGTATCCGCACCTATAATGCAAACATTTGTATCCGTTCAGAACGGATCCGTTTGCATTAGCTTTAAAGAATCCGTTTTGAATTACATTGAAAGTCAATGGGGGATGGATCCGTTTTCAAATGCACCATATTGTGTCATTGAAAACGGATCCGTCCCCATTGACTTACATTGTAAGTCAAAAGGGATCCGTTCGGCTCTGCATCGTCAGACGGACACCAAAATGCTGCAAGCTGCGTTTTGGTGTCCGCCTCCAGAACAGAATGGAGGCGGATCGGAGCCGAACTGATGCATTCTGAACGGATCCTTATCCATTCAGAATGCATTGGGGCTGAACTGATACGTTTTGGACCGTTTGTGAGAGCCCTGAAACGGATCTCACAAACGGAATCCAAAACGCCAGTGTGAAAGTACCCTGGGATATTCATCTGTTGTAAAGGTTGCTGTACTCACAGTTTAGGTTTCCACAATGTCCTTGGCAGGATGTGGAATAGTAGGCATATCTAGATTTCTGACATTTGTAAGTTTGTCCAGGGCCAGAAGCCAGTGCCAGACTGGAGCTGAAATTCAGCCTTGGCATTTTAAGGCCTCATGCACACGACCGTTGGTGTTTTGCGGTCCACAAACCGCGGATCCGCAAAACACGGAAGCTGCTCCGCGTTCCGTTCTGCAATTTGCGGCCCATTATAGAAATGCCTATTCTTGTCCGCAAAACGGACAAGAATAGGACATGCTCTATTTTTTTGCGGGCGCACGGAACGGAGCAACGGATTCGGACAGCACACGGAGTGCTGTCCGCATCTTTTGCGACCCCATTGAAGTAAATGGGTCCGCGCCCGAGCCGCAAGATATGCGGTTTGGATGTGGACCACAACAACGGCCGTGTGCATGAGGCCTAAAACAGACAGGTTCACTTACTGTGTGAAGAATGCAAAATATGTTTCGTGCCCCCCCACCCCCCAATCCAATCTCCCCCTGCCACTCCAGGGCTAATAGCTTTTGCTCCCAAAAATCCCACCAGAGTGTCCTTGTTACTAATAGGCCTCCTACAATGACAATGCTTCTGTTAGTACAAGTGCCCTCCATATTGTGCCCAATAATAATGCCCCACAGGATCCTGAGTAGTAATAATGTCCCATGGTGCCTCGAGTACTTATATTGTCCCCCTGTAGGGCTCCCATTAGTTATACTGCCCCTTGCATTTCCACAAATGCAAAAAAAAAAGAAAACCTCAGTGCATCTCCATGTTTAAAGAGGACCTTTCACTGGTCCACAGTTTATTAGGCAAATGTATATACATGCAGAGCGGCACCCAGGGATGACCCTGCACTTACTTGTATCCCTGGGTGCCTCTCCGTTAGTCCGCTGTAGCCCCCGGTACCGGCGCTCGTGCTTCTGATAATTTTGCCTGGGGCAGAGACATCTTCTTCTGCCCTGGGCGTCTTCTTCTCCCAAGGCTGGACCAGTGAAAGGTCCTCTTTAAGTCTGCAAAGCAGACCACAAGCTTCTTCTGTCCTTCAGCCTGAGTAGCCTGCATCCTGGTGCAGGTGGTCACAATGAAGTCATGACAAGGTCTGCGTCCTGGTGTGATGACGTCATCGCGTTAGTCTGAGCCCCGGACAGGCTGTTGTAATTATGTCATCCCTTTGCGACCGGCTCCGTTGCCTCATAGGCTTCAGGTCTAGTGACCTGTAGCCTATAAGAGTGAACGGTTACCGTGCCCCACCACACTATTCATCTGTATCGCCGTTCTGACAATGGCAATACAGTTATGTGGCGGCCACTACGTTCAGGGACCTTTACAAAACATCCGGGGGCCCAGCCCCTAGATTCTTTGGCCTAGCTTAAGGCAGATCACTCCGACACCAGCCCATCTGGCATTTGTCAGAACTGTCAGATGGGTAGTCCAGCCCTGCTTGAATATTTTACACTACAGAACAATGTGGGTGTAGAGTTCATAAGCTCCTTGTGATGCAGTTCACTTCTACAGAACTTCTACTCTGCACTTCTGTCTCTTTTTCTTTGGCCTGCATTGTAGATTTTCTGGTCTTTGCTTTGCTCTCGCTGGTACCTAAGTCCAGGCTAATTTGTCTGTCAGCATCTACACTATGCTTCTGCTCTCTTCTCCGGCTAGACTTAGGCCTCTTTCACACGGGCGTTCTATGGTTATAAAGGAAAATAGCATTCTTAATACAGAATGCTTACTAAAATGTTGATTGAGGGGTTAAAAAAAATAAAAATAAATTAACTCACCTCATCCACTTGATCGCGCAGCCGGCCTCGTCTTCTTTCAGGACCCGCCAAAGGACCTTTGATGACATCATCGCACTTACCACGTGGTGAGCGTGGTGACATCAGCGCAGGTCCTGCTGAATGAAGATAGAAGAAAGAAGACAAGGCTGACTGCGCAATCAAGTGGATGAGGTGAGTTAATTTATTCTTATTTTTTAACCTCTCAATCAACATTTTAGTAAGCATTCTGTATTAAGAATGCT
>CM065590.1:443945881-443961158 GCA_033119425.1 Bufotes viridis | reverse complement strand
CGCATTTGGATTCCAAACTGCTTCTGATGTTTAGGGGCCCCTAATATGCCAGGACAGTATAAATGCCACACAAGTGACCCCATTTCGGAAAGTAGACACCCTAAGGTATTTGCTGAGGGGCATAGTGAGTTCATGGAAGTTTTTATTTTTGGCACAAGTTAGCGGAAATGGAATTTTTTTTTTTTTTTTACAAAGTCTTATATTCCACTAACTTGTGACAAAAAATAAACTTTTACATGAACTCACCATACCCCTCACAGAATACCTTAGGGTGTCTTCTTTCTAAAATGGGGTCACTTGTGGGGTATTTATACTGTCCTGGCATATTAGGGGCCCCTAAACGTCAGAAGCAGTTTGGAATCCAAATGCGTAAAAAATGTCCTCAGAAATCTAAAGGTACTCATTGGATTTAGGGTCCCTTTGCGCATGTTGATGTAAAAGTGTCACACATCTGGTAATCGCCAGACTCAGGAGAAGTAGGCAATGTGTTTGGGGTGTATTTACATATACCCATACTGGGTGTGAAAATATCTCTTTAAATGACAACTTTTTCCATTTTTTTATACAAAGTTGTCCATTTACAGAGATATTTGTCTCACCCAGCATGGGTATATGTAAAAATACACCCCAAAACACATTGCCCTACTTCTCCTGAGTACGGCGATACCACATGTGTGCCACTTTTTGCAGCCAAGATGCGCAAAGGGGCCCTAAATCCAATGAGTACCTTTTAGGAGGGCATTTTTACGCATTTTTCTTCTCTCGCTTAGGGCCCCTAAAATGCCAGGTCAGTATAAATACCCCATCATGTGACCCCATTTTAGAAAGAGGACACCCCAAGGTATTCTGTGAGGGGCATGGCGAGTTCATATTATTTATTTTTTTCGCACAAGTCAGCGGAATTTGATTTTTTTTTGTTTTTCTCACAAAGTCTCCCTTTCCGCTAACTTGTGACAAAAAGTTCAATCTTTCATGGACTCAATATGCCCCTCAGCGAATACCTTGGGGTGTCTTCTTTCCAAAATGGGGTCACATGTGGGGTTTTTGTACTGCCCTGGCATTTGAGGGTCTCCGCAATCATTACACGTATGGCCAGCATTAGGAGTTTCTGCTATTCTCCTTATATGGAGCATACAGGTAATGAGATTTTTTTTCCGTTCAGCCTCTGGGCTGAAAGAAAATGAACGGCACAGATTTCCTCATTCGCATCGATTGATGTGGATGAAAAAATCTCTGCCAAAAATATGCAAGAAGAAAAGGGGCCTGGCGATTGCCAGGACATAGGGGCTCCGCCCAAACATCCATACCCACTTCAGCTCCTATGTCCTGGCAAACGTGATTTCTCCATTCACATCGATCAATCGATCGGTGTGGAGGAAGACATCTTTGCCAGATTTTTTGATACAAAGTGTTTGCCAAAGCATATGAACTCCAACACCTCTCCTCAGCTCATATGCCAGGGCAAACGTACCTGTACTGCAGAGGAGAAATCTCGCCTTGCAGCGCCGCATACACCGACTTCACGTGTCTTCTGACAGCAGCGCAATGCTTCTCTCAGAATGCACATCAGTGCTGCAGCTGGCTCTTTGCTTGATCCACCTAGAAGGTAAAAAAAAAAAAGAAAGAAAAACCAGGCAGCAACGCAATAATTTTATTAACATTAACTTTATAGAACATTAGAAACCGAACGTTAACTTAAACATTTGAAACATAACTTGAACTTTTTGCTTACCTGTGGATTTTTTTTTTTTTTTATTTTAGCTTCATGACACGGCCGTGAAACACGGCCGTGCATGGACCGTTAGTATCTCGGCCTGGCAGCCATCTGACAGCAGGAGCGCACGGCGTTACTGGTTGCTATGACGCCGTGCGCTCCTGCTGTTAGATGGATGCCAGGCCAGGATACCACGGTCCATGCACGGCGTGTTCCACGGCCGTGTGCATGAGGCCTTAGAGGATAAACCTCTCCTTCCTCGTGGGACAATGTGCAAAGCACAAATCACCCAGAGCTGTGGCGAAGTACATTATGCACTTTGTCCCAGGTGAAAGGAGAGGTTTGCAGCAGCTCTGTGTGAAAGGGCCTTTGCACAGCAGCAGCCACGCATGGTGATCGCAGAGGAGCGCTGGCCTGACTTCTCCCGCACAGACGGGTCGCATAGCATCATATTGATTTATGATGCTATGTAACCCTTACAGTTCTGAATGCATTGGATAGCACTGGCAGCAGCAGTATGCCAGTGCTATCCAATGCATTCCAGAACTGTAGTGGCTACATAGCATCATAAATCAATATGATGCTATGCGACCCCGTCTGTTTTTGAGAAGTCAGGACGGGCGCTCCTTGCGATCACCATGCGTGAGCAACGCCGTGTGCAAGGGCCCTAAGACTCTTGTGTGCCTGGCCTGTGTCTTGCAATCCCTATGCTAATAATGTACCTGGGTGTGATACTTATGAAGCACTCCCTATGCATAGGGCAGGCTGGTCAGGACAGTCAGGACAAAAACGGTGGTGTCACGCCTTAGTCCACTCCTGCTACAGACACGACATCTTTTTCTTGGGGAACGGTGGCTTGGGGTACCAGGGAAGACACTGGGGAAGTGTCTCTCATGTAGCCGGCTCACTACATCGGGGACTTGGGGCACAGAACCTCCTGGATACAGGAGTTCCGAAATGATCTCTTCCTGGAATTTAAGGAAGGATCCCGTTCTCCCAGCCTTACTGTAGAGAACGTAACTGTTATATATGGCCAATTGAATCAAATATACAGACACCTTTTTATACCAGCGCCTGGTGCGTCGGGAAACTAAATATGGAGCCAACATTTGGTCATTGAAGTCCACCCCTCCCATGTGGAGATTATAATCGTGGACTGAGAGGGGCTTTTCAATGACTCCTGTCGCCCGCTCTATTTGGACAGTCGTGTCTGCGTGAATGGTGGACAGAAGGTAAACGTCCCTCTTGTCCCGCCACTTCACCGCGAGCAGTTCTTGGTCACACAAGGCAGCCCTCTCCCCCGTGCAAGTCGGGTATTAATGAGCCGTTGGGGAAGCCCCGCGACTAGGCCGCGCGGTGCCACAGCATTGGATTCCGACTAGATGTAAGTGCCGAAAGAGGGCCACACTTGTGTAAAAATTGTCCACGTATAAGTGGTACCCTTGCAGACTAAGGGTGACACCAAGTCCCAGACAATCTTGCCACTGCACCCCAGGTAGTCAGGGCATCCGACCGGCTCCAGTTTTGAGTCTTTTCCTCATAGACCCTAAAACGATATGTATAGCCTGTGGCCCTTTCACAGAGCTTATACAATTTGACCTCGCACCGGGCGCGCTTGCTGGGGATGTACTGTTTGATGCCAAGGCGCCCGGTGAATTGTACGAGGGACTCGTCTATGCAGATGTTCTGACTGGGGGTATACGCATCTGCAAATTTAGATGACAAATGGTCTATGAGGGGCCGAATTTTTATGGAGCCGGTCATAAGCAGGGTGGCCTCTGGATGACAGGTTTCATTGTCAGTGAAATGCATAAAGCGCATGATGACCTCAAACCGTGCCCTGACATTGCAGCAGAGTACATGGGCATGTAATGTATTGGGTCTTTAGACCAATATGACCGCAATACATTTTTTTAGTTATGCCCATGCTGAGGGTAAGGCCCAAAATGTTTTAAATTCGGAACGGTGACTGGTTTCCACCGGAAAGGCTGGGCATAGAAGCTTCCGGATTGGCGGTTATATATTGTGTGGCGATCGGTTGGTTTCTGCCACAACTAAGTCGTAGAGATCCGCGGTGAAGAACAGCTCAAAAATTCCAGGGCCGATCCAAAATTGGCTGTCTCCATGCGAACTCCTGACTGGGCGGTGAAAGGGGGCAATACGGGTGCGGCGGAAGGAGGGGATTGCCAATTAGGGTTTGCCAGCACCTCTGGGAGACTAAGGGTCTACGGGCCTGAGAACGCGGTGGCTGCGACGGGGAGTTAGTGCACGTGCCACCGCACCAGCAACTGCCCTTCTGGTGCTCGCCACTTCACCAGGGAATACGGCAGTGCTGGTAGAAGGTCCAGGATGTGCTGCGCTGCTGGTGTATGCCGCACCATCAAAAAGGTCAGCGCTAGCACCACTCTGCTGCATATGAGGCTCATCACGCGGGATATGCGAAACACTGACATGGGGTCGGGTACGCCTGACCGTAGCAGGGACCTCAACCTCGTCATCTTCGCTAGCGGTTAGAGTGCCACTGCTGTCTACAGGTTCATATTCTGAACCACTGGATTCAGCGGGTGAAGCGTCCCCATCGCTTTCATCCATCACGGCCAGAATCCTGTAGGCCTCTTCAGCGGAATACCCCTTTTTGCCATTTTGGAGTAACTAAATTTAGGGGTATTCCTCTGAGACTACCCAGGAAAAAGAGCACACCTACCTAGTAAAAGGGAGTGCTTGCGAAGTAACGCTGCGATCGCTAATAAAGATCCAATAACTCAAAAGTGATCTTTTATAGCGGTGCAGCGATTTTACTGTGTTTTTGTAGTGATCAGAAAAAAAAAATTTCTGTCACTGCGGTGGGCGGACTGAACGCAAGTGTGCGCACAAGATCAGGCCTGATCAGGCGAACAATGCGTTTTTTATAGAGCCTAAAGTGACCCTACTGATATAGATCTGATTGCGATCAGTCTTGATCACTTACAGATACTATATTCGTATTAGTGCTGATAAGCGACAGTGATGACGCTAATCAGCGACTAATAAGTGACTGTGCGGTGCGGTGGGCTGGGCGCTAACTACCTAACAAGTAGCTAACTACCTGACGGTGATTAGGGACCCTTAGGGTACGTTCACACGACGACAATTGTAGCGCGACAAAAAGTCGCACTATTGTCGCGCGACAATTTTTAGAATGGGAGTCTATGGTGTCGCAGTGCGACATGCGACATGCTGCGACTGCGACACGGAAGTCGGAGAAAATCCATTCAAGATGGGTTTTTCTGCGACTGTCGCGTCGCAGTCGCAGCATGTCGCATGTCGCAATGCGACACCATAGACTCCCATTATAAAAATTGTCGCGCGACAATAGTGCGACAAAATGTCGTGCGACAAATGTTGCAGTGAAGTTGTGCCCTATTTGTCGCGCGACTTTTTGTCGCGCGACAATTGTCGTCGTGTGAACGTACCCTTATAGGGGGGGGTGATCTATGACAGGGGGGTGACAGAGGGTGATCAGGGGTTTATATGGGTAATCAGTGGCTACTAAGGGGCTACTAAGGGGTTAATAACTGACAGAGGGGGTTTTAATGTATGTGTGGTGATTTGGTGTACTTACTGAGCTGCTTGTGTCCTCTGGTGGTGGATCCAGCAAAAGGGATCACCAGAGGACCAAGCAGGACTTATATCAGACGCTATTTTGTAAATAGCGTCTGATATCTGATTTTCATAGGTCGATTTAGAGATTACAGCCTGCCAGCCAATGATCACGGCTGGCAGGCTGTAGTTTCACTTCTCCTCTGTGCGTCACAGTGAACGCGCCTGCGTGCGCGCGTTCATGTGAAATCTCGGGTCTCACGAGATGACGCCGATAGGCGGCAGTGAGACCTGAGAGAGCCGCCGCGCTGACGCCCATCGGCGTTAGCGTGGCGGCAAGTGGTTAAACAGTCAGACTGGCCACACCCCCCTCTACACTCACTTCACTGCTCTAGACTGTCCTCGGAGCAGAGCAGGGAGCTAAGCCCCGCCCATCAGCACAGACCATTAATAGAGGAGCCTGGCTGCTTAATAGTGCAGCCAGGGCTCAGTACAGTGTGCTACAGGGAGATCCTGTCTCCCCTCCCTCTGCTATTAGTACAGCCCAGCTTCTGCTACAGAGATTGCTCTGTAGTCGGCAGTAACAGGAGGAAGAGGGGAGACTGAATGCTGACAGGAAGTGCTACAGAGAGTAGAGCCTGTATCAGGAGCCCATACATTCCAGGCTTATCCCTGCCAAAACTAGCTGTCCTGCATCTCATCTGCTGTCATTTCAGAGCCCCCCCCCCCCCCCCCAGTCCTATCCTGTGGGCCCCATACTTATCTGATGCCCTGCCCTCTAGGCCCCCTGTCCACCTGATGCCACAGTCCTCTAGGCGTCCATGTGCAGCTTGGGGACACCAGTATGAGGCCAGAATGGGGACTGGAAGATCACGAAGCGGCGGGGAGCAGGCGAGTATGGTTTTTTTCAATAACTGTACAATGCGCCGCTAGTTCACATCACATTTTTGTCCCACATTTAACCACTTAAGCCCCCCTAGCTTAAACACCCTTAATGACCAGGCCACTTTTTACAATTCCGCACTACACTACTTTCACCGTTTATTGCTCCGTCATGCAACTTACCACCCAAATGAATTTTACCTCCTTTTCTTCTCACTAATAGAGCTTTCATTTGGTGGTATTTCATTGTTGCTGACATTTTTACTTTTTTTGCCATTAATACAAATTTAACGAAATTTTTGCAAAAAAATGACATTTTTCACTTTCTGTTGTAAAATTTTTCAAAAAAAACTACATTTCTATATAAATTTTCTCTAAATTTATTGTTCTACATGTCTTTGATAAAAAAAGTCCAATAAGTGTATATTTATTGGTTTGGGTAAAAGTTATAGCGTTTACAAACTATGGTGCAAAAAGTGAATTTCTGCATTTTGAAGCAGCTCTGACTTTCTGAGCACCTGTCATGTTTCTTCAGGTGCTAGAATGTCAGGATAGTATAAATACCCCCAAATCACACCATTTTAGAAAGAAGACACCCCAAAGTATTCGCGGAGGGGCATGGTGAGTTCATGTATCATTTCATTTTTTTCACAAGTTAGCGGAAAATGACACTTTCTGAGAAAAAAAAAAAAAAGTTTCAATTTCTGCTAACTTCTGGCAAAAAAAGAAATCTCAGACGGACTCACTATGCCCTCAGTGAATACCTTGGGTGTCTACTTTCCAAAATGGGGTCATTTGTGGGGTGTTTGTACTGTTCTGGCATTTTGGGCGGGGCTAAATTGTGAGCCGCCATGTAAAACCTAAAGGTACTCGTTGATTTGGGCCCTTGCACCCAGGCTGCAAAAAGTGTCACTTATGTGGTATCGTCGTACTCAGGAGAAGTAGGGCAATGTGTTTAGGGTGTATTTTTACATATACCCATGTTGGGTAGAGAAATATCTCTGTAAACTGACAACTTTGTATAAAATTTTTAAAAGTTGTCGTTTACAGAGATATTTTTCACACACAGTATGGGTATATATAAAAATACACCCCAAAACACATTGCCCTACTTCTCCTGAGTACGGCGATACCACATGTGTGCCACTTTTTGCAGGCTGGGTGCGCAAAGGGGCCCTAAAACCAATGAGTACCTTTAGGATTTCACAGGGCATTTTTACGCATTTGGATTCCAGACTTCTTCTCACGCTTTAGGGGCCCCTAAAATGCCAGGACAGTATAAATACCCCACATGTGACCCCATTTTGGAAAGAAGACACCCCAAGGTATTCCGTGAGGGGCATGGCGAGTTCATGTAAAATTTTATTTTTGTCACAAGTTAGTGGAATATGAGACTTTGTAAAAAAACAAAATAAAAAAAATATATATCAATTTCCGCTAACTTGTGCCAAAAATAAAAATTCTGTGAACTCGCCATGCCCCTCACGGAATACCTTGGGGTGTCTTCTTTCCAAAATGGGGTCACATGTGGGGTATTTATACTGCCCTGGCATTTTAGGGCCCCTAAAGCGTGAGAATCCAAATGCGTAAAAATGGCCTGTGAAATCCTAAAGGTACTCATTGGTTTAGGGCCCCTTGTGCACTTGGCTGCAAAAAGTGCCACTCATGTGGTATCGCCGAACTCAGGAGAAGTAGGGCAATGTGTTTGGGGTGTATTTTTACATATACCCATGCAGCGTGTGAGAAATATTGCTGTAAACGACAACTTTTTACATTTTTTATTCAAAGTTGTCAATTTACAGAGATATTTCTCACACAAAGTATGGGTATATGCAAAAATACACCCTAAAACACATTGCCCTACTTCTCCTGAGTACGGCGATACCACATGTGTGCCACTTTTTGCAGCCAAGATGCGCAAAGGGGCCCTAAAACCAATGAGTACCTTTTAGGAGGGCATTTTTACGCATTTTTCTTCTCACGCTTTAGGGCCCCTAAAATGCCAGGGCAGTATAAATACCCCACATGTGACCCCATTTTGGAAAGAAGACACCCCAAGGTATTCTGTGAGGGGCATGGCGAGTTCATAGAAGATTTTTTTTGGCACAAGTTAGCGGAAATTGATTTTTATTGTTTTTCTCATAAAGTCTACCTTTCTGCTAACTTTTGACAAAAGTTAAATTGTTCATGGACTCACTATGCCCCTCAGCGAATACCTTAGGGTGTCTTCTTTCCAAAATGGGTCACATGTGGGGTATTTATACTGCCCTGGCATTTTAGGGGCCCTAAAGCGTGAGAAGAAAATGCGTAAAATGCCCTCCTAAAGGTACTCATTGGATTTAGGCCCTTTGCATCTTGGCTGCAAAAGTGGCACACATGTGGTATCGCCGTACTCAGGAGAAGTCGGGCAATGTGTTTGGGGTGTATTTTACATATACCATACTTGTGTGAGAAATATCTCTGTAAACTGACAACTTTGAATAAAAAATGTAAAAAGTTGTCGTTTACAGAGATATTTCTCACACCCAGCATGGGTATATATAAAAATACACCCCAAAACACATTGCCCTACTTCTCCTGAGTACGGCGACACCACATGAGTGACACTTTTTGCAGCCAAGATGCGCAAAGGGGCCCTAAAACCAATGAGTACCTTTAGGATTTCACAGGCCATTTTTACGCATTTGGATTCTCACACTTTAGGACCCCTAAAATGCCAGGACAGTATAAATACCCCACAAGTGGCCCCATTGTGGAAAGATGACACCCCAAGGTATTCTGTGAGGGGCATGGCGAGTTCACAGAAAAAAAAATTTGGCACAAGTTAGCGGAAATTGATTTTTTTTTTTTTTACAGTCTCATATTTCACTAACTTGTGACAAAAATAAAATTTTGCATGAACTCGCCATACCCCTCACGGAATACCTTGGGGTGTCTTCTCTCTAAAATGGGGTCACATGTGAGGTGTTTGTACTGCCCTGGCATTTGAGGGTCTCCGCAATCATTACACGTATGGCCAGCATTAGGAGTTTCTGCGATTCTCCTTATATTGAGCATACGGGTAATGAGATTTTTTACCCGTTCAGCCTCTGCGCTGAAAAGAAAAAATGAACGGCACAGATTTCTTCATTCGCATCAATCAATGTGGATGAAAAATCTCTGCCCAAAAATGTGCAAAAAACAAACGGCACAGATTTCCTCATTCGCATCGATCAATGTGGATGAATAAATCTCTGCCAAAAATGTGCAAAAAAGTAGTAAGGCCCCATTCACACGTCCGCAAAAATGTCTCAGATCAATTCCGCAATTCTGCGGAATAGATGCGGACCCATTCAGTGTGAATGGGGCTGGCGGTGATGCGGAGAGCACACTATGCGCCGCCGCATCAGCATTTGCGGAGCTGCGGCCGCAAACTTCCGGGTTTCGGCCCCAAGCATCCGGCCGCAGCTCCGCAAAAAGATAGAGCATGTCCTATTCTTGTCCGCAACTGCGGACAAGAAAAGGCATTTTCTATATAGTTCTGGCAATGTGCGGATCCGCAAAATGCGGAAAGCACATTGCTGGTGTCCGTGTTTTGCGGATCCGTGGATCCATGGATCCGCAAAACACATACGGACGTCTGAATGAACCTTACAGTGGGGTAATTAGTGTCAGGGGGTGACATGGGGTGATCGGGGGTTAATCAGGGGTTAATCAGGGGTTAATCAGTGGGGGGTGGGGTGGGGTGGATGGGTGGGGGGTCTGTGTGGTGTTTGGTGCACTTATAAAGTTTCTTTGGTGGTCCCAAGCAAATGGGACCACCAAAGGAACGATCAGCAAGCATATCAGACGCTGTTAACAAAACAGCGTCTGATATGCCATTTTTTTAACTTCTACAGCCTGCCAGCGCACGATCAGCGCTGGCAGGCTGTAGCTTACCTTGTCCCACGCGCGTTCACAGGAAATCTCGCCTCTCGCGAGATGACGCGCGGGCGCGTCAAGGAGGAACAGACCGACCGCCCGCAGGACGCAATCCTGCGTGAGGCGGTCGGCAAGAGGTTAAGGCTGGGTTCACATCACATTTTTCCCATCTGTTTAACGTATACAAAATAACGTATTCGGATGCCTTATACTGATGCCATGACAGTGACATCCATTCACCATAGAGTTTCATTATAAAAAAAAAAAGTATCAATTTTTTTTACCGGATTGTGCAGGATACAAGAACGGGGAGTGCTGCATTTTTGTATCGTGTACGTCATAGTCCAGTAAAAACACATGTATGTTAAAGAATCAAATGCCACTGTATGACGCCTGCCTGCCTGTTTAAAAATTAGCTGTGGGGCGCAGTCATTTCTAGCTACGCCACTGGTTACCAGGGGCTCAGACCATGGGGACAGACTACAGTCGGTGTCAGCCCTGCAGCAATACATAGAATGGGCCCCTATCCTACAGCAGGGGTCATACTGTGCTCATGTTCACCTCTCCGGGTATATTACCCAGGAAAGCACAATTCTGCAAAAAGAACATGTTCTGTCTTTCGGTGGAACAGAAGTGCGGAATTGAACCCCACAGAAGCACTGCGTAGTGCTTACGTAGTGTTCCGTTCCGTGATTCCGTTTCGCACCCTTCCGCATCTCCGGATTTGCGGACCCATTGAAGTGAATGGGTCCGCATCTGTGATGGGGAATGCACACGGAAGGGTGCCCATTTATAGCTGATCCGCATATGCGGTCCGCAATACGGGAATGGCTGGCCCCTTTCACACAAACGATACGGGTTGGCTCCAGATGCGTTCAGGTTGCATTCAGTGAAACTTGCACCATTTTTCAAGCAAGTTCAGTCAGTTTTGTCTACGATTGCGTTCAGTTTTTTCTGCGCGGGTACAATGCGTTTTGATGCGTTTTTTATGCACGTGATAAAAACTAAAAGTTTACAAACAATATCTCCTAGCAACCTGGTGTTGAGCGTGGTGACGTCGGCGCAGGTCCTGCTGAATGAAGATAGAAGATTTCCGACGTCACCATGCTCACCACGTTGTGAGCGCGGTGACGTCACCAAAGGTACTTTTCCTGCCAGGTCCTGAAAGAAGACAAGCCGGGCTGCGCGATCAAGTGGATGAGGTGAATAATTAAATATTTTATTATTTTTTAACCCCTTAAGCCACATGTTACTTAGCATTCTGTATTAAGAATGCTATTATTTTCCCTTATAACCATGTTATAAGGGAAAATAATAAAGTTCGGGTCGCTATCATCTCCTAGCAACCATCCGTGAAAATCGCGATGCATCCGCAATACTCGCTGATGCAATGCGATTTTCAAGCAGCCCATTCACTTCTGTGGGGCCTGCGCTACGTGAAAAACGCAGAATATAGAGCATGCTGTGATATTTACGCAATGCACAAGTGATGCATGACAATCACCGATCATGTACACAGCCCCATTGAGGTGAATGGGTCAGGATTCAGTTCAGGTGCTATGCGTTCACATCACGCATTGCACCCGCGCAGAAAACTCGCCCGTGTCAAAGGAGCCTAAGACTTTCACAGGGCCCCCACAACAGTATGATAGAATGATACTACATGACAGATAGGGTGTGTGTGTGTGTGTATGTATATATATATATATATATATATATATATATATATATATATATATATATATATATATATATATATATATATATATAAGAAGAAAATGGACAGCACTCCAGACGAGGTTTCTTGAAAACGGATGTGATTTAATCACCCATGTGAGAAAAAGAGACAACGTTTCAGCTTTACAATCAAGCCTTTTTCAAGTCAATAACATAAGTGTGAGTGCGCTATTTATGCTCAAACAGTAATGAAAGGATACGCCCCATCAGGTGACATCATATCCTGGGCGTGCACAATAATCGTGATTACCATAAATTATACATCAAATACAGATATACGATCAAACAGTGAATATACAGAAAAATCTGGCTGTAATATATACATATGTATATGGTGAAACCATAAATATACAAACGAGTGTATTGTGTGCATGATAAAGTGGAAGACCAAGTGAGATTAAAATTAAGGACCGCCCACAGAGGAGATGGGATGGCATGATGATAGGTAAATACAATCCATACGTCACATAGAAAGGTTTGCCCGGTCATTCGATCCTAACCGCATTGCACCGGAAGTGTATGTCACTGCCGGTCATGCGCATTAGACACAAGCTGTGGAGATGGTCATATGAGTAAAGGGCAAAATGACCAATGAGTGGCGCGCGCGCGCATATCAAAACACATGAAGGTGACATAAAAAGGTTTGCCCGATCATTCGATCATAACCGCATTGCACCGGAAGTATACGTCACTACCGGTCATGCGTATTAGAATTAAACACAACAATACTTGACGCATCGGAGCCAGGGCTGTTTTCCGTGCCTGCGGTGCGTCAATTGCAAATATATACAGAAATCCAAGCAGTTGGTTCACCCTACAACTAATATGATCTATCAAATCAAATATCACCTGACATGTGATTCTAATTATGTCATTTATGTTCTCTCTTGCCCTTGCAAGTTGTTGTATGTTGGAGAAACATCGACCGACTTGAAAACAAGACTCAACAACCACAGGTTCTCCATACGACAAAAACGTATGGATTTACCTGTACCTAGACACTTTACCGCATCCAAGCATCTGGAACGAGATCTGAAATGCTGGATAATTGACTATGTTCCAGCCCCCAAGACGTGGTGGAGACAGGGTTTCTCTTCTGAAAAGAAGAGAAAACTACTGGATTTCCACTCTGAATTCATTAAAACCTCATGGATTGAATATAGAATATGGATAGGTGTAACATGAGTGAGCTTGCCCCCATGTGTCCCTTCTGGGTATACGATTCCTGTTCTTCTCCTTGTGTTAGTCCAATTGTTTAAACATAAGGTGTATCAATGAGATACGACATCAATCAATGTACTAACGCTTCTCTTTTTTTCTTATTATTTTAGAATTTGTAAAGGACGCACGAGTTGATGGGAACTGACATGATGATGGACTACATCCTTCGCACGGCCCTGATCATTCACTGTATTCTACTATTACTGTGGGGTGGCTTTAGATGATAACTATTATATACAATATCTGCTTGTCCTGTCTAGTGACTGTCAGTAATTAATACAGCGGAGAATCCCGCGATTGGACCATACCCGATAGTGTGTGGCATCGCTCGCTCCTGAGGACAGTGACGGCGTTCTTTCGCTCTCTCACTGTTATTAGGAGCTGGCCTATACTATGGGTTTCATCCCCTTGATGGTGGGTGTCCTCTGGTTGAGCCCTCACTGGGTTAAATGGGTCCCCTTTTGATTATTTAGGTCCCGATATGGGACACTGGCAAGCTTGCCAGACACTGACATGGACGTTACTTTCATGAGCTTCGATAGGCGCATGTGCGCTACTCCTTGCCCTCTACTAAGATGGCCACCCCCACAGTTTAATTCTAATACGCATGACCGGTAGTGACGTATACTTCCGGTGCAATGCGGTTATGATCGAATGATCGGGCAAACCTTTTATGTCACCTTCATGTGTTTTGATATGCGCGCGCCACTCATTGGTCATTTTGCCCTTTACTCATATGACCATCTCCACAGCTTGTGTCTAATGCGCATGACCGGCAGTGACATACACTTCCGGTGCAATGCGGTTAGGATCGAATGACCGGGCAAACCTTTCTATGTGACGTATGGATTGTATTTACCTATCATCATGCCATCCCATCTCCTCTGTGGGCGGTCCTTAATTTTAATCTCACTTGGTCTTCCACTTTATCATGCACACAATACACTCGTTTGTATATTTATGGTTTCACCATATACATATGTATATATTACAGCCAGATTTTTCTGTATATTCACTGTTTGATCGTATATCTGTATTTGATGTATAATTTATGGTAATCACGATTATTGTGCACGCCCAGGATATGATGTCACCTGATGGGGCGTATCCTTTCATTACTGTTTGAGCATAAATAGCGCACTCACACTTATGTTATTGACTTGAAAAAGGCTTGATTGTAAAGCTGAAACGTTGTCTCTTTTTCTCACATGGGTGATTAAATCACATCCGTTTTCAAGAAACCTCGTCTGGAGTGCTGTCCATTTTTCTTCTTTGTATTTATGGGTAAGGACTCACACCCTTGGACCTAGCACCCACTTCATATATTTTGGACTCTCGGTGCCGCCATTTTTTTCCATTTTTATATATATATATATATATATATATATACAGTTGTGTTCAAAATTATTCAACCCCCAATGCTGTAAAGGGTTTTAGGGAATTTAGTGTACATTTGTAATTGTGTTCAGAATGAAATCTTACAAGGACTTTTTAAAGAACCAAATGAAACTAAAATGACATCAATTGTTTTTGTAATACAGTATTAAATGTATTTTTTGTGATTTCTTCATTGACACAATTATTCAACCCCTTAAAGACGACCACTCTTAAGAACAGAGGTTCATTCAAGTGTTTTCGATCAGGTATTGAAAACACCTCTGGATGTCAAGGAGCAGCAATCAAGCATAATAAGCACCAATTCGGCAGATTTGAAAGGACTGTGATACTCAGCTCCTTCTAGACATTTACTGGTGTGTTTACAGACATGGTGAAGTCAAGAGAATGGTCCAGAAAGAGAAGAGGTGATTTCTCTTCACAGGAAGGGCAATGGCTATAAGAAGATTGCAAAGATGTTAAACATACCAAGAGACATCATAGGAAGCATCATTCGCAAATTCAAGGCAAAGGGCACTGTTGAAACTGATGCTGATTTCGACTGCTGTGCGCTTCCTGAAGCGCAAAGTGGAGAAAAGTCCTCGTGTGACTGCTGAGGAACTGAAAAAAGATTTGTCAGATGCAGGTACTGAAGTTTCAGCTCAGACAATAGGGCGCACACTGCGTAATGAAGGCCTCCATGCCAGAACTCCCAGGCGCATCCCCTTGCTGTCTCCAAAGAATAAGAAGAGTCGACTGCAGTATGCCAAAAGTCATGTGGACAAACCTCAAAAGTTTTGGGATAGTGTTCTGTGGACTGATGAAACAAAATTAGAACTGTTTGGGCCCATGGATCAACGCTATGTTTGG